>QXTE01000156.1:2732765-3131070 GCA_003942145.1 Platysternon megacephalum
CGAATAGAGGGGAATGATCACGTCCCTCGATCTGCTGGCAATGCCCCTACTTATACAGCCCAAAATGCCGTTAGCCTTCTTGGCAACAAGGGCACACTGTTGACTCATATCCAGCTTCTCGTCCACTGTAACCCCCAGGTCCTTTTCTGCAGAACTGCTGCCTAGCCACTCGGTCCCTAGTCTGTAGCAGTGCATGGGATTCTTCCATCCTAAGTGCAGGACTCTGCACTTGTCCTTGTTGAACCTCATCAGATTTCTTTTGGCCCAATCCTCTAATTTGTCTAGGTCCCTCTGTATCCTATCCCTACCCTCCAGCGTATCTACCACTCCTCCCAGTTTAGTGTCATCTGCAAACTTGCTGAGGGTGCAGTTCACGCCATTCTCCAGATCATTAATGAAGATATTGAACAAAACCGTCCCCAGGACCGACCCTTGGGGCACTGCGCTTGATACCAGCTGCCAACTAGACATGGAGCCATTGATCACTACCCGTTGAGCCCGATGATCTCGCCAGCTTTCTGTCCACCTTGTAGTCCATTTATCCAGCCCATTCTTTCCTTGGCCCTGCAAGATACTGAATGCTTTTTCCAAGGTGGTGCAAACCCTCATCCCTCAACAAAGCCAGACGACTGAAAAGACTGAGCAAACTCAGCATCGAGCAGGAACTGCTCATCACCTGACAATATCAGGACCTTTGCACAAGCCCAATCCTGCAAGATGCCGGGCATCCTCAACTATCCTCCATTGTGTAACTCCGTTCTCCCGTCTTGTTAGGGTCTTTATACTGTAGTTTCAGAATGAAGGCTTGCTCACCCAAAAATCTTTTGCCTCTTCACCACCATAAAGCAGCCTCTCCTCTAATGCTACATTCAGCATCCTGGCTTCCAGCTCTTTGATTACTATTAGTATTTCTAACGCACTCCTCACTAGAGTATACAGGCACTCAATTATTAAAAATGCTCCGTTAACTCATAGTAATGGTGTACAGTACTGGAGAAGCACTAAGCTGCAGGATTTTGGACCATGACTGTACAATCCTCCACAACAGTGTAATAGCACCATTGTAGGGCATCTTGCAATTTCCTTCTAAAGCTTATCCTGCTCTAACTCTGCAGCCTTATATTTCAGGAAGTATGAGGGCCCACAGCAAGCAGAATGGAATGATAAGTAATAATTATAACACTGAGTGCTTATGCACTGCTTTTCATCTTCAAAGTACTTTCCAGACATTAACGAAACACACACAACTAAGAAGCAGACGTGCTGGGAGCGCACTGCTGTGAGAGAGCTATTTGCAAAGCGTATCCATCTTTTAAAAGAAATACAATTTTACACCCTGCTGTGTGGGTCAGAATTTTTTCCAACACCACACATGGGTGCAAAGAGAGAGAAGCCTGCATGTCTGATTGTGCCCAGAAGTGAATGTTATGGCTATAGACTACGCCTGGAGCGTACTTATAAGTAGAAGAACGATGCTCTCTCACTCAACATATTTTACTCAAAACATTTTAAGTGCCCATCATCTTAGCATTTGGGCTTTTCAGAGGAATATGAAAACATGCAGGACGTGACTGCCTGTGGGAGCCTGCTGAGTCAGTCTGATCACTTTATTGAAACAAGCAGGGACTCATTTGCCCAGCAGTCAACACAGCCACAGGAGAGCAACCTGGATTCTAGTCTGCCTTGTACATCAACTACAAACCTGTTGGCTGAATTCCGATTACAGAGACTTCATTGCTAGTCGTACCGTATAAAGCTGAACAAAACCACCTTGACAGTCTATGGTTCTGACACTGGCAGTTAGAAAAATCATCAGTTCACTTATAAACTGAACAAACTTGATCTGAAAAGCTCAGAAGGCGAAAATCACCAGCACGATATTCTCCACAGTCCTTAAGTCCTGCAATGGGTAACTTGCAGGGGTGTGGGCAGAGCACTCATGCATGCACATCCCTTGTTCTCCACGGATTGGGGGTGACTGCAGAACAGGCCAGCACGAGGGAGGAGGGTGGGGGACTAAGGACAGGCCAGGGTAGAAGACACTAAGAGTATTTCTACACAGCAACTAGACACCCATGGCTGGCCTGTGCTAGCCGACTTGGGCTATGGGGCTGTTTCTTTGCTGTCTAGACTTCTGGGCTTGGGCTGGTGGCCAAGCTCTAGGACCCTGTGGAGTGAGAGGGTCCCAGAGCTTGGGCTCCAGCCTGAGCCCAGAAGTCTACAGACTAACAAAACAGCCCCGCAGCCCGAATCGGCTGGCACGGGCAAGCCGCAGGTTTTTCTTTGCTGTGGAGACATACCCTATGAGTGCAACTGTACAGATCTAGTGACCCAGAATTCTGCAGAGATGGACATGAAGGGCCAGCAGCCCCTGTTGCATCTTGCCTACAGATCTGGGGAAGGAGGGAGATAGTGAGGAAAGCCATTCTCTCTCCATTGTTTAATTCGCTCTAGAACTGAGAGTAAGTTACTGTAGGACACTCCCCCTCCCCCATTATTAATTCACTCTCATAATTATCATCACACACAGTAAAAATATATGAAATAAAAACAATAGAAATTCTACTCCTGGCAGAGATCACATCTTCATATGCCTTTGTGCAGCACCTCGTACAATGGGGCCCTGAATGGGCCTCTGGCAGGCTACCATAATTATTACTAATATACACATATTACAACCAGGTTTCTGAGTCTGTGTAACCTCCACAAAAATCTATTTGACAGGGCAATAGGACAGCCAGCACGGGAGTTCATTACCACGTCAATCCCCGCTTATCCCCAGAAATGGAATTAGAATTCGGTCACCATCCCAAGAGAACAGACCCCACTAGGAAAATGCAGCTTCTCACTTAGCCTTGGATAGTCCTCCAGTAGGAAACTCCATTTTCTGGTCTTCATGTCTGTAAGGGTCACAATAATAAAATAATCAAATGTTGTCAGAAAGGATGTTTAAAAAAAATACCACCACCTGACTCTTTCATAAACAAGCAGCGACAGCAGCATTCAATATTCTCTCCATTTCACAACTGCTTTGAAACAGTTTCCACCGTGGCCAGTCATCTTTTTTTTTTTTTTTTTTTTTAAACCTTCCTATCCCATGTTAACCAAATGGTTTTGAGGAAGGGAGCGTATGTTCTCAGCAAAGTGCATGGGCAATTAGACCCCATCTGACTTTCAGAGAGTAATAGCTAGTTGCAGGACTGCCTCATTCATGGATACCCGAAGTGCAACGCTAGGGCCAAACTCGGCCTGCTGTTCTGACAGCAGTTGCATCTTCCTGTAAGTCAAGGGTGAGTAAAAAGCTGATCCGCTGCAAGCAGGCAGCATGATGCAGCAGACTGGGCACAGGCTTGTGGGTCAAGAGGCCTGGGTTCTCTTTCCCGCTCTGTCACTGGCCTGCCGTGACACTGGGCAAGTCACTTCACCTCTTTGTCCTTCAGTTTGCCTGTCTGTAAAGTGAGGATGGGGATATTTAACTCCCTTTATCGTTCTGAGTGCGATTAGAACTCCTCCTAAACATTAGCATGGCTGCTGGTGAACTCAACCAATTCTACTTCATTATCTGGGAAGATCATGCACATTTCCACATTGACTTGTTCTGTCATTTTTGATGACGAAAACTACAAATTAAGTGCGGAGATGCAGAGGTTGGGCACCACTGGTCAAATTCAGCACATCCAGCATCGTAATATGGTCTTTGGAATTTGTCTCTGAACAAAATGAGGAGTCATTCATGCTGCCACAGAGCAAAGCAATGGGCACAATGTTTAAGTATCCCAGCATTATTACAACAGATACCCAAACCCTCCCTGACACAGATCCTCTTCTTTCAGCCTGTCCAGAGCAGATTTGCTCTTGTATACCACCTTTCATCTTTCAATCCAAAAGCACTTCATAAGCGTTAGTGAATATAGCAAGCGCCAACAACGCCATTACATTAATGCAGCAATTAAACCAGAGACTCACCGTAATTCCTGGAATTCATCTGTTTAAACACTTCAATCATTTCTGCAGCATACCCAATCTCAACCTCAAACCGGGAGCGCGAGATCAGAACACACTTCCCCCTGACGGTGGCAGAGGGTTTCTTCCAGCCGCTGAATGTCTTTAAGAAAGATTTCAAGCTGGGCCTGCTGCCGGCAGACTGAGAACACGTGGCTGGGCCAGTTGCATCCATCTCTTCAAATGGTACCAAAGTCACTGAGGAAAGCGGCTTCACTGCTTCCACTAGGGGGGAAAATAATGGCTTTATGGGGAAGAATAAATGAAAAATTGGGCAGACCATGAAAACTTCGATTCCCCGAGGGACAGAAAGAGCAGGAGGCAAACTGAACCCAGACAAACGGTGCAGGATGTTTTGGGACGAGGAGGGAAAGGAGATCAGCAGAGCAGGCCACGCTCCTCTAAAAGGGGACAGCTGGCCCTGTTTCCCGTACAGAGCAAGGATCAGGGAGCTGAGGTGAGGTGCAGCAGCAGGGTGAACCCACTCTCCCACTTCAGAGCAGACAATGGGAACAGAAGAGCAGCAGAGCTGGCAATGGAGAGGTAGAGAATCCAACACCCAAGCTGCACCAGCCCTGCCCAGGTGCCCTCTAAGCCACCAGGGGTGTGATCTGAAATCTCTCTGCCTCCTATGTAATGTCACTACCTGACTTAAGGGGCAAAATTTCCTTAGGCACCATTAAATTCTTAATGGCAGATCACTGAGCATGCTCAGAAGCCACATCTCTGTTGCTTACAGCGGGTTCCCCCCGCCCCCATCTTACAAACTCAGGGGCCATTCCTTTGTGAGTTGAGCTATACGACAACAGTAAAGCTTCCTTCTCCGGGATTCTGAGCTATTGACGAGCTACAAAAGCCTTAAGGTTTGGGAGCTTTTTTAAGCTGGAAAAGTAGATCCCCCCCCCCCCCCCCGCCGTGCCTCCCCTTCCCCCTCCCCCAATAATTCCAAAGAGACAAAATGGATTTTCAACCAACCAAAAAAAAAAAAACCCACCTCCAAACTGAACCCAAGCATGTGAAATTTCATCCGAAAAGGAGAATTTCAGAAGAAGCATCGGACAAGTGAAAAGCAAGGCTTTCAAGTAAAGCCTGTATGGAAACTTTCATTTTTATCTGATTCTTTATATCTAATATAGCTACAACCCACCCCTGCTTTAAAGAAATTAGTGGTGGTGGGGGGAAACCTCTCTACTTGTTCATTTTGTGTACACTTTGTTTCCCCTATTTGATTGGGTCTTTCACAAACAATAAAAGACGGAAACTTTTTTTTAAAAAGTACAGGAAAGTGTAATTGTAAAACCACAGAAACTGGCAGGGGAAGGTACAGAACCTGCCACTATTTTTTGAACTATTCTTTAAAAAACTGCCTAGATTTCAAGTCGAAAGAGTCCATTTACCCATAGTGTATGAAACACTCGGAATTGCCTTTGGTAACCATCTACTGATAGGGATACCAGCAGCTGCTTTTCACCAGGTGCCTTCTACCATAAGCTCATGCTTCAGGATAATTTGACAAGACATTTTAAAAAAAGATGATGTGCTATTTTAAAATGGTCTATTTAAACTGTAAGTTGTGCAGGGCTAGGACTCTGCTTACGCGGTATAAGATACAGAAGAGAACCACCTGTCAGCGCTTAAATATACAGCAATCTGCATGGGAGGTTAAAATTAGGCCTGAAGGGTGGACTTTTCCAAAGCATTGGCCTAAATCTGCTCCCATTGAAATCAACAGCAGTTTTACCATTGACTTCAAGTTGGATCAAGACTGCGTGCTTTTGAAAAGCCCACCTGGAATGAATGGCTGCAACCATCTCAAATCTTCGTCAGTCCACAACGAAGAAAACCATCCCCTGATATTCCAAATTCTGAGGCAACCACAATGGCAACCTCACAAAGCCAAGAAGATCATGCCATTTCACTTCCCACACTCCCAATAAACAGGAAAAGAAACAGCTTCATGAAACCTACATTTAAGTTTGCTGTTTAAAAAGATGGCATCAGAGTAAATCATTCATCAAAGTATTAGCCAGCCTGCACTTTCTCTGCATGAACCCATATGAACTACTTGCATGAACTCAACCATATACTGTGGTTTGTTCGCCCTTGAAACATGCAGTTAGTGAGTGGAGAAAGCATATACTTAGCATTTAGATTACACCTGGAAACCCAGCTAATTCTAACTAACTTCAGAGATTCACAGCAGACCCTCAAAAGCCCCATGCCTGAAGAATGGGTTTTCTGTTTGAACAGTGCTGCCCCGTCGTTACTCCAAGCAATAACACAGCCAACAATAATCATGCAAAGATGAGAGAGAGACTTTGATCCTGCATATCACTCCGTAGGTCTGCTCACTTACTGAGACTTCTGTAGTCTTCTAAACTAAAATTCCAAATCTTCGTAGCAGGATCTGAAATTGGACAGAATTTGAGTCATTTGGGAATAGCAACAAACTGTGCTGTTAAAGGCTTAGTAATTAAAGAGAATCTGGTCTGTTTATGCAGACACTTCACACGTACCTGTCAGAAGCACTGTGCATTGTTATTACAACTGCAGGGCAGTTGGAAATACAGAAAGGCTTAGCAGTAGGATAGCAAAACAAACATCCACACAAATATGAGAGGAGCGTGGAAGTAAATCACAGCACTGACTGAAAAGGAGAAAAGATTTTGCAAATAAGGGTGGGTACAAATATGTGTGTGCACCCCTGGGTGTTAAGGAGGAGAACCTAGAGGAGACTAGGACGGCTGGAGACAATAGGGTTAGACTGGTGCTGATAACTCAAGTCTGTAAAGGGCCAATGTGGGCACAAGAACATATGGATATTCATGGGCCATCAACAAGTTTAGGCTTCAAATTAGGCTATGAGCACCTTACATCGGCACAGCCGTGTCGCTGTAAGGTACGCAGCGTAGCCGCACTTTGTCGGCAGGAGAGAGGTCTCCTGCTGACAAAATAAAAACACCCCCAACAAGGGGCGGTAACTTTGGCAGCAGGAGAGCGTCTCCTGCCGACAAAGTGCTGTGGCGCTTCTCGTTGGTAACACTTTGGTCAGTCGGGGGAGGGGGGTGTATTTTTTTCACACCCTGATTGACAAAAGTTTTACTGACGAAAGTGCAGTGTAGACATAGCCTTAGATCAGGGGTGGGCAAACTTTTTGGCCCAAGGGCCACATCTGGGTATGGAAATTGTATGGTGGGCCATGAATGCTCATGAAATTGGGGGTTGGGGTGCAGGAGGGGGTGAGGGCTCTTGTTGGGGGTGTGGGCTCAGGGGTGGGGCCAGAAATGAGGAGTTTAGGGTGCGGGAGGGGGCTCTGGGCTGGGGCAGGGGGTTGGGGGGGGGGGGAGGGCTCCTGCTGGGGATGCAGGCTTTGGGGTGGGGCTGGGGATGAGGTGTTGGGGGTGCAGGAGGGTGCTCCGGGCTGGGACCAAGGGGTTCGGAGGGCAGGAGAGGGATCAGGGCTGGGGCAAGGGGTTGAGCCATGGGAGAGGATCATGGGTGCTGGCTCCAGGCGGCGCTTACCTCAAGCAGCTCCCAGAAGCTCCTATGCGGAGGCACGGACAGGCGGCTCTGCATGCTGCCCTGTTCGCAGGCGCTGCCCCTTCAGCTCCCATTGGCCCTGGTTCCCGGCCAATGGGAAATGCAGGAATGGCGCTTGGGGCGGGGCAGCGTGTGGCGCCCCCTGGCTGTCCCTACGTGTAGGAGACAGAGGGGGAACATGCCGCTGCTTCTGGGAGCCGTGCGGAGTGGGGCAAGCCCGGACCCCGTTCTCTGGCGGGAGCTCAAGGACCAGATTAAAATGTCTGGAGGGCCGGATGCAACTCCCGGGCTGTAGTTTGCCCACCCCTGCCTTAGATGCAGGTTTCTAACCATCAGAGGAATGAAGTTCTGTAACAGCTTTCCAAAGGGACTAGTGGGGGCAAAAAAACTAACTTGTTTCAAGACTGAGCTTGATAACTTTATGGAGAGGATGGTATAATGACGTTGCCTACAATGGCATATGGTCCATGAGTGACTGCTATTAGCAAATATCTCCAGTGGCCGGAGATGTGGCACTAGATGGGTAGGGCTCTGACAGTGAATGCTTTCCCAGNAAAATCCAGTTTCCAACCAGCTCTAGTTCTGACCGCCTGAAGTCACAAAACATCTCAGGACACTTTTCATACAAGCAGGGGGGCGTTAATGGAGATTATCTGGGCTAAATTCCAGTCTGAGTTATTTACTCCCTGAATTCTTCTGCAGTTTCAACTGCCTTACTTTTCACATCCCCCCTAAAAACTATATACAACATCATTGCCATATTCCACCCTGGCATATAGCTGCATTTCTGTGATGGGTAAGACGATTTCTGTACAGTTCCTTAAAGAGACTGACATACTGATTTTTCTTAAGAACAACAGGGGCATAAACCAACCTTAAGAAATTGTTCTATGTTTTCTTACCATAACTTTTGCTAGGTATGTTCTTAAACACAGCGACGAGTTCTGCATTGTAGCCTACTTCAACCTGGAATCGGTCTTCTCTGTGCTTCACGCACTTTCCTTTGATAATACTGGGTACTTTTCTATGACAGGATACTTCCAAGGTAGAGCCCACACCACCAGCACTGGCCACCTTTTGCATCTTACCCTCCTTCAACGGAGTGGGTGGCACCCTAGTGCCACAGAACTGTGAGATGCTATCCTTTTTGGGAAAGGGCCCACAGGTTGGTTTCCCTGCATTTGTTGACATTTCAGAATCACTCAAGGTAGCACTGCTCGGTGATGGCATGTATTTCATGTCAACATGTCCACTGGCAGATCTGTTCAGACTTTGTAAACCTTTATCATCATCAGGGTGCTCATTAGCAGTTAATCTAGAATGAGAAGATTCGGTAGGTTTTTTGAATGCTGGGTGGTACTTGGGTTGCTCAGAACCTGAATAATGTTGATGGGAATAACTCAAAGAATTCTGGAGTATCGGGAGGGACTGTTTAGTGCTGCACATTTGACTCCACGAATCTTGGTTTGAGCCCTCTGAACAATTCTCCTGTTGCACTCCACATGAACCAGCCATCTGCTGGGGTGTACTAAAGTGATTATATCCTTTATGAACATAGCTCTTCTGCACCACATGGCTATTGGGAGTCTGCTGGTGTTGGCTAATGAACCTAACATGATTGTCTTCTTGTTTCGCACACTGATGCTCCACGTTTCTTCGATAGCTTGGATTCTGCTGGTTGGATGGTTGGCTAGTGAGCCCACTGGGTCCTCCTTGCTGGGCTGCTAGTCTCTCTGCTCTCCTAGCCAAGGCCTTTTGTCTGTTCTCCTCAATTTTTCTTTTCTGTTCTTCCGTAAGGCCAGATGACATCTTTCACAATTAAAATGATAGTCCTGAAACCTGTGTGTTGAATATTAGCGAGGAATCCAACTGGTCCTTTTACAGGACTGGAGGCAAACTAAAAAAACAACACAAAACAAAGATGTCTGGTAAATTTTAACTACATGCATGGAAGGCATTTGTTTTTTATTGATGAAATGGTGCCACTGGCACCTAGACACCGGAGTGACTGGTGCTGTACAAATACCTAAAACAAAAATAGGGCAACAGCATGGACTCAGGGCTCGACTTAAGCCATATGCAAAGTGGCCAACCATAAAGACACTCGCCTTTGGGGTCCCTGCACCCTAGACCTCCTTGCTAAAGCACCAGAGGGGAAAAAACGAACAACAAAACCACCCCAATCACTCAAACTGCCAAAGTCTTCCCTCAACCCCTCCAAGATTTGTGCACACCCTGGAAATCCAACTGAGCCCCTGCACATGACCTCCCATAGGGCTCTCAACAACATAGGGCCAGCCCTACGTGGATGCAATCAGAAAAAATGACGGAAGAAATCTCTCATCCGTGTAACTAGTCTGTAAATCAAGGGCCTTGACTCCTAAGGAAAATAAAAAGCATTGTATGACCACATTTCATCCTTCCAGCTCAGCCTCTTGCAGCAAGTGGCAAACACAAATTGAACCCCATATTCCATGGCGCAAGGCAAGGGGTCACCTTCTGCCTTGGGAAATGTATACTTCCAGCACCAATGGCATTCCCATAGCGACAGGTAGCAATTCAGCCCCTTCCTCTGGAAAATTCAAGGGTTAGGGCTCATTCACCCCACCCTCTCCCAGATACTGGGGCTCACCCCTCCACTGCAGGGGCTCACTTCCCCATCCTTCCACTGCAGGGGTTCACTCCCCCACCCCTCCCAGCTACTAGGGTTCACCCCCCTCCCAGCTACTAGGGTTCACCCCCCTCCCAGCTACTAGGGCTCACCCCTCCACTGTAGGGGTTCACTCCCCCATCCCTCCACTGCAGGGGCTCACCCCCGCCCCTCCCAGCTAGTAGAGCTCACCCCCCTCCTACATACTAGGGCTCAGCCCCCCTCATCCCTCCCAGCTACTAGAGCTCACCCTGCCTGCCCCTCCTAGTTACTGGGGCTCAGCCCCCCCCCCCCCTCATCCCTCCCAGCTACTGGGGCTCACCCCTCCACTGCAGGGGTTCACGCCCCCACCCCCCCACTGCAGGGGCTCACCCCCGCCCCTCCCAGCTACTAGAGCTCACCCTGCCTGCCCCTCCTAGTTACTGGGGCTCAGCCCCCCCCCCCCCTCATCCCTCCCAGCTACTGGGGCTCACCCCTCCACTGCAGGGGCTCACTTCCCCATCCTTCCACTGCAGGGGTTCACTCCCCCACCCCTCCCAGCTACTCGGGTTCACCCCCCTCCCAGCTACTAGGGTTCCCCCCCCTCCCAGCTACTGGGGCTCAGCCCCCCCCTCTGCCCCTCCCAGATACTAGGGCTCACCCCCCCACTGTAGGGGGTCACTCCCCCATCCCTCCCCTGCCGGGGCTCACCCCCCCCCCTCCCAGCTAGTAGAGCTCCCCCCCCTCCTACATACTAGGGCTCAGCCCCCCTCATCCCTCCTACTTACTGGGGCTCACCCCCTCTGCCCCTCCCAGCTACGAGGGCTCACCCCTCCACTGTAGGGGTTCACTCCCCCACCCCTCCCAGCTACTAGGGTTCCCCCCCCTCCCAGCTACTGGGGCTCACCCCCCCCCTAGTTACTGGGGCGCACCCCCTCTGCCCCTCCCAGCTACTGGGGCTCACCCCCCCCCCCCCCCCCCCCCCGACCTGGGCTCACCCCCCCTCCTAGTTACTGGGGCTCAGCCCCCCTCATCCCTCCTAGTTACTGGGGCTCACCCCCTCTGCCCCTCCCAGCTACTGGGGCTCACCCTGCCCGCCACCCCCAGCTACTGGGGCTCCCCGCTACTGAGGCTCAGCCCCAGCTGTCCCGGAGCCGGCCTCCCGCGAGGCCCCCGGCGTTACGTGGCCGAGGGGAGCCACACGCCCCTCCCCACGGCGGCCGCAGCCCTGGTACCTGCGAGTACCTCCGGGCCGGTCTCAACGCAGGGCGAGGTGCGGAGCCCCCGCCAGGGGAGCGCATCTGTCCGGACTACAACTCCCAGCAGGCATCGCCCCACCAGGAGGGGGGGGAATTAGCCGGCGGAGCGCGCGCTGCATGCAGGGAATTGTAGTCCCATTGCATCATGGGAGATGTAGTCTCCCAAGGCCCACATCCATAGTGGTAGTCTAGTGATTAGGTTACACACTTTGGGCGGGGGAGAGGCAGCAGGACTCCTGGGTTCTCCACCTGGCTCTGCTGCTGACCGAGTGGCCAAGTGGCATCATCTCCCTCCATGCCTCAGTTTTACCCTCCATGCCTCAGTTTTACCCATATAATATAATTAATAATAGCATGAATAGTGTGTAGTTGCTAATAACAGTATGGGATCTGCCTTCCTCACCCTGTGAATTGTGTGTAATGTCCACCCCACCACACCCTAGTGCAAATATGAGAGTAATATATTACCTCCCCCGCCTTGTCTCTTAGATCGTAACAACATTTGCTGGGGTGGAGGAAAGGCAATCAGCGGGTCGCAAGGCTTTGGAAATATTGTTACACTCTAAGAGAATGAGGTGATATCTTTTATTGGACCAGCTTCTATTGGTGAGAGAGACAAGCTTTCAAACTACACACAGAACTTTTCTCAGGGGTTTTTTCGGGAGCACACCCCCAGCTCTCCGGCAGCCAGCCTCACCCGAGGCCTCGCCAGAGGACCTGAAGAAGAGCTCTGTGTAGCTCAAAGCTTGTCTCTTTCACCAACAGAAGTTGGTCCAGTAAAAGATGTTACCTCACCCACCTTGTCTCTCTCATATGCCAGGACCAACACAGCTAGGACAACACTGAAAATTACAATCTAAAGCAAAGAAAACTTCGGTCCCCCACTCCCGGCGCACCCTGACCCTTCAAGGTCAAGCACCCTCTGTCAACCTCTCAAAACACACTGTGATAAATGAAGGGGGAGGGGGAATAGCTTCCTTTTATGGACACCCAGCCAGCCAGTTAGCTATAAAATCCCTCTTAGTAGCTGTTCTCTACTTGCTTGACCTGTCAAGGGTTAAAAAGTCTTGTTGCTATGCATAGGTAAAAGGAAGTGAATGGGCATCTGGCCAAAAGAGCCAATGGGAAGCAGGGCTGGCTCCAGCGTTTTTGCCACCCCAAGCGGCAAAAAAAAAAAAAAGCCGCGATCGGCAGCTGCTCTACCGCCGCCGCTTCATTCTTCGGCGGCAATTCGGCGGCAGGTCCTTCCCTCTGAGAGGGACAGAGGGACCCGCCGCCAAATTGCTGCCGAAGAGTCGAACGTGCCGCCCCCTTCCGTTGGCCGCCCCAAGCACCTGCTTGCTGCGCTGGTGCCTGATGGGAAGGCTAGAACTTTTTAAAATTGAAACAAAGACTCCCCTTTTGTCTGTCTGTTGTTATTCTCTGGGGAGAGGTGAACAGGGCAGAGACTATGCTGTAAGAAGCTTGGGGCCAGGTATGAAAAAATCATCAGAATCATACCTAGAAACTACTCGTTTACAACCCCAGATATGTAAGTAGATCAGGAAATGTCTAGGAAGACGCAATTAGGTTTATCTCGTTAATTTTTTTATGGCTTCTGGACTCCTCTGTGCTAACCCCAAGTGCTTTTGTTTTGCTTGTAACCTTTAAGCTGGACCTCAAGAAAGTTATTCTTGATGCTTAATACTTGTAAGTAGTTGTTTTTTAATCTAGCAATAGCCTGAGTTTTCAGATGTATTTTCTTTCTTTTTGTTTTTAATAAAATGTACCTTTTTTAAAAACAGGATTGAATTTTTGTGTCCTAAGAGGTTTGTGCACATGTTGTTTAATTAGCTGGTGGCAAACGCTGATTTCCTTTGTTTTTCTTTTTTAGCTGTAACCTTGGGAGTTTATTACAAGCCTGGGGTGGCCAGTATTAATTTTTAGAATCCTTGCAGGCCCCCACCTTCTGCACTCAAAGTGCCAGAGTGAGGAATCAGCACACACACACACACACACACACACACCCACACACACACACACGTTATTGTATATGGTGTTAGCACTGTGATCCCAGACACATTTTTAACTCTTACTTTTATAGCACTGAGGCTATAGTTGAGGCTGAAAGACGTATTTGCCAACATGGATGGTAAGAAGAGAGAACAGCGTAGGAATGGGGGAAGGGAAGGAGAAGGACACAGAGGGAAACTCACACTGGACAAGAGAAAGTATAAGGGAGTCTGTATCCCAGCGTGAAGTGCTGAAGCAGTTCAAACAGGAATTAATTCAGGGAAGTCCCATGGACTGAGCTATGCAGGAGGGCAGACCAGATGATCACAATGGTCCCTTCTAACCCTAGAACCATGGAAAGCAAATGTAAGGAGGTTGGAAAAACATTGAATGTTGAATAAAGGATCCCCGGTGTGAAAAAGTAGAGAAACATTGTTTCACCGTATTCGTTATACATGAGAACCCAGTGAAGCAGTTCCTGTTGGAGGACTGGATTGAGTGGGGATACCAATTCTGAATAGCCTATGTCGTGTCTTAGCAGGACTAATGTGGGCATATAACATGGGAACTACACTAAATGGAATCTCAGCCCCTTCCCACCTTGCCCACTGCCTCTGTCCCACAATGCTGAGCTTGGGGCCCATGAGCGACCATGTTTCCACGTGCAGTTTTCTCCTGCCTGGCAGGCCCATAGGATGGGGGCAGGGAAGCCAGCTGGCAGTTTTATAAATTATTATCTATTCATTCATCTCTCTACTCGTAATTAAACCTTAAATTACTTCTTGATTAAAAAGCAGCGGCCATCAATAGCCAGGAGCTCGTCAGCCTGAAAAAAGCAGGGAAATCAACAACAATAAGGTGCAACATGACAAATAACACAAGCCATAGGAGTTCACTCATCCATCTGGCAGTGTGTATTCACACACACACACACACACAATCCTCTGCACAAACATAAATGCACTATACACTATGCACTATCCCTTAGATAACACACACGGAATATATGTGTGCACACACAACCCCACGATGACTCACCGTTCGGCATGCAGATGTTTACGCACATGGAGATACATACGTATCTACCTGTTCACAAATGTACACAGAGAGAGATACACATAATAGATGAACCCAAGCTGCAAAATTTGGATCCGGATCCAGCTTCTGAATTCCCTAAATTTGGGTCCAGGGTTTTGTCTTAGCCTGCTATAAAAAGAGGGAACAGATGCAAAATTTGGATCTGGTTCCAGTTTCCAAACTCTTTCCCCAGGGTTTTGTCTGTCTTTTTTGTGGTGGGAAAGGATGCTCAGAGCTAAGGACTTGATTCTAGCCCATCTATAATTACTGCGCCCCTAGCTGTGTGCTGGCAGATTCCAGGTGGCAATACTGCAGAGGAAGAAAGAGGCAACTGACAGACACTCTTTTTGTCTCATGTAGCTTAAGCCTTAGACCTTTTCATTGCCTTATGCAAGACTAGATCCCAGTGCCACAGCAAGAGCAGAGCCTGAGAGTACCCAGCCACCCTGGCATTTCATATGGCTACTTGTTTCCAGTTCCCTAGTGAGGGGCACTTAAGGTTGTGTCAGTGGTGGAAAGAGGCCTTGGGAAAGGGGAAACAAGCCCTTATTTGGGGCGAGGAGGATCTCTCTGACCTCCTAGGGTGATGTCGACTTGAGACACGAGTGTCATTTGCAGAAATGGTCAGATCCAAACAGGAGCATTTGCTTGGGGTTGCAGTGTCAAGCAGAAATACAGTCAAACGTTAAGACATTTACTCTGTATGAAGCATCTCCAGTGAGGCACGGGAAACAAACTGAGAGTGCAAGGAACAGACCTGTTGTGAAATGAAAGGCCATTTGCAAGCAGTTTGCTGGTAGCTCTCAGGCAGCCTTTCCCTTGGAGATTTCAGCCCAGCTTCCAGCTACTCTCCCACCTCCATTTAGAAGTTTATGGAGCAGAGATGCAACAACAACAGAAAGCTGGAAGCACGGCAGGGTCAGCTGAGACTCACCGCCTGCCGGGGTGGGAGGAGATCTCCAAGTCATTAGCAGCAGCTCCTCTGGTTGATGATTGAGCAGCATCGATCACAAGGCTCAGTCATTCCCTCTTTGTATAACTCTCATTTAGGGTGGCTGCTGCTGCATCACTTGGAGGCTATTCAGAATGCAGCAGTGTGTTTGCACAGTGGCTTGAGCTACCACTATGATGTAATGAGCCGGCTGGTGTATATGTGTCGCCACTGCCCTCTACTGGTTGGAATGAGAACTGCTGATCTGTGTGTCAGAGGTTCTATACAGCTAGCAGCTAAGGGCGATTCTTCTTTATCTGAAATGTGCTTTTAGAGCTGTTCTGCGGTCTAGTTGACCTTGCTTTTAGGATATTGTTCCACCTAAACTTTCCTTTCCTCATTTCATCTCACTACTCCTTGGACCAACCTGCATGATTCCTTTACACCTTTGAGATACTTGGAGACAATTATGTTCCCTCTTAGTGTTTAGTAATGCTGTACAGGTTCACACTTTTGCTCTTTTCCCATAGCTAGAACTGGAACCCTTGATCTGAAGCTTTCCCCATGCTCAGTGGTGTCTACCCTCTCCCCACCAACACACCAGCTGGCATCATGGTGTGCACCTATACCTCTACCACTCCATGCTAGGGGAAAACAAGGAGAACCACAGCTACACATATACGGACCTGTGAAACACACAGGCTCGGAACTACTTGTGCTTCATTTAATTTTGGACTGGAGGGTTCAAAGTATGGTTCACTCCGTGACACTGTTGCTAGACTCTTTTTACTCTGTTTTGGTTTTTGCACCTTACTTTTGTTGCCTGTTTTGTTGCACACAATAAAATTCTGTGGGTTTTTTTTAAACTCTGAGCATTCATAGCTTGTAAACAGTGAACAATGCCCCTGCAGGGGTCTAGTTTATTTAATCAACCATCAAATGTGGTTTGTAAACAAGCCTTCTCCATCTGCTGTAAGGCCTCAGGCTTGCTCACTGCCTGGAGCTCTACAGTCTCTCCCCTGCTAACTCGGGGTACCTCCCAGGCCTCCTTTCCTGGAAAGTTTTGTAGTCTCTCTCCTCTGGACCTTCCACTCTCTAGGGCCCTCTGCTCTCCAGAGAGACATCACTGGGAGTAGCTTCTTACCTGGCTCCCCTGGGGCGTGCTGTCTCCAGAAGCTTCCTCTCTGGGTTCCGGGCTCCAGCCTGTGCCCTCATAACCCTTTACAAGGCCCTGTTCCTACTGCCCAGCAACTTATCCAATTAACCATCCACATCTGCATCTGGGTTGGCTCATTCTCCCTCGTAGAGCCTGGCATGGGGGTATGTCTACACTGCAGCTGCGAGCGAGCCTCACAGCCCAGGTAGACAGACACACGGTAGCATGCTAAAAAAATAGCTGTGTGGACGTTACAGCACCGGCGAAGGGTCTGGCTCGCCACACAAGCTCAAGCCCACCTTGGCCTCAAGGCTTCAAGATCAAGGGGCTAGCCCGAGCTGCAGCATCCACAGAGATATTTTTAGCATGCTAGTGCAAGTCCTCGTAATGCAAGTCTGTCTACCTGGGTTGGGAGGCTTGTTCCCAGCTACAACGTAGAGATATCCAAAGAGGCTGGGTGCCTGTCAACCTCAGAGAGCCAATCACCTGTGACAGGGCTATGTAAATGTAATGTATTATAAGTAGCAGGGTATATCTGCAATATGAAGTTATTTATTCATTTGTTTATGGTACTTTAGTTTCGCATGTTGAGCATAATAAATATTATTATGACCAGCTACTGAGTAACAGCGACAAAGGTGCTGTTTAGAAATGTGACTACAGAAAGCAGATGCTTGTCGAGTTAAATAAGGAATTTAATTACCCTGCATTTTATCTTGTTTTCAGCAATATGATGACAAATCACATCTTAATAAAATAACATTGGGGGAAGCACAATTCCAGTGCTTCAGGAAATGAGAAACCGTATAAGTTATAGGCCTGCTCCTACTAAGTCAATCTCATTCAGAAATCAAGCATGATGTTAAGATGTTTTAGCAAAACGAACCTTTCATGGTTAGAAAGATTTACGGCGACTTCAGGTTTTAAAAGGCTGAAGTGGGGTGGGGGAGGGGTAGTGCACATGGTAGCTCAGGGGATTGGTAATGTGATTGATGCCATTATTTTATTCCTATGGTGGGACAGGTGCACACGGCTTTCTACAGACAAATAAAAAGATTGGTGTCTTCCCCAGAGTGTTTACGGTCTGTGATGGACATTATATGTTGGGCATCGGAGAAGGGGTTGTTTGTGACAGAGTGGGATACGTCTGTATCCGACTGTGAACTCCATTTTGTATTGTGAACTCCATTTTGTATTACCTGCTGACGGCCGCCGGAGGGCGGCCTGTTCAATTGTATTACAGATAGCCACCAAGGAAAGGAGCGTGACACCTCACTGAAGGTCTATCATGGAGAAGTCATCAAGACTACAATCTCGGGCTATCGACTTTGAATGACTCTCAGCTACTGTCACACCCCTGGGGAACAATGGGGTTTCTGATTGCGGAGTGGGGCTGTAGCTTTGCAGTTGAGCCTGGCCTGAAACACTAACAGCCCCCAGATTGACAGGTGGGGTGCAATCAGATACAGGGAGGGGGACGTCTCAGGACTTTTGTTATTTTTTAGAGAGCTGTAACTCTGAAATGCTTTTAAGAGTAACATGATTGTGGCTAAGAAATTCCTTTACTCAGCCTGTGTTCCTTGCTTTCCTGACATGTTGTCCCCAAAGGCATTAAGCTAGAAGACCAGAGCACTCACAGCCTCAATGAACCTCAGGAGGGAAGCATGTGTACCTGACTGGGGAGGCTTAGGAAGGCTAAGGCACTGGTTTCAGGGCCTAGGGTGGCTGGACTGTGGCATCCCAGATCTCAAGGAAAGCCTTAGACAAAAGGTCTGAGCCTGGGAGCGCACTTACAGACCCAGAGCTAGAGACAGGGACTAGAGTATCCCCAGACCCAGCTGGCTTGGAAGTATGTGAGACCCAGAGGCTAGATTCACTTGTAACGGGCTGGTCTCCATACAGAGGGGCACAGAGCTAGGTTGTAACAGATGCATTGAAAAGACAAAGGTTACAACAGTAAAAGATAATGATATGCATTTGTCCTATAAGAATATAGGAATTGCTATATTGATCCAGACCAGGATTCCAGCAAGTTCCCTGTGCTATCGCCAACAGTGGTCAGCACCAGTTGTTCAAGAGGAAGACACAAAAACGAAGACACAAAAAACCCAAACCTGTAGTGGACAATTATTTCATAATCACAGGAGATGTTTCTTCCTAATCCCATCTGTTAGTGGTTGGTTTATGCCTTGAAGATATCTATCCCTAATACTTTTAATTCTGTCTAATGCAATTGTGGATGTTCCCATTATCTATATAAATATCTAATCCTTGACTCCTACTAAGACCTGGGCCTCAGAGATATCTTGTGGCAATGAGTTCCACTGGCTACTTGTGTTGTATAAAAATAATTCCTTATTATCACATTTCAATTTGTTGCCTTTCAATTTCATAGAAAGTCTGCTAGTTTTTGTAGTATGAGAGGGAGTAAATGTTATTATTTATTCGTATTATTGTCGTGCAGGGATCGGCAACCTTTGGCACGCGGCCCACCAGGGTAAGCCCCCTGGCGGGCTGAGCCAGTTTGTTTACCTGCCGCGTCCGCAGGTTTGGCCAATCGCAGCTCTCACTGGCCGCGGTTCACCGCTGCAGGCCAATGGGGGCTGCGGGAAGCAGCGCAGGCTGAGGGATGTGCTGGCCGCCGCTTCCCGCAGCCCCCATTGGCCTGGAGTGGAACCTGGCGGGCCGTGTGCCAAAGGTTGCCGATCCCTGCAGTACACTATCATGCAGAGAGAACTGTGAGGCTAAAAGCAATGCTGCTCATGTCTATGATATCCAATGTAACACACTTAGACAATCATAATGTGACAACTTTGTCTTGGAGGACAAAGACTAAGCCCTCATCTGTGCTACAGAATTTTTCCGGTGCTAAAGCAGATTTCAGGACCACTTGAAAAATCACTCCAGGTAACTTAGCCTTGATCTCCGGCTAAGGATTGATGATTGTTCTGTACATCAGTGGAAAGGAAGTTTCTCCTAAATTTGCATATACTCTCAGATTTTATTTCTGGCCACAATGTCATGTGGTGTTAGTGATCTCCACATAGTTAATATGCATACAAACTGCACACTTTTTACAGATTTGCTAGAAATTTCATTAATTTACAAAGACAAACATCACTAGAACCAATTAATATCTAAAAGGTAATTTAGATATCTATACCTGTTTCTCAGACAGGCAGCACCACTAATTACAAACAAAATTTAAAAAAACCTAGAAAAGCCATTTTCTGTAGTCTCACCTCCAGCCCCAGACTCACCAACAAAGCTGATGTGTTTCCACTGCAGTTATCCTGCTACCTGGGAATACTCCAAGATCAGAACTTGTTAGTGCTGATTTTGGTGTAGGGAGGGGGAGGACAGCTTGTATGAATCAGATTAAGATATTGACAGCTATTAAGCAACACTCATTCCAGGAATAAGCTTAGCTAAAGATAACACTGCTCATGAAAGGAAGGCATTTTGCATGTGCACTGTTATTTTTGCAAAGAGATGTCATATACATTGTGAGTAGTGAGTTGCCAAGGTTTAGTCCCCAGGGCAAAAAAAGGATTGCTTTGTAAATCATTTGAACTTGTAAGGAAGAGATCAAGAAAAAGCCCCTGATGGAGAGTGTGTGTGTGTTTTAACTGACAGGGACTGGATGACTCAGGGAATTAACAGCCTTCAGACCCTTTCACCTCCTAGGTTGGTGGTTCAAATTGATCCCAGGTTAGGCGTGGCTGAAGGTTGTTGCATCCGATTGTAGGTTAGGTGACAAAAGTAGATGGTCTCAGTCCAGTTCCTCTGTGTTTGTACAGTGCCTAGCACAGTAGGGTACTGGTCCATGACTGGTGTTCAGGTGCTGTGATGATAACAATGGGCAAGCAAACACATCACACACACAAAAATTGGCCTTAACCAGCAGACTTAGCAAGAAGGGCCAGGACCACATGGCCCCTTGCAAAATGAATTCCAGTCTCAGCTCTAGTGATCTCTAGAAGTGGCCTCCTGGGGTTGGGGCTAAGCAATACTGACAGTGGGGAGAAGCGCCAGTGTGTGTTACGTGCCCCCTCTATGCCTGATCCACAGACGATGTGCATCTGTCATAGCTCTCCACTGGCTCAAGCTGTAGGGACTTACGTGTTTAGCTCCTGAGATCCCCAACATTGGGCAAGATGGCAGCCATCACCCTGGCACGACTGCTGGGGATAGACCAATGACTCTGCTCCGGCTTGTCAACCTGGCTGGCACCATTCATCAGTGCTACAATCCCTTCGAGAGCACAACTTTGGTGCAGGGCCTGGAGGCAGGGGAAGGTGGCTGGATAAGAGCGGTGGCGGGAAGTGGGAGAACCAATCACTGGAAGAGAAAGGGGCAAGCGTGTCGAGCTGTGTGTGAATGTCACACCCTCCCCAGCTCACACATGGAGCTAAGCGGTGGTGGTGGGGGGGGGGGGAAACAAGTTAGCTCTATCAAAGTGTCAGTACAATATACTGAGTTGTACTGGCCCACTCTTATCCTGGCACAGTAGGTAAAGATCATGCAAACCAGTCATTTATTCATAGCACAGAAAATGAATCAAAAAAGAAAAATATGGGGATGTAGCATGCGGGAAAGAGAAAAAGGGACCTGACTCTGTGTTTTCATTGGGCCAGCAGTCTCACCAGGATCGGATATCTTTAGCTACTGACTGGATGAACAGTCTGCCTCTCAAAGGAAAGGGGTAGCAGGATTGAGATCCCCTGCGTGCTTGTTCCCGCTGTAGCTAACGTCTTTCTCATGCACTCAGCAGGGCTGCAGAGATTGAGCAGGGTTTACTCCGCAATGACTCCACCCTACAGTGGACAGACTAGAGCAGCTAGGTGCGGAGGAAGAGGTGCTCTCAGGGCCTTGCCAGCAGTGGACAATGCAGGGGCCCAGCAGTTCAAGGGGGGACAGGCTGGGCGAGACAGGGGCGCAGAGGAAGAAGGGTTTTTGGCTGGGGGCACCCCGCATGAGCCACAGTTCCCCCATTCACGGCTCCCTTGGTGCCCTCTTTCCCCACATCACTCTTGTCCCAACTGGAAACAAGTTCTTCCCTCTCATTGACACGTGTCCAGGTAATGAAAGCATAAGTGTACTGAGAAAGGGACTGTCTTTTTGTTCTGTTTGCATAGTGCCTAGCATAATTAGGAGCCATAGTCATAGACCAGACCCAGGTGCTCTAGTAATACAAACCATAAATGATCGTCATAATAAGGTCCATTAGTATGCTCCGATTTTCAGCATTGCCACCTCTTATGATTTTTATCCCAAGTCTCACGATATTTGGTTTTCTTAAAGTCCCAGCTCCCAGCTCCGGGGTTTTCTTTTCTTTTTGTTATTGCAAACTTTCACCCAAATCCAGGATTTTGGTTGCTTAGGAGCTTCACCGGTTCTTGCAGTTTATTCCTTCCCAGAGAGGTTTGGGCCTTCTTCACTAGTTGCTGTGGAAATGATGTCCCCACACAGAGGATTTCGAATCAGATTTCTAGGGGACAATCAGCAGCAGTGATATTCAGACCTCAGAAGTTCAGCAGCCAAATTAGTGATCAACATTACCTGAAAGAGTCACAATAGTGTGAATTAATTGTTTCATTTACTCATATATAGTAGGGCTATCAATTAATCACAGTTAACGCAAGCGATTAATGCAAAACAAATTAACTAGATTTTTAAAAAGTTTCGATTAAATGCAGTTTTAAATTTATTATAAATATTTTTGGATGTTTTTCTACATTTTCAAACACATTGATTTCAATTACAACATAGAATATAAAATGTACGGTGCTCACTTTATATTATTTTTGATTACAGATATGTGCACTGTAAAAATGATAAACAAACGAAATAGTATTTTTCAATTCACCTCATACAAGTACTGTAGTGCAATCTCTTTATCGTGAACTTACAAATGTAGAATGATTTTTTTTACATAACTGCACTCAAAAACAAAACAATGTAAAACTTTAGAGCCTACAAGTCCACTCAGTCCTACTTCTTGTTCAGCCAATTGCTAAGACAAACAAGTTTTTTTACATTCATGGGAGATAATGCTGACTGCTTCTTGTTTACAATGTCACCTGAAAGTGAGAACAGGAGTTCGCATGGCACTGTTGTAGTCGGCGTTGCAAGGTTACGTGCTAGATATGCTAAACATTCGGATGACCCTCATGCTTCTACCGACATTCCAGAGGACATGCTTCCATGCTGGATTTAAATTTGTATTCTATTATTGTTTAATTGTGCAATTAAAACTGTGTTAATTGAGACTTTTTTTTAAATCTCGTTATTAATTGCAATTATTTTTCTAATTGTTTGACAGTCCTAATATATTAGAATTCTCACAGCAAAATGACTGACCAAGTATTCTACAATTGGTTAATATCATAGTAAAAGCATCCTGATTGGTCAATAATTAAATCACACAGTGTTTTAAAATCATGTGCTGCAAAGAGCCACAGGAGACACTTGCAGCTCGTGAGTCTCAATTTGAGTGAGTATCACTGATCTAGGGCATTGCTTGGAGGCAAGAGAGTCTCCTCCCTCACATGTTTCTAATGCACCACCGGTTTGTATCGTGGTGGTTCTTGCCCTCTCTTTTGAACGTAGTACTTCTGACACATGCCAGACTGATGCCCCTAACGGAGCCCCACTGAAAGACAGCCCAGGCCTTGTCAGTACAAGCTTCCCCCAACAATGTGCCCTGGTGAGACCACCAGCAACTCAAGGGTCAAAAATCTCATCTCATTGACACCGGTGTATATCCACTAACATGTCCCGCTTACTGTGCTTGCGTTTCTTTTTGCTCTCATTTCCAGCAGCACGCTTTATGGCAACACTGCATTTAAATCCACTCTATCCTCTTCCTCCAGAGCTGGTGCTAGGGGGAGGGGTAGGTCAGTGGTTTGAGCATTGGCCTGCTAAACCTGAGGTTGTAAATTCAATCCTTGAGGGGGGCATTTAGGCATCTGGGGCAAAAAATCTGTCAGGGATGGTACTTGGCCTTGCTGTGAAGGCAGGGGACTGGACCTCAATGACCTTTTCAGTTCTATGAGATATATATATATATCTTTCTGATATGAACCCTGGGCTCATTCCTGAGCAGACATAGCATTTGTCCTCATGCTAAGGTGCACAGAGAAATAATCAGAAGGACCAATACATGTTGGTTTAAAATCACTTTTCATTTGTTGACTAGCATTCTATACATCTCTGTATTTCTGATGTGCATTTATAACACCTACAAAGAAAAGGGCTTGAGATGACTGGTTATCTTGGTACCCTAGCCATCATCAACCTGTTAGCTCAATATTTTGTACTCTGTGTTTTAAAACAATCCTGCTGCATGAATTATGGGTAGCCAACATGTGAGCATACATGTCCCTGAGAATGTTACCTATTTTTGTAGACTGAGGATCCCCCATTGTACGTCCCTTCCCACCACCCTCAAATGCACTGCATTATACCAATCTTTCCCCTAAATGCTCCAGATGGAGTCACTTGAGTGGCATGACGTGCTCTTCCCTCTTAGTGCCTGGGACTGAGAGCTCTGCCCCCACAGAGCTTCCTGCCTCTGCCAGCCTGGAGAGTTCATCTATTGTTGTGATGAAACTAACGAGATTATCTGGCTTGTAAATGACGGTTCTGCACATATTGCATTTATGCAAAGTGTGCATGTTTGTCTACCGTTCCAGAAATGAGATGACGCAGCTCAGGAGGTTATCTGGGCAGCCCAAGATGCAAAATACTGGTATATGGATCTGCAAGGCTTTTGGGAAACAGCATCCGACATTCTAGTTGTCCGTGTCCAGGCTCTTCTCCCTCCATTGTGCTATAATAGTGTTATAATGCAGAGGGATGATTTCATGCTTCCCCTTGTGCATAGGCACATTCCAGAAAACTAGTGGACAGAGGGGGAATGTGGGGTGTACATTTTCCACCTTGATTCTGGTAACCCAAAATACCTTGGGGAACCTCTGCAAGAGGATACACAAGGGGCATTGCTGAGTGGGGTTTGGATAACAGGTGGTGTGGTCTGCTAATGGATTGATGTCCCTTTTGGCCCCAGAAATTAGCTAATCTCTGAGGCCTTGCCATGTTGTTTTTATTAGGAGGAGAAATTGATGATCTGAGTCAGGTGTTTCTTTGGTGCAGGCCTGTTTGTTTACAAAGAATGGACACACAGTCCTGTTTCTCTGAGCGCAGGCAGTTTCCTTGTTCAGAAATCCGAGGTTGCCTTTCCAGTGGGTACTGTGCTGGAGCTCTGTTTCTGGGCTTCCTCCTAGCATCATGCTCACCACTGCTTCTCTTGCTTTCTGCCTCTCACACATGCAGACAGACATACAGCTCTAGCCAATCAAGCCCCTCAGTCCTAGGGAAATCCCGACTCCACAGCTTAACTCTGCTCAAGTTGTCATGTGACCCAGTGCCATGGGCAGTGGCTTCGACTGCTTCTAACTATCACTATATAAAATGGACCTAATTGCTCCTTCAGTTTAGCCTGAATGAAGGTTGGTTAGCACATCCAACAGCTTTAACCAGGTCTGCGATTGCTCGATAGATCAAAGACATGCTTGATGGCAGCCATTAAAACTTTCTGGTAAAACAGCACACTTGTGCTGTCCTTGGCCCGCTAAAACAATTATACACCACCCTCACATACCATGCTGCTAGCAGGAATAATCTGTGTATTATTGTGCCTAGTCTTGCTAAATGCTGAGTGTCTGAAGTGCTGAGCCTTCTCAAAGCCTGTTGATTTTGAAGGTGCGGCTTGTCTCTCAGGATCAGGCCCAGGGGACTTGTTAACAGCACTGTTTCTGGTCTGCGTCCCACATCAGACTATTACAACATGAGCATTTGTTCAAGGAACAGGAGATCTGTGTAGTGGTGCCTCCGTCTCAGGCTAGGAGGGAGGCCACTCTGACCTGCTGCGTCAGGCAATAAACAACAGTTAATTAGCGGTCCTTAGCCCAAGCCACTTGGCTAGGGCGGACAGTACTCACAGTCTGGGCTCCGACCTTCTGGGTGGGACAGAGCAATAATTAGCAGTCTTTGGGCCCAAGCCGCCTAGTTAAGGCAGGCAGTAAATACAGACTAGGCTCTGATGCCCTGAGCAGTGGGGCTGGAATTAGGGGTGCTGCTGCAAACACCAAATACATGGTTTCCATCATCAGCACCCCCACTATAAAAATTGTTCCAGTACCCTTGGCCCTGAGCAATAAGTAATTAAGCAGTCTTTAGCCTAGCCTCCTGGCGAAGGCAGACAGCAAACACAGTCTAGGGGCTTGCAGCCTTCTGGCTGGGGCAAGCCACAAAGCTCCCGGCCTAGTGGGAGTAGGCCACCACCCCAGGGTTGGAGTTGGAGGCAGGGGGACCCAAGTCCCTCCCTACTCCACTGAGTCCCAGCCCAGGGCCCTAACAGTGGTGGGGGATCCCGCCACTGGGTCAGCAGCGATCTTGCCAAAGCACACTGACTCGTACTGCGACCGCACAACCTGACTAATATCTGGTTCCCCTGGGCTACTTCCTATCCCAATCCATTGGCGTAGCTCCACAGTTTGCGGGTCCTCAGTCTCCTCCAGGTAAGTGGCAGATGGCATTCCCAGCAGCTCCTCTTCACTCTCGGTCTCCTCCTCCAGGGGCGGGACGCTACACAGCTCGAGGTCTGGTCCAGAATCCTGCAGTGGGCTAGAGACGTCTGTCTCCTTCGCTGGCTCTGGCCCAACTGAGCTGAAGGGCCCTCCTCTTATACTTCCTGTCCCCCCCCACACACACACACCTCTGCTTCTGGAGTGTGGGGCGGGGCTGGCTTGGCTCCGCCCGCCAGGGAGAGTGTAATGGTCCCTCTGTCTCAGGCTTAGAGGGAGGCCATTCTGCCTCACCACAATCTGACTAAAACAGGCTATAAATACAGTATGTGCAGTTAGAGCCCTGGATCAAACTTGACCTTACTCAGGACAGCACAACCATGTCTATAATGCTCAGGAAATACCTAAGGGCTCAACATGTTATTTCTCTAATGTCTAAACCTCAGTCCCCTCTAGGCTCTGCATTTCAAGATGATTACTGCACTTCTTGAGTAGTTAAAACTGCTTGGCCTTTGGCCTGGTGCCTTCGAAAGCTACTTGAGGTTGGTTATAATCCCCCTAAAATACACAATCTGTCATGTCTGATTGCTTAATTAAAGTCACAGATCTGCCCAGAGTCACCCATCGTTTTCAAAATTTCTAGGCAGGTATTGGCTTAGGGCTTGAAAGCAGAAAACTCCATGCTTTGGAATGATGGTTCTGGCAGTGGCATGCTCTCAGCTTGCAGTTTTGAATTTTAAATAAGAAGAAGAAAGGGAGGAAGTTGTCCCTAGGACACCCGTAAAGAGAATAGCAAGTGGGTTATAATGGGAAAAGGAACTTGGGTTCTTTTCAGTATCGTAGTTATATAAATACAATGAGATCGAGAGTGTTATTCTCCATTGTGGGAATTGATCATAAAAGTATTTGCACAACATTTTTTTAACACCCCTTTCCCCCTGCCCAAACAGAAAGCGAGTGCCCTGTGTCAGCCCAAAGCGGGCTGTGATAACTAATGCTAACAGCATGGAACAGAAATAAGTGCAAAGCATACTTGGGAACACTAGAGAGAGTTCAGGGGAGGCATCAGAGGCGGGAGAGAAGAATTGCAAAAGCTGCCACCATCTTGCCTGACTAAAGAATCCATGGACACTTGCTAATTGCTTACTCACCACAGTCTAAATGCAACACAGGCACGGTGCAAACAGCGTTAGAAATTAACTGAAGGGTCTTTTGAGACGATCATTTCAATCAATAGACAGATTATTGTTAAGGTTCTCTGAGCCAGTGCATCCTCCAGCCATCCTAGCTAGCAGCATCCTTCTCCTCAGCAGACGTTCAGCCTCATGGACAGAACCCACCATAAACCCTGGCTGGAACTGCCCACTGGCTTTGCCAGCAAGCTTATGTTAATTATATCAATATTATCTCCGTTCAGGAAAAGATACGGGAAGTCTTGCTGTGCCGTGCACTCACAGGGGTACTTAGCTGATGAGCAGCTCCTGATTGTTCAGAGTGCAGTAGGAAACTTCAGTGAATAGGCCGTAAGTAATGGTTTGCCAGAGGGATGTGGCCAACAAGGCAATCAAAGCTGCTGCTGCACCATTAAGGAGCCTGAAGCAGAATAGGAAGCGCTGGGCTGCTATTGACTGAGTAGGTGGGCGGCAAAATGGGTTGAGGTGACTGTTTACTTTCTGAGTGATGGAGAACACAAAGGGAGGTTTCTATGGCTGTTTTCTGGCTGCCTGATGCTAGCTGCCCAAATAGCATTTTATTTCTCTCTCTCTCTCTCTCACACACACACACACACACAATTGAATTAGTTGTGTTTCAATCAGTTCACTGCTGTTCATTCATTCATTCATTCTAATAACTCCTATTATTTTTTTCCTTTTGAATTTTGTCTCTCACCTGCCAGGGTTTAAACAGGCTTTTCGATACCGAGCACTCCGGTACATACAGATGGGTGCAGTCCAAATATACAGAGAGATTATAGTGAGGGTTTACTTGTGAATTTTGGTCAAAGCTCTCTCTCCTTCCCTGCCGTTTTCTCTGCTGAAGGCTGGCCCCTTTGCAGGGAGGTTTTGCAAGTGTGATACAGCTGCTGTTGCTAAAGTATAAGGTGCGGAGACTAATCCCAGTTTGCACTGTGATAGAGACTAAGGGATGGGCCTTTGGCTCCTGAGAAAACAAGTTACTAGTCCAGATGATTCCCTCCAACTCCACAGAGCTCCTGAGCACACAGCGTGGTTCTTCAGGCTGTGTGCTCGATCCAGGATTTGGCCCAAAGCAGTGTGGAATTTCTCTGCTCCACTGTTCTCTGATCAGGGTTTTTGAAGACCCTGGTGTGTAATTGAATGGTAACAGACCAGCTCCCTCCGCATCCCAGATATCTTCCTTGTCCCCCTTATCAGCAGATTAGTTAATTGTCTCAAGGTCTCTAAAGGCCCCCATACCAAAGTATGACTGTAAAGAGGATAAAAAGCTCAATAGTGCTAATAAGTATTATTATTATTATTATTAGTCTTATCAATAATAGTTAAGGGAGAGAGAGATTATCACATCAGCATATTGGCTTAATTTGAAGGGGGGGGAAGGAAATCTAACAAACTGTTTCATTAAAAAGAATTAATTGCACAGCAAGTTCTGAAGGCCCAAAAAGCTCATGTTTATGCCTCTAACAAGCGTAATCCCTTATAGTCTGCATATCTAGTGGTTAGAGCAAGGGACGAGGCGTCAGGGCCCCTGAAGACAGGTCCTCTCACTGCAGGACGAATGGCTCCCATTGATTTTGTGTGCTGTAACATGCAGGGAGGGAGCCAAGGCTGTATTCCTGACTGCCACTGACTTACTCATTACTTTTTGGAAGTAACTTAGCCCAACAGTTTCAAATCTGAGTACCCTAAGTTAGGCCACAAAATCCATAGTTAGGAACCGAAACGCTGTTTGAAAATGTTGGCCTTAACCTCTGTAGCAGGGTGGCCGCTTACTGAGCACCTCCTCATGGCCGGATGTCACTTTGCAGGCACCCCGTAAGTTCCCTCAGAAGCATGCCAGACAGTCTCTGGTGTGGCTCACAGCATCCTTTCTAGGACTGGTTTAATATCAAATAAAGTTCACACAGTCCTTAGAGTCCTTACTCAAAAATAATCCAAACAGTCCTCAAAAAGTCCCTAACATAAAGTCCCAAATCATAACTCAACAGTTCATAGTTGGTTCTTCTGCCATACCCAGACCCCTTCCTCTGTCGGTGTATTCCACCTGAAGCTTCCAGTCCCAGCCCTTTCTGACTGGCACTCTGGCCCTAGCTTTCTTCTCCTTCAGAGTCTCCCTTGTTCTGAGACAAAAAGCAGCCTATATACTGCCCTCCTCCAGAGAGCTCGTCCTCATTGGCTGGAAGAGATGGGAGCCCCACCCCACCCTACACAACAGTGCTCCTGGCCCCGGGCCTTAAAGAAACAGTGACTTGGGTTTTTCCCCTCTCATCCAACTCCTAATTACCTGGGGCCATTTCCTCTTTTCTGCTACAAGGCCATTTTCTAGGCCTTTGTTCATTCCAACACCTAGAATGGGGTCTTCTGGTCCCCTTTATTCTTAAGGGCCAGTATACCCTGTTACAGCCTCTTTTCTCCTCATTTGTAAAACAGTGATAATAATACATGTCTGTCTTTGTAAAGCATTCCGAGAGCCTCAGATTTATTATTTTTTTATTTATTTCTTCACATTTATACAAATACCTATGGGCAGCCAACCTGTGCTCCAGGTGCCTAGCCCGTACATTAAAATGCACAATATAATATAAAGGACTGCCCATAAATGCTCCTTTTGAAAAAACCTGAGGAGGGGAAAAGATGATAGCCGCATTATTATTACAAGGTGGTTGGATTTGTTTCAATTCTATTATTGGTGGAGGCATTCTGAAAATATTGGTGACATTAAAACAATTGAATAGGGCCGTAAAGGGAAGGAGATGGAGAGTCATTCTGGGATGCAGGCATGGAGAAGCCAACCTCTCACCAGTCCGTCTGGAGCTCAGAAAGTCTCTAAAAAGCTCTTTACATTATTTTTATCCAATGACCCTAATAGAATAGGAGGATTTGAAATTCACAGAAGCCTTAATGTACTTTTGGAGGTCCTAGAAGGCCAATTTGTTCTGTTGTAAAAGACTCGCTTTTGAAAGGCATGACAGACCGCAGTGATGAATGCTTTAACTTTACAGCATTTTGATGTGTCATTTATTTGCTGTAAATTAATTGCATCTGCTGTTTTCATTTTGCTGTGGTGAATAATCGGTTTTGCTCTATTCTTAATTAGATAACACTATCGGATCTTCTGCTGATTGTGGTGCTACCATTTACTCATTTATTATACTTATTCCAAAGAAGGCAATCTCAGAACTCTGTCCAGGACCCAGTATAACCTTTGAGTGACATTGGTATTCTTTTCCTATCAGTTGTAGGTATTGAAACCCTGTTGATGGATGGAGTTTTATGCAAGGAGTGGCTAGAGTTGCTGCCTAGGATTACCAAAGGTTTCACAAGCCTTGAAATCGCAATAAAGTAATCATTTCTTTCCTTCTTCTGTGAGTTGATGACACCTTGTTGGGTAGGTAGAGGAACAAAATTGGGGGAGAGGGCGGAGATATCAAAACTGCCAGACACTGGTTCAAATCCAGGCATCATTTGTTGTCACCAAAAGTCATTGATGACTACATCAACAGCTGCTCAGTGGCCTCCGAAATGAGTCAGTCCGTTGACTGCAATGGGATTGTGAAGGTTGTATATCTCTAAATCATGCAAGAACTTGATCTTTCTTGTCCAATCAAAACTGGCACCTTTGTTCATGGCTTCAGCAGTGAAGCCAAAGACTGAATCTAAATGGACTGCTGCCTTCCCTCTCCTCTTTACAGGTGGTCTCTCCATATCTAGGTGGATGCCCATTGGTGGGAGAACATGGCTTAAAATGATCACTGCTGATGCAATTGACACACTTTGAAGGTGGATTGCTAATGGACTTCAGTGTCTATTGCTGTCAAGCCAGCTGATGAGTGGGCACAGCAACCTTATCTAGAGTTTTCAAAGCAGGGACTACAAAACTCCCCACTGTATTGCCAGTGTTGTCAATTATCTTCAGCAAATACCTGATAGAATGATGAGTTCAAATGTATTTACTCTGCACCAGAACCTGTGTTTTATAGTAAAGGATACTTAAATAACAACACACTTGAAAAGAATAAATCTATTAACGAGCAAACCCTCCTGGCGTGAAATTAAAAATATTGATTATCATACCTGTTAAACCATGAAATCCTCTGCAACTAATTAATCTGCAAGGGAAAAGTTCATCAGTGGCATTTTTTCATCTTGAAATTCTCTAAAATGAATAACTGCTACAGAATAAATCTGTCACATATACTATACATCTTGACTTCACCTGTGTAGTAAGTGAAGGCCCTGATAAAGGCCCAGTATGAGGCCTGAACTGAAGTAATGGTCAAAACTTTGCTAGCATAAAGCAAAGTTAAGCTGTGAGCCAGAGGCAGGCCCTGCTCACAGAAGTTGGCAAGGAAAGGGCTGATGCTGCAAGAAGATACATACCTAAAAGGTACAGAACACTAGATATCATGTATACATTCCACACAGATAACATGGAACAGGCCGACCCATCCCAATGACAGGGGCAAAAGGGTAAAATGATGGATAGAGTTGTTTTGATCGAACCAATCTGTACAAGGTGAGAGGCGGCACCTTACTACGTAGAGGGGTTGTACCTTGCTGCGTAGAAGGGTTGCACCTTAATACGTCAGGAGTGATGTGTAATTTGTTTGTACCTGTGTATAAGAACGTATCCCTGGGGCAGTGTCTGTGTCCGGCCGTAGGGGGAGTGGAAAGTCCCGCCACTAAGTCGGGTCCTTGCCAAGAGGCACTTTCTCGTAGTATGCCCTGAGTTAGGCTAAAAAACCTACAGGGAACTGCAATTGTGTCCAAAATCGCAATAAACCTAGTCGACGTGACTTTGCATTTTACTGGACTCTGTGGTTATTGGGGGTTCTCGTCGGGTCTGCTGGGTCAGCTATCTGCGCAGAGCTGGGGCAGCACACAGAGGGAACATACGCACGCAGCCGAGTGATATCAACAGGAGAAAGCAGAGCACCATACTGGTAGCATCTGAACAACAACCTGCGCCTGAAAGTTTCCACTCATTATTTCATAGGTCCCGTCACAGACTGAAATACTAGTCTGAGGTAAAATTAGACTCAGACAAGATGGATTTCTTCACACCTTGAGGCACATGGTCTTCTAGTTAATTAATAATGATCTGATTCTACACTGTCTTCATTCCTTCCTTTTTAGAAGGAATTAATTCTATAGTTCCCAGTTTCTGACAGGTGATCATACTTGTGTCACTAGTTGTTTTTGTTTTGTTTTTTGCAGGGTTCATTAAAGCCAGAGTTTAAAATGCTGTCACTGGGGAGCTATGTATATACAGACACAAACACACACAGACATATAAATGCAGACACACATAAAGCATAGACACAGACATGCGTGCACAGACGCACAGATACCTAGACACTGATAGACATACACACAGACATTCACACAGAGATACATTCATGCACATACACATTAATTCGTACACATACACACAGACATTCACACACACACACACAGACATTCATACACACACACATTTGTACCCACATTCACATAGACACCCACACATTCATACATTCACACACATACACACGCAGACATTCATGCCCACACAGATGTTCGTACACATACACAGAGACATTCATATACACACATAGACGCTCGTACACATACACACAGAGACATTCACACACACACATTTCATACACAGACACACAGACGTTCACACCTGTACACACACAGGCATTCATACACACACGGATATTCATACACACACACATTTGTACCCACATTCACATAGACACCCACACATTCATACATTCACACACATACACACACAGATATTCATGTACACACAGATGTTCGTACACATACACAGAGACATTCACACACACACATTTCATACACAGACACACAGACGTTCACACCTGTACACACAGAGACATTCATACACACATGGATATTCATACACACATACATTTGTACACATACACACAGACAGATACCCACACATTCATACACAGACATTCACACACAGACATTCACACACAGAGACGTTCAGCCACAGCCACACACACACACCGACATTCAGCCGCACACATTTGTACACCTCCACACAGACAGATACCCACACATTCACACACAGACATTCACACACAGAGACGTTCAGCCACAGCCACCCCGCCCCCCCGACATTCAGCCGCACACATGTGTACACCTCCACACAGACATCCACACACAGAGAGAAGTTCATGCAGACACACACACACACACACACACACACACACACACACACACACACACACACACACACACACACACACACGGGCTGTATGAAAACACCCAACCGAGACAGATTCACAGACAGGCTGTATGCAAACACTAACCCACCATGTCAAAAGAATACCTGCAGGAACGAGTAANCACACACACACACACACACACACACACACACACACACACACACACAGGCTGTATGAAAACACCCAACCGAGACAGAGTCACAGACAGGCTGTATGCAAACACTAACCCACCATATCAAAAGAATACCTGCAGGAACGAGTCATGTATTCGAGTGCAGCTCGGAGGCCAGCACAGTCGGCGTTTGCACCCCCAGCAGCACAGTCTCTCTCCTCCCCGCTCCCTTCCCGGGGCTGGTTGCGTCAGTCCCCCAGCAGCCTGACGTGCCAGGCCTGGGAGGGAGCTGTCCAGAGGCTCGTGGTGCTGAAACTGCAGCAGCGCTGGCCAGCCCCTTTTCTCCTCCTCCTCCTCCTGCTGCTGCTCCTGCTCCAGGAGCTGTTGGGTTCCCAGACACACTTTCCACCCAACCAACATCTTTTCTTCTCTTTTTCTTCCCAAGATGGTCTATTGAAAGCGGTCGGCAACCTAGGCGGAGGGGAGCCAAAGGCTGGGGCAGCCTGGATTCTTGCATCTATGCCCCCCCGCCCTTCCTCTTTTCTTTTTTCTTAATTTTTTTTTCAGGGGGGAGGGGAGGAGAGAGACCCACGTTACGCCCCCCTCCCCTCCTCAAAATCCCCATTTGCACTGCACACAAGCCTCCTTCCCCGTTGCATCCGAGGGAGGTAGCAACAGCAGCATCATCATTGCAAGCCGGATGGGAGAGCTGAGAGGAGGCTGATGAGAGAGACAGCTCGATGCTGCCAACACGGTAGGAGCTGCAGGCAAAATAACCCATGCATCCCCGTGTGTCTGGTGCATTGTGTTTCACCAGAGGCTCTTAGACGGAGAGGAGAATTATTTTTTTTTTTTTTGCCAGAGAGACTTGCAATGGTTGCATGTCAATGCCAGAGAGAGAGAGAACAACAGCCGGAGGAGGAGGAGGAGAGAAGGGGAGGCAAATGAAGCTGGGTTTGGTGGTGGAGAAAAGGAAGGAGCCTCGTCCTATGCATCCAAAGGAGATTCCTGCAGTTGCAGAGAGAACCTTCCTTGCCATCCTCAATACAGGCTGTGCAGGCTGCCAATGCGTTTGATGACGTCCCTGTTTGGTGAAAGGGGAAAGGAAACGTGACCATGTAAGATCCACGTTTGCCTGGTCAATTACAAGCAAAGACTAGCTCAGATTTCTACGGGTTTTTAGTCCAGGGGAATAGCAGCTGGGCAAGTACTAAGCGCCCCCCTTCCTCGCCAATTGCCATATTTGTGTGTGTGGTCCAGACAGCTGCTGGAGTGGAGGAGGTAAAATAAAACAAAACAAACTCATTGGATGCTAATCATGTCTGTCAGGACTTTTAATATTTATCATGAAACATTTTGAAAGCAACAGCAACGGTTGAATGAGCCTGTGAGGATAGTGTCTCAAATGTAGGGTGTTTTCACACACACACACGCCCAACAATAATGTGAAGGACCTTTTGTCAACGAAGGCAGTTTCGAGCATGAGAAGAACAAAAACCAGTTTTGCATTTTCTTAGTCCGCTGTTCCTCCCGTCTGATGCCACATCCTTTGGTACCATTTCCAGTCACTCGGCTGCTAACAATTAGAAGAAAAGGGAAACACTTTGCCATGCCAAATACTGGCGAAAGAACCACATTTCCCTCCTTTCTCCACACCCACTGGAGAGACGCGATCCCCTTTTTTTACAGGCGCAGGAGTTAAGACTTTCCAGGAGCCCCCCGTGTTTCTCTGAACCCCCCCACAGCGGAGGGTTTATTTCTAACACCGGCTTATTTCTAAACAAACTTGTGGAATTTGTCCAGTTTTAAAAAAAAAGGGGGGAAGGGCAGAGATAATTTTTTATCCTTATTAATGATCAGCGGGTTGTTGCGGTGAATTTTAACCAGCTCTTCCTCCAGATCCATAATTTTTTTTTAAAAAGAAAACTACCCAATATTTGTGGGTGGGGTGGGGGGAGGAAAGGAAAGGGAGAAAGTAGCCAAGCAGCCCCCTGGCTCCTGGGCCCCCCCTGCTGGTTCCTCTTTCCCGCCCGCCCCTGCCTGCAAAGGGAAGGCACATGTTAATACCAGCCGGCGTGGTCGGTTTATGGTGCTGCTGCTGCTGCGGATTGCGGAGTCCGAGACAGATGTTGCGCCACCAGAGCCTCCTCAAATGCCGCTGCCGCATGTTGTTCAATGACCTGAAAGTCTTCCTGCTCCGGAGACCCCCCGCGCCCTCGCCTCCCCTCCCCATGGACAGCGGAGACCCCCGCCCGGGCGAGCCGGCAGCCAACAACAACACCCTGCCGGCGCTGCATGGGGGGCGAGGGGGAGCCTGGAGGGCGCCGGCCGCAGGGGGGGGCGGCCCGGCCAGCCCGCCCGAGGAGGAGTGGGGCAGCCCGGCCGGCGAGCCCCTCGCCTCCGCCATGAGCAGCGCGTCCTCGGAGGACTTCTGCAAGGGGAAGGCGGAGGACAGGTACTCGCTGGGCAGCAGCCTGGACAGCGGCATGAGGACCCCGCTCTGCAGGATCTGCTTCCAGGGGCCCGAACAGGTGAGCGAGCAAACTTCCCAGCCAGGCGCTGGGGCTGGAGTCGGTGTGTGTGTGTAACAATCCCCCCCCCCCCCACACACACACACACTCACACTCACTCCTCGCTGCTCCCCGGTAAGCTGGGGTTGCTCTTTGGAGCAGGGTGGTGTTGATTTTCTCTTGGGTTGTGAGTTTGGGGGTTGTGTGTTTTTGGAAGGGGCTGAGTGGGAGCTGCGCTTACTTGGAAGCTTTGTGCAGAGAGGAAAAAGGCAGAGACACACACTAGCCACAACACGCCGGTGTGCCCGCCAGGGGACTACACCATTCACAAATGCTCACCTGGAGAAACACAAAGGCACACCCAGAGACAGGCACAGACACAACACACATGCATGGATGCAGAACTCAGGGCCACAGCCACACACGCCCACACCAACGCCCACTCAGACGACACACAAAAAGACAGACATAACTCACAGCACAGAGACGCCACACACACCAATATGCACAGACACAATACACAGACAGGCCCAGAGCCACACTAGGAAAAGACTTTGTTTTACTGCATGGATATAACGTGATACCTTGAAAAGGGTTTGGAAAAGGAGCGCAGTTTAATTCAGTCTAGTTCTGGTTCTCATTCACTAGATTTGAGGCCAGATGCAATTTTGAAGGTGACAGGAACGGTGCTAATTGTTTACGGTTTCTTTATTCAGTTTTTGAGGTGTGGCACTGATACATACATATCAACTTTGTTTAATGACATTGTGAACATTTAAAAACCTAGACGCTCAGATATTGCATTTGAGTTATATCAAAATATCCCCAACGCTCTCCACACGTACTCGATAACTCTTTGGTTTGTCTCTGGGTTGGCAAGTGGTACTTTTGTTGGTTTTGTGGTTTGCAGCTTGGCCTAGGACTTTTAAAAAGAGAAATGTCAGGTCTGGGGCCATGGCCTGAAGGCTTCCCTACAGGGTCAGAGAGAATACTTTATATATCTGGTAAAACTTTGAATGCCATGGCTTTATCTGTGCTAGAAGGACTGTGTATAATCAAAGTCTCACCTTAACTTCTCCTTAATTAAAAATACCCTTCAATACTTGAAAGATGCCTGGATCTGTTTAATTACTCCACCACTATCTAAAAATGGATAATGACTCAAAGAACACCCAGAGGAAAATTATAGGAAAAGATCTCCATTGCATTAAATCCTATTAGGGTTTAACAGACACTTCAAGACTTAAAAATAAAACAGCAAAGTTGACATTCATTACACAGGAGCAGTTTTAAGGGGCAGATGGTTAGAGAGCAATGACTTCCTAGAGCTTCTTTAGTAGAGATGTCCTGAGCCATTTTATACTCCCTAGCAGGAATTCTCAAACTTTTTTGACAGAGTGGACATCTTAATAAAGAGATTATTTGTCTGCCTGTGGTCATCTCCTTCTCCCCACATTTGCAATCATATAAAATCCCTGTGGCAACAACAGCAATTGCTTATGAGGAAAAGTGATAGTAAGAAAGTCTGAAATGCATTGTTAGCTCTTTAAAACACAATTTAGTGGTTGTAAATACCTAGCAGGAATCAACACCATGTGACCAGACAGCTCCCTGTGGTACACTACCAAATAGTCTGCAGATTATCCTGCGCCACAGCCCACAGTTTCAAAACCACTATTGGTCAAGACTATGCTAAACTTTGAATAAAGCAATGGTGCAAGATTATACATGCTAAAAGTGCTACCTAAAAACGTTCCTTGGAACAGGTTAATAGTGGGCCAAAGAAGTTTCTCTCCACCAAAATGTCTAGGGTGCTGCACAACAATATGGAAAAAACAACAACAAGGTAATCCAAAATAAAATGTGACTTTTTTTTCACACCATTTTCTCCAACCTACAAATGATTGAAAGTAGATCAAGTATTTTAGCCTAGTACGTTTGATGTATTTAGTACATGGGCAAAATTCATACTTAGTCTAAAACAGTTAAACACAGCAGGAAAGATTACAGACCTAAGGCTTGATCCTACAACCCTAATATGCAAGTAGCCTTTACTCACCAGAATAGTCTCATTGACTGCAACGTAAACTCTACTTGCATGAGTTGCAGGATCTGGCTGTCTGGCAAAGATCTTTGGGTCTGTAAGATGGTAGATCAAAACCAAAGCTCAATTAAACCAGATTTTGCCCCATTCTCTGCTTCCTATTTTTGGTAGCTCTGCCTCTGGGATGGTAACCCAGTGCCATGTGGCTGTGCTTAGCGTGATAGTATTGTGATCTATGTCCTGCCAAGCCTAGTAAAGGTGCCAGCATCGTGCATCCGCTGGTGGTACGCTCATTTGTGTCTCTCATAAGTAGGATATTCGGAGTTGAGAGGACCTGACCCATCCCAGTGTGCGTGTGTGGGAAAGACACCTATCTTTCCTGAAGATGAGTTATGTTCCTCCAGCAACCCATCTGCATATCACAGTCCAGCAGAATGAGCCCGCTTCATACCTAGAGGTCTCTTAGATCAGAGCTGGAGGGCCAATGGGACATAGCCCTTTGGAATGGCTTATGTATTTGATTGATGGCTGAAGATGCACTTTTCACAACATGCTTTTAGAGGAGTAAAAAAAAAAAATAGAACAAATCACTCACCGTTTTCAGAGGCAGTTTATGTCTGGCTTATTTTTTTTCTTCATCTCTTTTAAAAGCAGCACAGTTGAAGATATGTGCAACCCACGGCCTGTATATTTTAGCTATTTCACCTTTATAGTACTATTTACACTACTGATCATTCTGCCCAAACCCAGGAAAGGTGACGTCTGTGAGGCTGGTTTGTGTGTGTGAGCAAATAGATTCACAGTAGAGTAAAAAGCCATGTGACTGGCTACCTTGGGGAACAGGAATCCTTTAAAATAATCGGATGCTTATTTTTACACTTTAAAATCTATGTTGCATTTCAAATGTGAGACTATTTGCTGACCATCTGCCAGTCTATCAAAGAGAAAAAATGAGCAGATGTGACCTGCAGGTAAGAGAATTCCATCACTACTCTCTCCTTTTGCTTTTCAAATCCTCTGACTTTGTTATAATAAGGCTACTTAGGGCTGGATTCTGCCACCCTTACACTTTATTCTACAAGTAATCTCATTTTCTTCAGTGGAATTACTTGTTGAGTGAGGTACGGCTCATTATGAATGAGATTGTCAGAATGTGGCCCGTATGTATTGGGCCAAATCCTGAAGTCTTTAACCCAGAGCCAGGTTCTAACCCCAGTTTCACCAGTATAAATTCAGACTAACTCTCTGAAGTCAATGGAGATACTCCAGAGTTGTACCAGTATGATTGAGATCTACCTCTGTTTTTATTCAGTCCTTATTCTGGTAAAACTCCCAGTGGGCCAAATCCTGAGGTCTTATCCAGTTTTTGTTCAGTCTTGACTCAGGCAAATACCTATTGATTTGCCTGTATAACAACTCAGCAAGGTCCTTTCAAGATTTGGACCCTTAGAACTACAACAGTGATGAACGGACATGATCTTATACCAACCTTGCATGTCATTTTACCAGCCTGGGCACAAAATTTAATTGCCAGGTGACAAATGATGACAATGATCAAAACGAACAAAAATCTGAAGCCAGCTGCCCTAGAGAGGAATGGGGGAAAATAGACTTTTGCGAGGCTGCTTTACAAGTGATGGTTTGTTGGGAACAAAATCATCATTATAAATTGACTTTTAGGCATTCTAGGCCTATTTACACAAAGTTATGGTGAGACTCCAAAAGACGTTTTAATCCCACTTTGATTTTCTTTATTTAAATATGACAACACCAACAAAGTTGCTTTCTAATCCGCCTTCTCAAGTAGGTTTTATGCAACATCTAATGCAAAACAAAGTCTGTGGGGATTTTCATTTTACATTTATGATGGTCCAACATGTGAGAGACCTCAGGCACTGAGTTACTTGTATCTTAAGCTCCTTGTGTGTTTGTGGTTCTTATGTATAAGCTGATTGTTTTATTTAAAAATATGTTGGGGGAATTTAGTAAGGAGAAAAGCTCTTTATTGTAAAAAATGTTTTGATACTTGATGGTTAGTTGAAAGCAACCACTAATACAAAGAAAAGCGTGAATTAGATGACCAGGTGAATAAAATGTTCAAGTAACAAATTCTGGTGCTGGAAGAGGACTGTTTATTATAATCAAGGCTAGCTATCAGAACAGGTCATTGCTTTTACTGAAAGGTATGGCTTAAATTGTAAAAACTATCAGGCCGGATTCTGATCTTGGTTATTCCATCGACTTTCATGGACTTATTCTGATTTTTGAAGCTGTGAACCACAAAATGTGAGCATGAGGGGTAGTGGGTGGGAGGGAAGGGTCTTTGCATATTTTCTTCTGTTTTGCTTTATGTGCTCCGTTTTGCAGAGCATTGCCTGGCTCACTGGCAAAGTTCTCCCAGAGATAGAAACTAAAGATGAGCTTCACTGTGACAAATGTTCCTTGGTGTTTCATAGGTGTGGATCCAAACTGGAGACAAGCCAAGCAGGCCAGCAAAAAAATGTGGATAGAATAAAAAGCCTCATTCACATCAGTGGGTTGTGTGATTGCACATGTAACAGTGGGTAAACAATCCCTCTGTGGTTAGAGTCCCAATTTTGGTGCACATTATAAAGAAAGGAACATCATTAGAAAGAGAATCAAACCTATATCAGACTTGGAAATCAGTGTGGTTTCCTGCAAATGGTCCTGCAAATGATTCATGGCTACATATATTTTCTAGCTGGCAATCTCCACTTGTTTATCTTGTTTCTCAGCTTAGTTGTACTTTGTGCTTCTTCCAGGGAAAGTGCTTTAGAGAGAGCGAGAAAGAGATTTGAAAAGTAAATAGAAATGGGATTGGGTTGGCTAAGTGGGATTGAAGAACAGGATATGGACTCTTTCACGTCTAGGCGAGTAGTTTGAATTTAGGTCAGTACTGATTAGAGATGGTCTGAAAATGGAACACTATATCCAACCCTCCTGGATTTCCGGGCAGTTTGGATTCAGATCAAATGGTTAACACAAGAACAAGTGGACAGTCAATGCAATTAAAAGGTGGGAAATTCAAAAGTGATAAAAGGAAATATTTTTTCACATAATGGGTGACTAGACTGTGGAACTCACGGCCACAGGAAGTCACTGAAGCCAAGAATTTAACAAGATTCAAATAGGGATTGGGCAATAGAGTTATCATAATGAATAATAACATTTTAGGAAGGAATATTAAACGTTGTGTTTCTCAGTTTATGCGAATCTCTATTAGAGATCAGAAGGAGCCCTATGTGGGGAGCAGATTATTCCACAGCTGCTCACTTCTGGGTTCTTACACCTTCCTCGGAAGCATCCAGTATGGGCCTCTGTTAGAGACAGGATATTGGATTAGGTGGACCTCAGGTCTGCCCCAGTCTGGCAACTCCTACGTTCCTAATTCTAGAGCCAAAGCTCATGGTTTGAGTCCCTCCCTGGTAATGATTGAAAGATGCTACCATCTGATAGCTGTTCAACGGCATATATGAAATGAGTTAATGGGCTCTTAGCTGAATTCCTGATGCACAGGTGGGCATGTCACAAAATCCATGACTGACCATTAGCCTCCTAGTTGGCAATCTCCGCAGAGAAGCCATGAAACGACCCAGTCATGGAGTTGGCCCCTTTCTAGAGACAGTCCTATCGAGCAACATTGAGGAACAGAGGAACATATAAGGAAGTTTGTGCTCTGGTGTCCAGGTTATACCTGCCCTATGGATAAACAGAGGACTTCTGGGCCAGATTTTCCATTGGCTTCAATGGAGTTCTGATTTACACCAGGTTGAGAGCTGAATCAGGTCTGCAGTATCCAGAGCCAAATGACATAGAAACGGAGAAAATACAGCACAAAATCATTACAAAGCTCAGGGCAGGGACATGACAAAGCATGAGAGCAAACAAGAACAATTCTGAAATCAGTATTGTATGCAAGGGGAAAACAGAGGTGTCTGAGTGAGAGAAAAGTGGGGAAAGAAATACTAAAGGAGCAAAGAAAGCATTGTTTTCTAACTTTGTGCTGAAAGTGACCCTAACATCTGTGTTTTGTTAGCTAATGTGTTGAGTCATATAACCACAGTGTTCCCAGCTCGGGTCTCCAGTCCATATTCTTTTCATCTGAATGTTTCTACATGATTCATTTTCTTGGTGGTAGCAAGAGTCATATTCCCTGGAAAAGAGCCATTTCTGTTAAAATGAAGCTTAGGGTTGCTGGCATCAATCCATCTGGGTTTGGGTTTGTGGATTTAGACTCCCAGAAGTCAGAGATGGAAAAGATTTCTTGGGTCATCCAGTTCATATCCCTGCCCTTCAGGATCTGCTCTGCAGCTGTCTGCTCCCGCCCTTACACCTGATCATTATAATGAATTGCCTGGAATAACTGTACCTGTCCCAGGATGAAATCCCAAATTCCTTGCTCGGGCAGAACTCCCTTCGGCTTCAGTGGGAACTCTGCCTGAATAAGAGCTAAATATAAACCGAAAAGAGTTCAGAATTTGACCTTAGTTAAGGGTTAGACCCTGTTTCTCTTGACTTCAGTGGCAGCTGGATCAATCTCAGGGATGGGCAACAGGTGGCCCTGGGCCTGCATCTGGCCCTGCCCAGAGGCGGTGGTGAAAATATTCTTTGTTGGGGCTGACCAGGTGCATAGCCACCAGTGGGCCTAGTGCCCAGGCCCACCTAAATCTGAGCACCAAGCACAGGGCTCAGAGCGAAGGGGAGTTGCAGGGGGCATGGCGTGGAGCCTGGGACTGGGAGCAGGAGCCGTTGTGCCATGTTGCAATGCCATCCATTGGCTCAACAACCTCTCCATCACACATGCAGGGGCGGGGATCTGCCCCACACCACCTGGCTCTGGCTACTGCCTTCCCATTGGCTCCTAGCTCCCACAGCCAGCCTGACTGTGGCCAGCCGCACCCTGACTGTGGGCAGGTCGGGATGCACCTCTGCCAATGGGGAGGCAGTAACCAGAGCTGGGTGGCATAACCGCGGAGACCCTCCCCTGCTGACGTGACGAAGGGGTGGCCAGGCCAAAGTTGAGTGGTGTTGCGACCTGGTGCATGGGGTCTTGCTGCTCCCGGTCTCTGCCTCTGCTCTTTTCCCCTTTTCCCCAAGGCTGTGCCATGCACCGGGCGCTCCATGGACACAGGCTCTGGCTCTGTCCCACACCACCCAGCTCTTGTTACTTCCTTTCCATTGGCTCTGCTGAGGGGGTGGAGGGTGGGGGAGGCAGAACCTGATTGGCTCTCAGCTCCGAAACAATCAGCCAATACGGGGGGAGGGGCAGTAAGTGGAGCTGGGTGGCGTGGGGCAGAGCTGGCGTCTGGGTTGATGGGGAAGACTGCGCCCCTCAGCAACCCAGCTCAGTCTTAAATGTTGTTTTTCGCTGTGGCCCACCAAAGGGTTTTAGTGGATTTTGTGGCCCTCTAGACCCTTAAAGTTGTCCAGCCCTGCTCTAGATCAGGGGTGGGCAAACGTTTTGGCCCGAGGGCCACATCAGGGTAGGGAAATTGTATGGCGGGCCATGAATGCTCATGAAATTGGGGTTGGGGTGCAGGGGGGGGTGAGGGCTCTGGGGTGGGGCCAGAAATGAGGAGTTCAGGGTGCGGGAGGGGGCTCTGGGCTGGGGCAGAGGGCTGGGGTGTGTGGGGGGTGAGGGTTCTGGCTGGGGGTTCTGGGGTGGGGCTGGGGATGAGGGGTTTGGGGTGCAGGAGGGGGCTCTGGGCTGGGACCGAGGGGTTTGGTGGACGGGAAGGGGCTCTGGGCTGGCTCAGGGGGTTGGAGTGTGGGGGCGAGTGAGGGCTCTGGCTAGGGGTGTGGGCTCTGGGGTGGGGCCAGAAATGAGGGGTTTAGGGTATAGGAGGGTGCTCTGGGCTGGGGCTCAGGGGTTCGGTGTGTGGGATGGGGCTCTGGGCTGGGGCAGGGGGTTGGGGCACGAGAGGGTGTGAGGGCTCTGGCTGGGGGTGTGGGCTCTGGGGTGCGGCTGGGGATGAGGGTTTGGAGTGTAGGAGGGTTCTCTGGGCTGTGCTTACCTCCTCAAGCAGCTCCCAGAAGCAGCAGCATGTCCCCTTTCCGGCTCCTACACGGAGGCGCAGCCAGATGGTTCTGCGCGCTGCCCCATCTGCAGGCACCGCCATCTGCAGGCGCAGCCCCTGCAGCTCCCATTGGCCATGGTTCCCAGCCAATAGGAGCTTCGGGGGCAGTGCTTGGGGCGGGTGCAGCGCACAGAGCCCTCTGGCTGCCCCTACATGTAGGAGCCGGAGGGGGGACATGTTGCTGTTTCCAGGAGCCATGCGGAGCCCAGCGCGCGTGGAGGAGGGCAAGCCCCAGAGCCCGCTCCCCACCGGGAACTTGTGGACAGGATTAAAACGACTGATGGGCCGGATGCAGCTCGTGGGCCATAATTTGCCCACCCCTGCTCTAGATAGTAAGTGCCTTGTAGCAGGGACCTGCTCATGCATATTTATTACCATGCTGTGCACAGCTGTGGTCTCCTATAAATAATAGTAAAATAAATTTGTCAAGTTGACTTTTAAATGCTCTAGGTGACAGGGCTTCCACCTTCTAAGGCTGATGAGACCTTGGAGCCTATCCCTTTGCTTGTGATGCCCATAGCTACCTTCGTAAGTAAATCAGCAATCTTCGTTCTCCTTCACCTTCCCACACACAGAAGGCTTCATCTAGGACCTTGTCTGTGTTTATGTCACTGCACTTGGACAGAAATTTCAGGCAGTGATTAACATGAGAACGGCCGCACTGGATCAGTCCAATGGTCCATCTAGCCCAGTATCATGTCTTCCAACAGTGGCCAGTACCAGAGGATTCAGAGGGAATGAACAGACCAGGGCAATTATTGAGTGATCCATCCCCTGTTGTCCCAGCTTCTAGCAGGTAGAGGTTTAGGGACACGCAGAGAGCATGGGGTTGCGTCCATGACCATCTTGGCTAATAGCCATTGATGGACCTGCTCTCCATGAGCTTATCTCATTCTTGTGTGAACCCAGTTACAGTTCTGGCCATCACCATGCCCTGGGCAACAAGTTCCACAGGTTGCACTTGTGGCTGATGTCAGTTAGTGACAGCGCAAAACACGTTGCTCAAGTTGTTTGCATCAATATCTTCCTTGTTTGTCATTTTTACAAAGATGGCACCTTCTCCTTGCAGTGTTCACTTAGTACAACTGAAATGTAATTGCATTTCATCCTTCTGTCAAGTGTCTGCCTCTTCTCATGAAGAGGCAGAGCTTCATAGCTTTTTGCCTCTGCTGATGCTTGCACTGCTCCACTCAAGGATCGCCCTCGTCTAGAAGTAATGCACTTGGCTCTGGCAACAGTAGTGTGAGTCATAACAGTTAAAGTACATGGTATTATATTCCCCAAAGTGTTCACAGTGCATGCTACTCAAAGTCTTTGAAATGTGTGTTTTACCCTGGTGCAGGGGCAAGGGGCTAGGGCCCAGTCCCGCTGGATATAAACTGCCTCCAGAAGGATGCTGCACATCCATAATGGCTTAATGGGGAGGTTAAGGTGCTCGGTATCTCAAGATTTTGTCCTTAGAAAGCGGCTGTTGCATGACTGTTTCCTGACAATTCCCTGGACCTCTATCCAGTTCCCATCCTCTTTGAGGTCTTGGTGGCTTTTGACGCTGACTAGCATACACCCCTCTTGGAATGGCCTGTCCCTCATCTCCCCACCCCTGGATTTTGTGGCTCCTTCCTCTCCTCCTCTCTGATTGCTCCTTCATCATCTCGGTGGGTCTCATTCCCTCTTCCGCTCTCCACTGGGGTCCCACAACACGGTTCCTTCCTTGGCGCCTTCCTCTTCTCCCTTGACACTGATCTCATCCAGTCACATGGTTTCTTTAGGCCAATGATTCACAGATCTGCCTTTCTGCTCTTGGCCTGCCTCCCTCCAGGCAGTCCCACACCACTGCCTGGTGTCTGGACATCTCCTCCTTGGATGTCTTGCCATCCGCTTAAACTGAACAGGGGCAGAACTGAATTCTTGATTTGTCCTCCCCTACTCTCTTTCCTCTCCCTTTCTCTATCACTGTTGACAGCTCTTCCATCCTCTCAGTCACTCAGGCCATTAACCTGAGTGTCATCTTCATCTCCTCCCTCTTTCTTGCCCACCCCTCCAGGCTGTGTCCTACTCTATTTCTTTTCTTCCTGTCCAGACAATCAGAACTCTTGTCCAGATCCTCCTCATCTCCTGTCTTGATTACCGAGACCTCCTCTTTTCCAGCCTCCCTAACACTTACATCACCCAGCTCTGGTCCATTCAAAACACAGCTATTAAGATCATCTTCCTTGCTCATCGCTCTGATGGCATCAACCCCCCAATGCTGAAAATGTCCACTGGCTCCCCGCATCTTTCACCTCATCAAGTTCAAACGTCTTGTCCTCATCCTCCCAGCTCTGCTTTCCCCTTCCTGTCCACTCTTGTTTCTTATCACTGCCTCCTACACAGCCCCAACTATCCCAGCTTCGTCTGCCTGTTTGTCAATGTCTCACACAAATATCTCTGTGCTTAATAAGACATACAGTCTCTGTGGCATGCGTCCCAGTATTAAAGAGAAGGATGCCTAGAGAGCACAGGGTAGAACTCTAGGGCTGCATTTAATGCCTCCCGTGGATTGCAAACCTTGATTCTTTTGCTGTCTTGGATCTACCCTTCAAGGCAATGGTTTCATGTATAGCAGGACTCACTCCTATTTTATGAACTAATCAGGGAGTGAGGAGTTCATAAAATCAAAAAGTTCATAAAAATGAACATCTCAAAATGACAGTAGGTATGGTGCATACGTTACAGTTCACTGCATTGCTTTCTTCTTGTCCTTCAAACCCCTGCAAAGCAGATTCCAATGCACTGAAGGAATCAGAATATGAAGGGAAATTGACTTGTTCTTTGTTGACATCACTTTTGTTATACGATTTTTTTGTATCCCATCAGGGAAAAATGCTTTGTACCCCTGGCTGTTCGTAAGATGGGTGTCTGTAAAATCAAGGTTCTCCTTAGCTTAGGGAAATATTTTGCAATATATGTTCTGAGGTCATGGGCCATGCTTAAGAACAACAACAGCAAAAAAGACACTCTGGTTTTGTAGAACTTTAAAAAATACATCATTTGCATAAAATCTCCACTTTGGGTTGGGTATTACCATAAATTAAAGGATACCGTCTGATCTTTTTGTCAATTTCACTTTCAATTTTTACTGGTGTTAAGGATGTATATCCATGGAGATGTTCAATTTCACAGGGAGCTTACTCGGAGGAATTGCAGGGAAAGTCACACTCTAAGTATAAAGGAGGAAGTGACATTTTGGGTCCATCTTGCACTCCCTTCTAGACTTCACTGAGGCTTTCTTATATTGGATTTGCACAAGGGGCAGAGTTAAGGCTATGCGTATTTCTGACTACCATGCAGGTTTTGTTTTAATTCTGTGGTAGCATCTAGAGGCTTCAATCAGAGATTAGGGTCTAGCACTCAAGGCACTGTGCAAACAAATGAAGCAAAGACAATTCCTGCCTCGAGTGAAGTGCAGGACAGTTTCTTAATACAGTTTTCTTCATGGAGTTTCCCAGGGTTTTCTTGTTAAAGGAAAAATCATTCAGAATTGGGATCTCTTTGGCCAGCTGTCAATTGCACATCCTGTCCCATGCAATTGATGAGGTCTGTGGGCAGCAGTGGTGCCAGGGCCGCCAATGTGATATGGCCGTTAAAAAAGCTAATGCGGTCTTGGGATGCATCAGGCGAGGTATTTCCAGTAAAGATAAGGAGGTGTTAGTACCGTTATACAAGGCACTGGTGAGACCTCATCTGGAATAGTGTGTGCAGTTCTGGTCTCCCATGTTTAAGAAGGATGAATTCAAACTGGAACAGGTACAGAGAAGGGCTACTAGGATGATCCGAGGAATGGAAAACCTGTCTTATGAAAGGAGACTCAAAGAGCTTGGCTTGTTTAGCCTAACCAAAAGAAGGCTGAGGGGAGATATGATTGCTCTTTATAAATATATCAGAGGGATAAATATCAGGGAGGGAGAGGAATTATTTAAGCTTAGTACCAATGTGGACACAAGAACAAATGGATATAAACTGGACATTAGGAAGTTTAGACTTGAAATTAGATGAAGGTTTCTAACCATTAGAGGAGTAAAGTTCTGGAACAGCCTTCCAAGGGGAGTAGTGGGGGCAAAAGACCTATCTGGCTTCAAGACTAAGCTTGATAAGTTTATGGAGGGGATGGTATGATGGGGATAGCCTAATTTTGGCAATTAATTGATCTTTGATTATTAGCAGGTAAATATGCCCAATGGTCTGTGATGGGATGTTAGATGGGGTGGGATCTGAGTTACTACAGAGAATTCTTTCCTGGGTGCTGGCTGGTGAGTCTTGCCCACATGCTCAGGGTTTAGCTCTTTGCCATATTTGGGGTCGGGAAGGAATTTTCCTCCAGGGCAGATTGGCAGAGGCCCTGGAGGTTTTTCGCCTTCCTCTGCAGCGTGGGGCACGGGTCACTTGCTGGAGGCTTCTCTGCACCTTGAGGTCTTTAAACAACGATTTGAGGACTTCAATAACTCAGACATGGGTTAGGGGTTTATTACAGGAGTGGGTGGGTGAGATTCTGTGGCCTGCATTGTGCAGGAGGTCAGACTAGATGATCATAATGGTCCCTTCTGACCTTAAAGTCTATGAGTATGAGTCTACTTAAAAGCCCAGTGGCCGTGTCTTCACTGCTATGTTAACCTGAGTCAGCTAATGAGGGTTAGCTAACTTGAGTTAAGAACACACCTTTTTCGCAGTGTAGGCATATGTCTACACAGCAAAGATTAACCTGCGGCTGGCCAGGGGAAGCCGCGGGTTTTTCTTTGTTGTGTAGACATACCTTTAGAGTCAGGACTCTTGCATTCTGTGTATGGTTCTGTATGTTCCTTATTAGTTACAGCAGGGGAATTGGTGTCAGGACACCTGGGTTTTGCTCCCAGGTCAAGGGGATAGAGCAGGATGATTGGCAACCTGGATGCTTGGGCTACATTTACACTGCAATCAAACACCCACAGCTGGCCCTGGTCAGCTGACTCGGGCTCGGGGAGCTATAAAATTGCCATGTAGATGGTCAGGCTGTTGCTGGAACCGAAGGGTCCCAGAATGTGAAGCTTCATTGCTTGTTTGTAAAATACTTTGAGAACCTCAGATGATAAGGCAGTATATAAACGCCAAGTATTAGTATTATGAGTAAACTGGGTATGCTGGCAGAGCATTAAAGAGTAGTAAACAGAAGGATGAAGTTGCAAAGTAAGGCCACGTTGAAGCAGCTAGTACAGTATTAATGAGCTTAAGAGACAGCTTGACATTTTTATAGAGCGAGACAGACGGGATTTGAAGCATAGAACAATGAAGTGAGGTCAGGGAGGTGAGCTGGCTTTATTTGGCCAAGTTCTTTTCCTGTCCAGCAGTTCCTTATCCTCTTGAACTGGCAAAGCACCCTTTGTTGTTGGTCCTATCATGAATCTGCAAGATAACCACTCAGCAGCACAGCTATGGAGGACTAGTCAGGAAGAATGAGCCTGTTTATGGAGAACTGCCATGTGCTAGGAAAGAAATTCTAACCATTAGCCGGATTCATCCTTGAAGTCCATGGGGTTAAGCTAGAGCCAAGCTGACAGTGTCAAATTACAGAGAGAAAAATGAGTCTGTAAAAAGCAATAATAATAAAGTATCGTAAATATAATTAAAAAGAATAATTTACAGTCAAATAGGAAACTATGATCTTGACAACCAAGTGATGCAAAGTATGGCTGAGGGTCTGCCCCTCAGCATCAGAATATGTGAAAAAGGAGATTTTCCAAATTTCTGTACGATATAGTCTGTTTTAATTAACTGAAATTTAAAAGTACTATTAGCACTAACCAAAACAGCCAATACATTCTGCACCAACTTCAACAATCTCTTGCTTTCACCTTCTTTTAAATGCTGGGTTGTGTTTTCCCAGTCGAAAGGTGAAATCAATGGCAACACTCCCGTAGACTTCAGGGATTTCACCCCTGCTGTCTACAGCATCAGACTAGAATTCCTGTTGAGAATTCTCCAGAGATCAGCAACTTCCACGGAAAGGCCATTCACACGTATGGAGAGATAATTCTTGGTTATGGAGAGAGTGAAGGAGCGGCAGGTATTTTTCAAACCATTTTTAAAAATCTGTGTATCTGTCAAAGGTGTTAGAACTAATCCCTGTTGGGGGGTTTAAGCATTTGTGGAGTATTTATAGTGCCTCACATTAATAAATATATATATGTAATATATATATATGATTCCTTTTGTTAGACTCAAATAGATTTGTTAGTCTCTAAGGTGCCACAAGTACTCCTGTTCTTTATATATGATTCCTGACTCTGCAGAGAGTATATGTGTGCATGTATGAGAACTCAAGAATTGTAAGGACAAGATAAAGTGCCAGTTCATGGTCTTAAATGTAGTTTGATAAATGTGGTTTGTAGATTGACATAACTGGCTTGATTTGCCTCTGCCTTGCATTTGGCATTGGCCATCACATGTGCACAAAGTGATTGCAAAATGCTACCATTCTGATCCGGTAGTGTTTTACATTCCCCTTGTTCCGGTGTAAATGACCATACAAGGTGCAAGGCAGGAGGGAATCAGCACTGATAATCTTATGCAACAGGCAAGGATGTAGTAACATGACTGGAGGTCAGGAAACCTGCCTTCTATCGCTGCCTCCGACTCACTCACTGTGTAAGCTTGGGCAGGTGGCTAACAGTCAACGTGACCATTGATTTTGGGGTGCCTCAGTTTTGAGTGCCCAACTCGAGACACTTTGGGCCTGATTTCCTGGCACTGGGCATGCTCTTCACCCATTGACTTTCATGGATGATCTGGGTGTTCAGTGCCTCTAGAAGCTAGAGCCAAGGCATCTCAATTGGACACCTGGTTGAGTGGTGCTTTGGAAAATGTTGGCCTTCGCTTGTTTCTCCTCTAAAAACAAAGGTTCTGTGGGGACTCCACTTCAGTTCAGTCACTTCAGGTGCACATGCGCCCCAGGAACCTTTGATTGGAGAAGGAGCACCCATTGCGGGACACATCTCGAAGCACTCCAGGGACCGCATCAGGTGAGTAACCGCTCCCTCCCCACCTCATAGGAGAGTTATTAATTCATTGGTGTTAATTCATTACTCTTTGGAAAGCACTTGGAGATCCTCACATAGAATTCGAGTTTGAAGTGCAAAGAGAAGGTGCTGCTCTGCTTATCATTGCCAGCTGTCTGAAGCCCATACTTGAAAATTCCCCGGAGCCCTTGCTTAGCTGGTTCACTCTGGACTCGAAATAGTAACAGGCTTAGTCCAAGGGACTTCTCTAATCCTGGGGGGCTGTGTGGGTGGCGTGAGCAATGGCTCGGAGCAGCAAACCCACTTATGCAAAGTGTTTCACTCTCTCGGCAGCATAGCTTAGGAAGGATAAGATTAGAAGGGACCTCACCAGCAAAGTGACTAAAAGATTTATCTTATTCAGAGGCTTGGCTGGTACTTAAGGAATTTACATTATTGGGCTTTCTCAAATCTCTCTGCTGGCTGAATGTATCCTTTACGCAGCAGAATCATAGATTTTCGAGGGTAAGAGACCTGTTATTACATCTCTGGTCCGTACTCCTCTGGCTGGTACAGGATTGTTTCACACAGTCTTATTGCTTTGTCCAGACTGGTTTCAAATGTCACAAGTGATAAGTCTTCCACTAAACCCTTGGGATATTATTCCACACTCTAAGTCTCAGTGTCAGGACATTTTTCCTGATGTTCATCCTAGATTTTACTTTGCTTAATTAATTTAATCCCATTACTTCTAATTAATCCCATCTGTGAACCACTAATAACTACTCTCTGGGAACGGTTTTCCAACCAGTTATGCACACACCTTATAGTAGCTCCATCTAGGTTGCATTTCCCTAGTTTGTTTATGAGAAGGTCATGCGAGACAGTATCAAAAGCTTTACTAAAGTCCACATATACCACGTCTTCCACTTCCACCTTATCCACAAGGCTTGTTACCCTGTCAAAGAAAGCTATCAGGTTGGTTTGACACGATTTGTTTTTGACAAATTCATGCTGACTGTTACTAATCACCTTATTATCTTCTAGATGTTTGCAAATTGATTGCTTAATTATTTGTTCCATTATCTTTCCGGGTACAGAAGTTAAGCTGACTGGTCTGTAATTCCTCAGGTTGTCCTTATTTCCCTCTTTATAGATGGGCACTAGATTTGCCCTTTTCCAGTCATCTGGAATCTCTCCCGTCTTCCATGACTTTTCAAAAATAATTGCTAGTGGCTCAGATATCTCCTCAGTCAGCTCCTTGAGTATTCTAGGATGCATTTCATCAGGCCCTGGTGACTGGAAGACATCTAGTTTGTCCAAGTAATTTTTAACTTGTTCTTTCCCTATTTTAGCCTCTTCTGATCCTCCCTCATTTTCACTGGCATTCACTACGTTAAACGTCCAATCACCACCAACCTTCTTGGTGAAAACCGAAACAAAGAAGTCATTAAGCACCTCTGCCATTTCCACATTTTCTGTTATTGTCTTTCCCCCCTCATTGAGTAATGAGCCTACTCTGTCCTTGCTCTTCCTCTTGCTTCTAATGTGTTTGTAGAATGTTTTCTTGTTAACCTTTATGTCTCTAGCTAGTTTGATCTCGTTTTGTGCCTTGGCCTTTCTAATTTTGTCCCTACAGACTTGTGTTATTTGTTTATATTCATCCTTTGTCATTTGAGCTAGTTCCCACTTTTTGTAGGACTCTTTTTTTTTATTTTTAGATCATTAAAGATCTCCTGGTTAAGCCAGGGTGTTCTCTTGCCATACTTCTTGTCTTTCCTACGCAGTGGAATAGTTTGCTCTTGTGCCCTTAATAATGTCTCTTTGAAAAACTGCCAACTGTCTTCTATTATTTTTCCCCTTAGACTTGCTTCCCATGGGACCTTACCTACCAACTCCCTGAGTTCGCTAAAGTCTGCCTTCTTGAAATCCATTGTCTTTATTTTGCTGTTCTCCCTCCTACCATTCCTTAGAATCATGAACTCTATCATTTCGTGATCACTTGCACCCATGCTGCCTTCCACTTTCAAATTCTCAACCAGTTCCTCCCTATTTGTCAAAATCAAATATAGAACAGCCTCTCCCCTAGTAGCTTTCTCCACCTTCTGAAATAAAAAATTGTCTCCAATACATTCCATGAATTTGGGTCTCTTGTTGGGCCCCCCCCCCCCCCCCACAGGAGGAAGTCTCTCTGTCTGTCACTCGCTTTAGGAGGGAAGAAACTGACGAGGCTGAAATCTTCATCGAACAACTCAGCCCAATTCAATCTCAACATGCATTTTTTCTTTCCAAAGCAACAGCAGAGCTGGCAGGGTATGCAGCCTGAGTGATGTAATGTCCCCTCGCCCTGCTCCAATGCAGATCTGTTGGGAAACCAAACCAAGGTGTTTGCGGTGCTGGGGGGGTGTCACGGAGTCCCTGGGCGATGCTCTGGAACTGCTCCCCAGAAAGCCAGTCAGGACTTTGGGGCGCCTCCTCTCCCATGGAGCAGACTGTCTTCAGGGCAAGAAGCTCACACGGCTTCACCTCCTGGGTCTCTCCTTGGAGCATTCAGCATATGCCCCTCCGTGCGCTTCCCACAGCGAGTCCGCCCAGGCGGGGTCCTGGGGAAGCCAGAGGACCTGCATGCACCCCCACTTCGCAGTCAGACGTGACTCTCAGCCAACCAGTAAAACAGAGGTTTATTAGATGTCAGGAACACGGTCTAAAACAGAGCTTGTCGGCACCACGAACGGGACTCCTCCGCTGGGTCCATTCTGGGGCCCAGCAAGGCAGACACCCCCGTCTGCCCTCACTCCTAGTCCCCAGCCAGCTCCAAACTGAAACCCCCTCCAGCCCCTCCTTCTCTGGGCTTTGTTTCTTTCCCGGGCCAGGAGGTCACCTGATCTCTTTGTTCACCTTTAGCTATTTCCTTGCAGGGGGGAAGGGCCCTGGCCATTTGTTGCCAGGGAGACAGAGTGTCGGCCAGTTATGCACACTGGCCTTTATCCCACCACCTAGAGACTTAAGAAATGCATAGGGGAAACTGAGGCACCCACACAGTATTCAGAGGAAACATTAAGAACAGTCCCACTTCGTCACAGGGTGTGAAGCTCTTATGGGCGATCAAGTTTCAGAAGCGTCTCACCTTGCGGCTAAAGAGAGGAATTCACCAAGAGCTGCCTGGCAGAGAGCCCCAGAGGGGGAAAGCCTACAGTGGGTACTGCAGCAGAGAAGCGGTTACAACGTTCCTTGTTGCTGAGGGAACCCTGAGGGAAGGCAGCGTCAGTGGTCCAGGCTGACCTCGGGGCGCAGTTGACAGTTTCCAGTGGCAGCTGCAGCAGATCTGACCCCCAATGTTGTGGTCATTATGACGTGGGTACCTTTCCTTGGGGGAATCAGGGCCTGGTTAGGCTGGAGTGTTAGAAGCCCTGAATGGTCAAATCGACACATCAGTTGAGTGGATTTTCTCTCTCCTCCCTGCCCATCCAAGCCTCTGCTCTGACATGAGTTCGAAAGCTCTCCATGTAGGGCAGGCTTGTTCATCATGTGCAGAGTACAGGGCCATAGCAACCCCCTTCAATGCAGTTGAAATGAGAGAGGGACTCGAAGGGGCCCAGTTCAGGCTGGTCTGTGAAGTTGGATAGGTTGGCCTCTGCCCAGTTTGGAGTTGCTGCTGGTTCGTCTCCCCACACCTTGAAGGTTTGCTCCCCCCACACCCTCTTGTGGCACTGATACACATGCTAAGGGCTCCGCAGAACGTCTTGTCCTCTCTCTTTTGGGAGGCTTTTTGTCTCCTTCGCACTCCTCAGAGCCATGCCGACAGGTTTCTGAAAGCACATCAAACACATTCATATACCCCCACATCGTGGCTGAGTTCAGATACAGATGCGAGGGACTGAAGGAGCCCTTTATGTTCCCACCTGACATATGCAGCCTGCTCTGCGGTGTCCCAACTTCAGTCTTATTGACCTTTAAGTGCCTAAGCGCTCCCAGCGTGAAAGCCTTCTGTAATGAGAGCAATAAAACCAGCGGCCAGTTGCATACATTTCCCTGAGTGGCACACGGTGCTTAACGAGTGCACAGGACGCTCTTCATGACTGACTTTCCTGTGCAGGCCAAAAGGCAAACGCGTGGGCTGCTCAGTGCTTCCTTTCTGCATCTGTTGCCCTTTAAGATCAAATTAAAATAGAGTCCTAGAAATCAGAGCTGGAAATGACTGGTTCGGTCACTTAGGGGCCACCACCCTCGCTAGTGCAGAATTGTCCCTGTTTCAATGGGTCTTAAACGTTTTCATATTGTGACCCATATGCAGCTCGTAGGCCTGATACCACATTTTCCCTTATTGCTCCATTCTGTCCCTCCCATCCCAGTATCACCAGCTGACTCCCCACACCCCAATACTAGTTCCCAACTGGCTTTCTCTTTCCCTCTCTCCTCTCACCTGTCAATCTCTCTTATTCCCCTTCCCCCTAGCTTCTCCCATGCTAGGGCTGTCGCCCAATGGCAAGTTCAGGTGACAAATTCCTTCTGAACCTCTCAGCAGGGAGGTGCTGAGCAGCTGATTGGCGGCTGGGAAGAGAGGCTGGAACGGTTGCTCTTCTTAGCAGTTACTATAGCAACACTTCTGATGATTAGCCCAATCACTGCAGCAGGACCATGGAAATTGCAGCTTAAGGTACTCTGACCTTTATGATGGAAGCTGCTCCATGGACTACCTGGAGGTGTTCCAGGGACCACGTTTTGAGAACTGCTCCCCTGCAACAGATTTTCTAGAGTGTATGTTTGAAGTGCCTCATTTCCACTCACCCGGATGGGGAGGGCAGGGTGTTTTACATGCTCTTATCCTGGGGCCAGCTGGGGAGAGCCAAACTGGTTTGGATAAAATAAGAGCCACCCTGAAACATCATCCAAACTAGAACCAGACCTCCATCCTTTTAACTTTTTTTGAGGCTTTACAAAGCTTGGTTACTGTATACTTTTCTTTAAATGTCACACACACACACCCCGCCCCTTCGCCTATGCACTTTCTGGTTTTGTATGAGCCTAGAAGTGGACGTACCTAATAATGGAAGAGGCTGTTTCCTTTTTGTTTCTAACATGGTCAAAATCAAAAAGGACCAGAAATCTGTGGGAGCCTGTTCTCCCAAGAAAGCTTGGAGTGATTAGATTTCCAGTAGAAGTGGAGCTTGACCACAAAATTCACATCAGATCTTTCCCATAGCTCAGGGACATTTGGACCCAGGGATTTGATTCTGTCCATTAGAAATAGGGCCAACTGCGAAGTGTGGGTGCAGAACTTTGTGATTACTCATACCTGGTGGTTTGGGTTGGATAACACAAGAACTAAGGGTCACCAAATGAAATGAATAGGCAGCAGGTTTAAAACAAACAAAATGAAGTATTTCTTCACACAACGCACAGTCAACCTGTGGAACTCCTTGCCAGAGGATGTTGCGAAGGCCAAGACTATAAGCAGGGTTCAAAAAATAACGAGATAGATTCATGGAGGATAGGTCCATCAATGGCTATTAGCCAGGATGGGCAGGGATAGTGTCCCTAGGCTCTGTTTGCCAGAAGCAGGGAGTGGGCAACAGGGGATGGATCATTTTATTCATTCCCTCTGAGGTGCCTGGAATTGGCCACTGTTGGAAGATGGGATACGGGGCTAGATGGACCTTTGGTCTGACCCAGTATGGTCATTCTTATTTTCTTATGTTCTTATGGATAAGCATTGGATTGGTATCAGCCCTTTGGAAACCCTTATCTAACCTTTCACACACTTCAGTGGCATGTAGCCTTAAAAAGGTTGTAGAGGGTTTTTTAAACTAAGGGCTGGGTTTTAAAACTGATAGGTGTGGCGGAGCACATGGCTTGGGTGGAGACGTGCCTCAGGGATGACCTTATTAACGGGGGAACTTTACATCCTAGTAAAAAGGATAGGAAAAAAGTTGGTAAAGTACAGGCGGGAGCTAGTGTGGAACAGTCAAACATAAAAGACCCGTTTGAATAGAACACATCAAGGCAAGCAACTGAATATTGACAACATGTACAAGTGCTTATATACAGATGCTAGAAGTCTAAATACTAAGATGGGTGAATTACAGTGCCTGGCATTAAATGAGGATATTGATATAATAGGCATTGCAGATACTTGGTGGAATGAGGATAATCAATGGGGCACAGTAATACCAGAGTACAAATAGGAGTGGCATTATATGTGAAAGAAAGCGTAGAGTCAAATCAAGTAAAACTCTTCAATGAAACGAACTGTGCCATAGAATCTCTGTGGATAGAAATTCTATGCTTGAACAATAAAAGTATAGCAGTAAGAAAATACTATGGCCACCTGACCAGGATTGTGACAGTGATTGTGAAATGTTCAGGGAGATTAGAGAGGTTGCACAGGCAGAAAACACAATAATAATGGGGGATTTCAGCTATCCTCATGTTGACTGGGTATATGTCATCTCAGGAAGGGAGGCAGAGATGACATTTCCAGACACATCAAATGACTGCTTTGTGGAGCAGCTTGTCTTGGAACCCACAAAGGGAGTGGCAATTCTTGATTTATTCCTAAGTGCCACACAGTATATAGTTTAGGAGGTGAATATAGCTGATCCATTTGGTAATAGCTACCATTAATGTAATTACATTAATATTTTTGTAGGGGGAAAAGTGCTAAAGAAATCCATTACAGTAGCATTTAAATTCAAAAGGGGGAACTACACAAAAATGAGCAAGCTAGTTGAACAGAAATTAAAAAGCACAGTCACAAGGGTGAAATGCCTGCAAACTGCATGGAGACTATTTAAAAATGCCTTAATAGACGCTCAAACTAAATATATACCCTCAATAAAAAAATACAACAAGAGGACCCCAAAAATGCCACCATGGCTACACAGCAGAGTAAAAGAAGTAGTTAGAGGCAAAAAGGCATTTTTTGAAAATTGGAACTCAAATCCTAGTGAAGATAATAGAAAGGAGCATAAACTCTGGCACATCAAGTGTAAAACTATAAGACAGCTCAAGAAAAAATTTGAAGAGTTAGGGACACAAAAACTAACAGAAAAATGGTTTTTTTTAAGTACATCAGAAGCAGGAAGCCTGTCAAAAGTGATTGAGGCCACTGGGTGATCAAGGTGCTAACGGAGCATTCCAGGAAGACTAGGCCATTGCAGAGAAGCTAAATGAATTCTTTGCATTTCTTGTCACTGCAGGGGATGTGAGGGAGATTCCCACACCTGAGCCATTCTTTTTAGGTGACAAAACTGAGGTATTGTCCCTGATTGAGACATCAGTAGGGGACGTTTTGGAACAAATTGATCGTCACCGGGACCAGACGGTATTCACCCATGAGTTCTGAAAGAACTCACATATAAAATTGCGGAACTACTAACTGTGGTATGTAACCTGTTTCTTAAATCAGCCTCTGTACCGGGTGACTGGAGGGTAGCTAATGTAATGCCTATTTTTTTTAAAGGGCTCCAGATGCGATTTTGGCAATTAGAGGCCAGGCTGGTACGCCTAACTTCAGTACCAGACAAATTAGTTGAAATTGCAGTAAAGAACAGAATTACCAGACACATAGATGACAACAATATGTTGGGGAAGAGTTAACATGGCTTCTGTAAAGAGAAATCACACCTCACAAATCTATTACAATTCTTTGAGGGTGTCAACAACCATGTGCCAAGTGTGATTCAGCGGATACAGTGTGGACTTCCAGAAAGCCTTTGACAAAGTTCCTCATCAAAGGCTCTTAAGCAAAGTAAGGAGTCATGGGCAAAGAGAGAAGGTCCTCTCATGGATCAGTAACTGGTTAAAAGACAGGAAACAAAGGGTAAGAATAAGTCTCTTTTCACAGTGGAAAGTGATAAATTGTAGAGTCCCCCAAGGATCTGTACAGGGACCTGTGCTGTTCAACATATTCATAAATGATCTGGAAATAGGGGTGAACACTAAGGTCGCAAAATTTGCAGACAATAAAACATTATTCAAGATAGCTAAATCCAAACCTGACTAAGAAGAGTTACAAAGGGATCTCAAAAAACTGGGTGACTGGGCAACAAAATGGCAGATGAAATTCAGAGTTGATAAGTGCACAGTAATGCAAATTGGAAAACATAATCCCAACTGTACATACAAAATGGTGGGGTGTAAATTAGCTGTTTCCACTCAAGAAAGAGATCTTGGAGTCACCGTGGATAGTTCTCTGAAAACATCTCAATGTGCAGTGGCAGCAGGGGTGAAAGTAACTTACAGGACTTACCGGTACGGCCGGAGTCCTGAGCGGGGGCGTGGCCTCACCCGGAAGAGGCGTGGCCTCAGCTGGAAGAGGCGGGGCCTCTCAAGATTTAAAGGCCCTGGGGCACCGGCTGTGGCTGGGAGCCCCAGGGCCTTTAAATCACCCCGGGGCTCCCAGCTGCAGAGGTGCCTGGGAGCCCCCGGGGCTCAGGGGCAAATTGTAGGGTCCAGGGCTCCGGCTGCTGCGGAGCTCCGGGTCCTTTAAATCCCCGCCGCAGCTCCGGCAGCCGGAGCTGCGGGGGGGACTTAAAGGGCTCGGGGCTCCCCGCAGTGGCCGGAGCACCGGGCCCTTTAAATCCCCGCTGCAGAAGCCGGTGCAGTCCGGCACGGCGTACTGGCTCTTGCCGGTATGCCGTACCGTACCGGCTTACTTTCACCTCTGAATGGCAGTCAAAAAAAGTGAACAGAATGTTAGGAACCATTAGGAAAGAGATAGATAATAAAACAGAAAATATCAGAATGCCACTATGTAAATCCATGGTACGCCCACACCTTGAATACTGCGTGCAGTTCTGGTTGCCCCATATCAAAAAAAGATATATTAGACTTGGAAAAGGTGCAGAAAAGGGCAACAAAATTGATTAGGGTATGGAACAGCTTCCTTAAGATGAGAAATTGAAAAGACTGAGACTGTTCAGCTTAGAAAAGAAATGACTAAGGGGAGGATATGATAGAAGTCTATAAAATCATGAATGGTGCAGAGAAAGTGAATAGGGAAGTGTTATTTACCCTTTCACGTAACACAAGAAATAGGGGTCCCCAATGAAATTAATAGGCAGCAGGTTTAAAACATAAGGAAGCACTTCTTCACAGAACACACAGTCAACGTGCAGAACTCATTGCCCGGGGATGTTGTGAAAGCTAAAAGTATAACTGGGGTTCAAAAATGAATGAGAGAAGTTCATGGAGGCAGTAGCGGCGGCAGCATTTCCGGCGCCCTAGGCGGCGGAAGGTCCTGCCCCCGAAATGCCGCCCCCAACAGCGGTGGCGGAAGGTCCCGCCCCCAAATTTCCACGGCCGGCCGGGGCGCCGGCGCCCCTCAAATATTTGCGCCCTAGGCAACTGCCTAGGTCGCCTAATGGGTTGCGCCGGCCCTGCATGGAGGACAGGTCCATCAAAGGCTATTAGCCAACATGGCCAGGGATGCAACCCCATGCTCTGGGTGTCCCTAAACCTAAAACTGACAAAAGCATCTGGCACTGATCACTGTCAGACACAGGACGCTGAGCTTGGTGGACCATTGGTCCGACCCAGTATGGCCATTCTCATGTCTCGACTCTGAAAATAGATCATGGCTTAAAACGTGTGAACTAACCTGTTTTAACCAATAGGATTTTAAGCGGGACTTTGCGCCTAGTAATGTCATATTTAAAGACCCATTAGCTGATCATGGTCAGCTGTAGTGATTCCTAGATTTCTCCTGGTAGAGATGACCATAACCAGCTCATTTTGATCATGACACGTCTTGTCAATCCCAGGTTTAAAGTACTCCTCAAGATCGCGTTAGCTAGCACATTTTAAAACATTTGCTATTTTCCTAATGTAGACATGGGATTTGACTCTTGCTCACACTAATGAAGGAGCAGACATCAGGAAAAGGATGCAGGGGCTGCTGGAAGCTAAAGCCAAGCATTTGGCGGGCAAAGTCACAGTACAGCTCAAGGAGAGTGAGGAAGGGCTGAAAATGATCTCCTGGGTGTGTGGCCAGGCCTCCCGGGTTCTATTCTGCCACTGACTCACTGTGTTTTTCAGTAAACCAGTGGTAACAACACGTACCTACCTCCAAGTGGCATTGGGAGGCTGCGTTAACTATTGCAAAGCACTGTGGGCACCCCAGACAAAAGAGCCAAAGGAGCTGTTTTTTCACAAGATTTCTAAAAATCTTTGTTTTCTTTTGCCACACATTTTAGGCTTTCTATAAAGTAATGTACTCCCATATAACGAGACGTCAGATGTGCGTGCATGGCATATTTTGATTCAAAGCAGGTTCTAGTCTTCACCCGCGCTCAACCTTGAGAGGTGATACCAGCCTCACATTGTTCTTTAGAAGACAAAACACAAAGGGAAGCATTTAAGGGCCAAGCCCTCTGCAAAGAAAGAAGCGTAGCCGTCTTTCTCCGCTGTCATTGTTCTACGTTAGTTAAAGGAGAGAGCTCTGCCAAGAACAATTAGACGCAACGAGTTTTGTTCTTTCCCAGAGTAAGAGCTTTAATGTGGTGCTCTCGTGGAACATTCGATTTTAGTTTTTAAATGTGTTTTGCTCAGGAATTCGCTGTGCTTTTTAAAGGGACACTGCCAAATAGATTAGGACCGGCACGCAGATTTTGTGAAAAAGAAAAACAGTTTCACAGACCCTAATAAATCCTTTCATGAAGTGTGGGGGAGAAAGTAGTACATGAAATAGCTCATTTAGAATTAGATCTTTGCAGCATCGAGAGGAAGGCTGGTGCAGTGGTTAGTGAGGAAGGAGAACCAGGTTCTTCTGCCCTTGGATGAGTCACTCTGGGGTGGGAGCTGCCAAGGTATATAGCACTTAACTCCTATTGAAATCAATGCTCCTTTTGAGGAGCTGGGTCTCCGTGCCTCGGCTTCCCATGTGTGCAATGGGGATAATAGCGCGACCCTGCCTCACATGGGGGTTGTGAGGACAAATACACTGAAAATTGTGAGGTGCTCAGACACTCAGAAACGAAGGTAATAGCAGGTCAGATAAGTACCTGAGTCAGACAGCAGTACTATTAATATTGTTTTAGTCATTTGTTCAGCAACAACAATATATCGGAGCTGCGGAGCACACGAAATGAACCGGGCCCTGCTCAGAGAGCTTTCAGTCTATGGCTGCAAACACTTGTGCACCTGAGTTGTCCCAGTGAAGGCAAGAGAATTACTCCCGTGCTGAAAATTCAGTGTTTACAAGTGTGTGGCCTAAGTCTCCAATCCTGCATTCAGAACTGCATATGCAGAGCCCGAAACAGGGATCTACTCCCTTGAAGGCAATTGCAGGAGCAGGGCATAAATAAGGCTTAGTTAAAAAGGATGTGCAGGGAAGCACAGAGGAGGAAATAAGGACATTATTGATTATTAATAATAATAATTAATAAGCGTTATTATTGATTCACTTGTGCAGTGTCAGAAACACCAGCAGACTTTTACCAATACATAAGAACTAGGAAGTGAAACTCACTACAAAGTGACACTGACAGTTCTGCCCTTCTAGATTCAATAAATAGTTCTGAATAAAATGAAGCATATGAACAAACCCAGCAACAAACGAACAGCATACAAAGTGTAAAGTGAACGGGATTTTTAATGTTTTCCCCCTTCCAATAATCGAAGGAGCTGTTGGTGATGCCAGTTAAGAACCATGTTTCTAAATGTAGGCTCTATCCATAGCTCATTGAAATCACTAGGGACCAGTCCCATTGATCTCAGTGAGCTTTGGAGCAGGCTCTAGATGAGATTAAATGCCTTGCCCACAGTCACATAGGAAAGCAGGTTCAGGGGTTGCTGGCTTCCAGTCCTGTGCTCAAACCACTGGCCCAGAAACAAAATTATACCCTTCTTCATTTTGCTGGCAAGCTGAGCTCTGCAGGGGGAAAAAAAAACCCTTTAGCATCCTTAATGGGTGAGCGGTGATGGCAGGTTACTGATCTGGAAATGCTTACAGTGTGTCAGAAACGTGAGTGTCACTTTACTTTAAAGCTCTTTTATGTAGAGTTATCTAAGGTCACTGCCAACATAGCTGGAGCCTACAGTGGCTTTGGTTTTTTGTAATGAAAAATATTTTCTTAATTTCTTCCCAGCTGCTCGCTCCCCATGTCTGGGTGAGCTGCTGCCCACCCAAGTGGCTGTGCTGCCTGAAGGCAATCATTGGGATTCTACAAAGCAGAGCCCTGATCCACTGCAGGAGACACTGCCAGCTAAATTGCATCACGCTTCTTTCTTTGTCTTCTCTAATGGACAGAACTGGCCGTTTGTAACTTCAGCTGTGCTAAAGCTCACACAAAGGAGCTTCCCCCACATTGCTCAGTGCTGGGGTGAGAAACACAGTCAGTGATGTACGAAAAGACAGTGTGCAAACAACAGCCTGCACCAAGCAGCCCTCCCCAAACCCTTCTTACAGTAGCGGAGAAGAGTGTTAGAGCTAGAGAGCAAAGCAAAACGAAAAATATAATGCGAAAATCCAGGACCAAAGCATTCTACTACACCTGCCTGAGGTTAGGCCACTAATGCCATATTTAGGCACTGAAGCAAATGGCTTGATTTTTCTACCCTGGCTCAGATTGAGCAGGGTAAATAGGTGTGTGTCTAACTTCAAATTTGTGAGTAGTCCGGTTGAAGTTATGGGAACTACTCACATTCTTAAAGTCAGGTACATGCTTAAGATGGGTGCCTAGCTTTAGACATCAAACAACAATGCTCAGGGTTGAAACAATTCGGCCTAGGTTAACTCCCTCCTGTGGGTCTCATTTCTTCTCTGTCTCATTGAGGCTGTAAATCTCCCTTTACCTTTGTGACTTGTACAGCGCCGAGCGCATTGTCATTGCTTAACTAATAACAAAGCCCTTTCGACAAGGCGGCTGTTTGATGGGCACTGTGCAATGAGCTGGTGGCTCTCTGCATTAGCTACACAAAATTGTCGCTCGTGTAAGCGATGGTTTCCATTTCACGTTTTATTTGCTCACTTAAGAGAATGGCTGGAAAATTCATTCTAGTTTTCCAGCACTGGGTGTAGGTGTTTCCTGTTGAATTTGATCTTGACAGCAAAGCATTGTACTTGAAAGGATAAAATTAATACAAGAAGCAAGACAACAGGAGATTGTAACTAGAGAGAGAGCGAGAACTGCCTTCTACTGGCTAGAATCAAAACTGTATCCCATAGATCTTATACTGGTAACGGCTCCTGCAGATTCTCCTTTAGTTTAGCTCAAATTAGGAGGGTCTGTTCCTTTGGAATAGGAGGAGCTGAGTTCTTACCTGCTGTTGCTGAGCAGTTGGAGGCTTTGCTTGCATTTCCTCCCAACCCTGAGCAGGAATTATTCATAGCATTGCAGACAGGGCTGGCGCAACCCATTAGGCGACCTAGGCGGTCGCCTAGGGCACTAACATTTGGGGGGCGCCAGTGCCCCGGTCGTCAGCGGTATTTTGGGGGCAGGACCTTCCGCCGCCTCTGTCGGGGGCGGCATTTCGGGGGTGGGACCTTCCGCCACCTAGGGCGGCAAAAAAGCTGGTGGCACTCCTGATTGCAGACGTGGAAGATGGAAAAGACCGGTTCGGTCAGCAGACGTCCTCTGCCACTGGAAGGTTGGCCCCTAGTTTAACCTGCACCTGCAGTGCTTTGTCTAGTCTAGACATCTCCCACCCCCCCCAACTCCACTCCCTCCCGAGCTGTGACACCTTCTCCCCAGCGTGTACCTGCTCCAGACATGATGCTCTGTGCCACAAACATCCCAGCTACGCCTGGCCTGGTGCCACTTTGCATGTACAAGTGTCTTCGTTAGGAGTCTTGGAGTCCTGTCCAGAACCCAAAGCCTCCAGGTTGAGGTGTATTGTTGCCACCACAGCAGGCTCAGGTGTTTCCTCCCCTCGTGATGAACCAGGGCAATGACTTTCCTTGCTCGAGGCAGAGCTCCTTAGCTGTGCTGCTCACTACCAGCAGCCTAGAGTGCTGCCGTACCCTTGGTGCTGGCCTCTGCTGCTGCTATTCTCCCAACCCCCACCCCCAACCAGCATACCTTGCAGAAGCGTGGAGGACATGATTGACCACAGACCGCATTGCTCCAGTGCTGGCTGGCCATGCCCTGTCTGTGCTTCTCTTGCTGCTCCGGCTCCAGACTGGACCCATTGGCTCAACTAGTAGCCACATGGAGATTTCTTCATGACCTGCCACCATCGTATGTCTGAGCAAATTTACCAGCCATAGCTCTACAAGGAGTCAAATTGTTCCCTACTGTCAGGCCACTGAAGCCAATGAAGTTGCCCCAGGGATGCATTTGCCCCCAGATCTCTAAGGGCCTCATGTTTCTTTTCTTTATGCCTCGAGCGTTCTCATTGTGCTGGGCCCTGGTGCCAAAGAGTTCACAGTCTGAATCAGGCCTACCCGGGCTGCTCAGAGCCTGAAGAGCCGTGTTTCACATGGAGCCAGGTTTTAATGATGTAAGCTCGGGTGCTCGGCTGATGTAAACCAGAACATTGGCTCCAGTGGAGCTGCATCAATTCACCCTGGCTGAGGAGCTCACCCATATAAAGTGTCCCAAGGACCAGCTGAAAGTCCTAGAGCTCTGTCCGGCTTAGGTGCACAAAGAAACTCGCATTTTCAAGCACAGAGTTTTTCTTTTATTCATTGTTTTTCCCCTAGTGAATTTAGTGCTGGAGGAAGGCGCTGGATTAACAGCCCGGAGGCTGAAGGTCTCTAGTTATCCACAGAACAGGCAGAGTACAGGGCAAGCTTCCCCTTGCCCAGATGTGCTTAACCCAAGGCTGGGGAGAGAGGCTCTCCCAGTTTCTTTTGTCTCCATGACCCATTCAGTAGTTGGCCTCTCTTCTGGGACAGTCCACAGGAGAGCCAATTGCAGGGCTGTTCTTTTGTCATGTGACATGATTAATTTTTGTTGGTTCGAGTGGCCAATAGCGAGCAGGTTCCACTGGTTCTCTTCTAAGGTGCCTTAGGGAAACTTGTATAAGCAAGGATCCCATAAATGGCTCTTGAAACTGGTCCTAGTCCTTGTAATGTAGCTTAGCATCCTGCATCCTCTTTCATCCTGCTGGAAAGCCCTGGCATTCCCTGCTAGCGCTCTGCTGTTTGTCTGTCTGTGGGCAGCTTTCCGCCAGGAGCACTCTCTCCTCTGGACTGAAGGATAAGTAGGCACCCCGATAACAAATGCCACTCCATGGGCTGGCAGTGGCATGGCAGAGTGGGACCTCTGGTCACATCCCCTGGAAGATAAGCTCACTTTTTCATTGGCTGGTGTTTGTGCTCTGTCTATTCCCAGTCCTGAGCAGTGGAGTGGGAGAGGACCCAAAGGATTCCCTGAGCCTGCGTTCCTTGGGGCATTTTTTACACTGTAATCCTATTCACACTACAGTGTGTAATTTAATCTCGGGTCAGAGTGTGGGACTGGGAGTCAGGAGTTCTGGGTTCCCTTTCCAGGTCATCCACAGGCTCACTATGAGACTTCCAGCAGCTCACTTCCCCGCTCTGTGCCTCAGTTTCCCCATGTGTAAAATAAGAATAATAACATCGGCCTCACATGGCTACTAGGAGATCCTTGGATGGAAGGCAGTAAAGAATGACAAAATATGTTATTAATGTGTCTACATATGTACCTGTGTTTACACAGGTCTACCCTTTGTACCTTTCCATTTGCCACACCCTGTTGATTACCCTTACAGCCTGTTAGCAAGCTGAATTCTAACGCTAAGCACTGCATCTGGGTCTCTGCTTAGACAGCTGAAGGCATTTGCTCCAGCCCAGAGCTTCTACTGAGTGTGTAGGTTGTCCAAGCACTGAAAGGAGGAACTGAATCAGAGCCACGTACCTCCACCTTGTATTAACACAGAGGCGCCCAATCTCAAAGCAGAGCATATGGTTCTATCTGTGCAACTCCCATTGCCTTTCGCTCCTTTAGTCCTGGCTAGGGGCGCATGGGGTGAAATGCCCCTCCAGTAGCACCCCTTGTCCCTGTGGGAACCGATAGAACGTGAACGCTTACATGAAAGACACGGTGGAAACCTGTGTGTATCGCGTTGGGGGTGTAATCCAGCCGCTTGTTCGGTACCATTGGAACTCAGCTTCTTGGTGAAACATATTTGCTTTCCTCCACTTCAGTGCCCCTGAGTCACCTCTGCACCTGGCCAATTTACCATGCAGGTAGCTCTTAGCTGTAGAAAAGGAGGAAACTGCTATCCAGGAAAGCTGCTGCAGCTGTTGGCTTTAGAATCAGAAATGGCAAGCAGCTGTGAACAACCTGAATGGGAAAGAGGGAAGATCCCAGCTGGGCTGACAAGTGGATTTGGACAACAAGCAGCACCACCCTCCAGGAGAATGATATGTTCGCCTTTTCATTCCTGGTCTCAAACCATGCTACCAGCACCCCAGCCAGTGCGGGAGGGGAAACCCATTACAGTATGAATAAATCTGTGGCCTTGTCTATTTTGAGGAGACTTGCACGAGGGTAAATGAACAGAATTAATCACACTGGAGCAAACAGCTAATGTAAACATGCTGCATTGATGGGACGTGGGGGTTAAATCTAAAAAGAGGTTTTTATTTAAAGGACAAGCAAAAAATAAGCTCTAGTTTGGGGGAGTTCTTGTCCAACCACTTGCATGAAAACTGCATGGCTCTGTTGGGGGTTTCCTTCGGGATATAAAATACATTTAAACAATTTAAGCTGTGCCCAAGTACCCAGTAGGGTGACCAGACAGCAAATGTGAAAAATCGGGATGGGGGTGGGGGGTAATAGGAGCCTATATAAGAAAAAGACCAACAATTGGGACTGTCCCTATAAAATCGGGACATCTGGTCACCCTAGTACCCAGTAGCATTTGAGGTCTGCAAGGATGTTGCTCTCAGTAGTTACTTATTCAAAGGGGCATGATCTAGTGCAGTGGTTTTCAACCAGGAGTCCGGGGTCCCCTGATGGGCCGTGAGCAGGTTTCAGGGGGTCCGCCAAGCAGGGCCAGCGTTAGATTTGCTAGGCCACAGGGCAGAAAGCTGAAGCCCCACTGCCTAGGACTGAAGCCCAGGGCCCTGTGCCCTGCCACCCGAGGCTGAAGCTGAAGCTTGAGCATTTTAGCTACATGGGGCCCCCTGTGACATGGGGCACCGGGCAATTGCCCTGCTTGCTAGCCCCTAACGCAGGCCCTGTCTTTTATATGCAGAAAACCAGTTGTTGTGGCACAAGGGGACCGTGGAGTTTTTAGAGGACGTTGGGGGGGCATCAGAAAGAAAAAGGCTGAGAACCCCTGCTCCCGCGGTACCTAGCTTCAGATCTAGCTGGGGGTCTGTAGAGAGACACAGAGAGGATGGGAAGGGAGAGCTGCCCTGACGTGGTGTCAGAGAAGCACTGCCCCCCTTAGCAGACCTGCTGGAGCGTAGCGTCATGATGGCTCATGGTGGCAGAATGGCTGAGTGGGGAATCCATCCCAGCAGAGGCTGAGTGGCAGGAGCTTAGCTATGGATCTAGACTGTTCTCAGTGGTAGCAGATGACAGAACAAGGAGTAATGGTCTCAAGTTGCAGTGGGGGAAGTTTAGGTTGGATATTAGGAATAATTTTTTCACTAGGAGGGGGGGGAAGCACTGGAATGGGTTGCCTAGGGAGGTGGTGGAATCTCCGTCCTTAGAGGTTTGTAAGGTCAGGCTTGACAAAGCCCTGGTTGGAATGATTTAGTTGCGGATTGGTCCTGCTTTGAGCAGGGGGGTGGACTAGATACCTCCTGAGGTCCCTTCCAACCCTGATATTCTATGATTCTATGCTAAACACTCGTTATTAAAAAAAATAGCCGTGAATTAGCAGGAAACGCTGTGTAGCCCAGACACAGCTGTTAGCACCTCTTTTGTTTATTCTGTGGATTATTATCTAATAACTCAGTGGGCCTGGATCAACCGAGGTGCCAGGAGTCCCGGAGCTAAGCCAGCTCGTTCTCCTCACCCCAGGAGAGGTAGAGTGGCACCTTGGTGATGTCTCCAGGCTCAGCGCTGACACAGCTCCAATGTAGCTCCCACATGCAGCCATTTAGCCCTTGCTTTAGAGACCGACAGATTATTTTTTAATGTCAGAGTCGTCTTCCCCCCTTTAACCTCCTCACAGTTTAATATAACAATGGGAGGGGAGAGGTTTCCACCGGGGGCGATAAATGCTTGGGAATGTGTTTGATTCTGTTGCGCTGTAAGTTTCTCATGCAAATCTCTGCACAGCTAACTTGGTGGCTATACAAATAAAGGGCCATAAGACAGCCATGGGCCTTACATGGTAAATCAGGGCTGGGTACGGCACTGAAACCTCAAACAAGAGGAAGTACTTTTTCCACACAACACATAATTAACCTGTGGAACTCATTGCTATGGGATGTTGGGATGGCCAGAAGTATAACTTGGTTCAACACAGAAATAGATACGTTCATGGAGGATAGATCCTTCAATAGCTATTAGCCAAGATGGTCAGGGATGCATGCATGGGGAGACCCCGAACTTCTGACTGCCAGACACTGGGAGTGGATGACAGGAATAGATCACTCCAAAATTGCTCTGTACAGTCTCCCAGAAGCTCTGATACTGGCCACTGTCAGAAACAGGATACTAGACTAGATGGACCATTGGTCTGACCCAGTCTGGCAGCTCCTATGTTCTTAGCTTTCAGGAGGTGGCATTGGAATTGAAAGCTGACCTGAATTTCACACCAAATTCCTATCTCTGTAATGGGCTCCTCAAAACACACACAAACTTTGGAGAGTTCCCACTCCAGCTCTGAATTCCGCAGCCAATTCAGCCAACCTCCACTGGAAGCGAGGAATGAATTACACACTTGTTTGGGGGCATCTTTTCCTAAAGTATCTAGTATTGCCACGGCCTGAGTTGGGATCCTGGACTCTTGCAAGCCAATGGTTGGATGTAGTATGGCAAATCCTATAATCCTATGCAAATATGAATTATTTTTACCCTGGCACAGGTAGACTGGAGAGTGATAAATGAGTTCCTGTACCCTTGGGTCACTGCAGTAGATGTTACTGTACATTTAAATAAACCTCTCAGCGCTTTATAAAATATACGGACTCTGGGTCCTTACTCAGGACAAATTCCCATTGATTTCAGAGAGATTTTTGGACTTCAGAGTTTTGTCCTCCAGGTGTACGACACATGACAGCTTGGTGCAGTATAAAGGTGTTATCAGCATGAGTTTGAGATGGCCATCTATTGGTCCAGGCCACAGGATAACTACAACTTAGCCTATGGCTCTGCCATTCCTAACATGGATTTCATGACATACATATGAATTACTCTGCCCAGCAATAGAGGCTAGCGACTTCCAGAGTAGTTGTTTAGTCATGCACAGCAAAAATGCATACGAGTGCAGGGCTAGAAGTTAAGAATAACGTATTCAGTTAAACAACAAGGAGTCCGGTGGCACCTTAAAGACTAACAGATTTATTTGGGCATAAGCTTTTGTGGGTAAAAAAACCTCACTTCTTCAGATGCATGGAGTGAAAGTTACAGCTGCAGGCATTATATACTGACACATGAAGAGAAGGGAGTTACCTCACAAGTGGAGAACCAGTGTAGACAGGGCCAATTCGATCAGGGTGGATGTAGTCCACTCCCAATAATAGATGAGGAGGTGTCAATTCCAGGAGAGGCAAAGCTGCTTCTGTAATGAGCCAGCCACTCCCAGTCCCTATTCAAGCCCAAATTGATGGTGTTAAATTTGCAAATGAATTTTAGTTCTGCTGTTTCTCTTTGAAGTCTCTTTCTGAAGTTTTTTTGTTCAAGAATAGTGACTTTTACATCTGTTATAGACTGTCCAGGGAGATTGAAGTGTTCACCTACCGGCTGTATTCAGTTAAAGCTCCAAGGAGAATTTAGGCCATTGAAATATATTTAGCTATCTGGAAACGGGGCAGAACAGGCATTGACAAAATGCCCAACCCTTTGTGAAAAGTGCCATGAGATCTTTACTGATGGCAAGAGAGGACCAAAGTCAGGGTTCCTTGGCTAAAGTCAACCTGACTCACTATTCCTGGTAAACAGTGGAGCTGCAATGGATAATCAGGCTGGCTGAGTTCAATACCCAGCTAGTGGCCTGCTTTGTGACCCTGGGAAAGTCGCTTGGACTTGTCTGTCTTCACTAAAGATTTTTTACGTCTCCCTAACAGGTAGCCAGGTAACTTGAAGTCGTTAATGGATCATTCAGGTAAATGACACGGTTATAGCCTGGAACAAATGCTTAACTTAGCATTTTAATTATCCCCAGGTAATTGGCAAGCGATTAACTCGACTGCTCTGTGCCTCAGTTTCCCTAGCTGTTAAAAATAGTTGGGGATAATGCTACTTCTCCGCCCCTGCACAGCCCTACTGTCTACAGCCAAAAGGAGAGCTTAGCAATTTGGCCTAGCCATGAAATCAGCTTCAGGGAATTTATAGCCTTTCAGCGCTCCCCACCCACAGCACGTCCTCTTAATTAATTATGCCATCTGAATTCTTATATCATTATCTACTTGGCAGCAAAAGGCCCTCCCAGCTCTCCCTTATGCCTCAGTGTTTTATGAAAATTGTAATCTCCAAAGTAGTGAAGGCACATGTTCAAGGAAGGGTGTATTAATGCCCAAATCTTTGCGACACCTGGCTGATAGGCAAAACTGGTGCTATTACTGCTGACCTAGGGCCATTTATATTAGCTGTCAATAGTACAGGAGGATTTTTAACTGGACCATCCCCATTCAAATACCCAGCTCATATGCTGAAAGCCATTCCTGGGCTTGCTCTGTGTGACATTATGGGTGTAAAGTATCAGAGGGGTAGCCGTGGTAGTCTGGATCTGTAAAAAGCAACGAAGAGTCCTGTGGCACCTTAAAGACTAACAGATGTATTGGAGCATAAGCTTTCGTGGGTGAACACTTCGTCAGACACATGTAGTCATAATATCTCACTGAAAGGTGACACAGGGCCAGAAAGAGTTAATTAACTCACAGACTGACATGACCCATGGCCAAACTTTAAAGACTTGTTAGGAAGATATGGAAATGAATAGAGCTTTGAAATGCAAGCCTGCATTGTTAGAGATAGAAGGGTAGATGTTTGCTCAGGTCTTGTGATGTAAGCAAACAAGTCTTGTCTATTACTATGGCTTTGATTCAAAGATCAAAAAAAGGAGTATTAAACTGACCTACCACTTGGTAAAGCACCCCCATCCTTTCATGTATTTATACCTGCTCTTGTATTTTTAACTTCATACATCTGGGTTCTAGTCCACGAAAGCTTATGCCCAAATAAATTTGTTAGTCTCTAAGGTGCCACAAGGACTCCTTGTTGTTTTTGCTGATACAGACTAACACGGCTACCACTGAAACCTGTCAACATTTAGGAAGAAACTTGAGTGAAATAGTATTATTGTCTATATGTCTCTTTGAAGGTTGTGGTAACCTGTATCTGAACTGTTTAATGGATAAATTACCCTGTGCTAATTGCCATGATGTTTGGGAGACGGAAAGTTGAGCCTATTGTTTTCTCAGGCCAAAAGGCTGCTGGAAATGTATAAAAACCTTGGGACATGATCCTTCTTCATCTCAGATCTGCTTTGGGTTTCGAGAAGGGGAAACCTTACGCCATAAGAATTGAAATCCCCAGTCTATGACCTATGGACTATTTCTGAATATGGACATTGGACTATAACCTATGGACTATTTCTAAAAGGACTTTTGGCAACTACAAACTCATCTCTACTATGTATCTGAACCTCAAGAATTGAATTAAAGTCTGTATGTATATTGATCTTTCAACCAACTCTCTCTCTTTTCTTTTTTAATAAATTTTAGTTTAGTTAATAAGAATTGGCTATACGTGTGTATTTTGGGTAAGATCTAAGTTATCATTTGATCTGGGTCTGGGGCTTGGTCCTTTGGGATCAGGAGAACCTTTTTTCTTTTACTGGGGTATTGGTTTTCATAACCAGTCATCCCCATAACGAGTGGCACTGGTGGTGATACTGGGAAACTGGAGTGTCTAAGGGAATTGCTTGTATGACTTATGGTTAGCCAGTGGGGTGAGACCAAAGTCTTCTCTGTTTGGCTGGTTTGGTTTGCCGTGGTGTGCAAAGGAACCCCAGCCTTGGGCTGTAACTGCCCTGCTCTGAGCAATTTGTCCTGAATTGGTACTCTCAGCTGGGTCCCACCCAGGGCAGTATTGTTACACTCTTTAAGATGCGTTGAGCTGCAGTTTGTATGAAAGGCATTGCGCAGAATAAAATGACATTCTACTGAGACAACAAACCCATCCTGAAGCAACGGTGGGCTGGGGGTGTCACGCGACTATAACTTTGTGCCAGTGCTTCGATTTGTGCTCAAGCCCTGCGGTTTGCAAGCCGGTGGCAACTGCATTCAGCACAGACAAGCACTCACCCAAAGAAGAACGAATTTATTTAAAGCCAGTTTTGCTCAGAAGCCCTATGAGGTGCACAACAGTGTTGTGGAGGCAAAGTATCTGGTTAATAATAAATTACATTGATCGAAGACGGAGTCAGATATTTTTTAATTTGCATTTGTACATGGCGTCTGCTCCTGCATAGAGCGGCAGATCCTCCAAAAGGCATCAGGAATCCGTTCCAGTCAGCATAAAGTATTAGTCACGATTTATAGTCCGGTGACTGCAGTGACAGCTGAGTAACCCATTCCATTGAAAAAGAAAGAGTCAGTGCTGATGGTTGGTCTAAAGTTGGACCTCCCTTGCTTTCTTGCATCTCTTTGTTAAGCTCATCTAATTCTTTGTATTTCAAAACAAATGTTCCAATACTGTTTTCTCTTTAAAAAGGAATAATGCAAGTATCCCTTAAGAGCAGCCCTACAAAGCCAAACATGTATGTGCTGCCCAGCACTCCAGAGCATTGATACAATAACAAACCAGTCTGTGCATGAAGAAGGAATTATTTCAATAAGAACACAAGGACAGTCATACTGAGACAGACCAATGGTCCATTGAGACCAGTATCCTGTCTTCCAACAGTGGCCAATGCCAGATGCTTCGGAGGGAATGAACAGAACAGGTAATCATCAAGTGATTCATCCCCTGTCGTCCATTCCCAGCTTCTGGCAATCAGAGGCTAGGGACATCCGTACAATGGGGTTGCATCCCTGACCATCTTAATAGCCATTGATGGACCTATCTCATTCTTTGCTGAACCCAGTTATACTTTTGACTTTTGCAACATCCCCTGGCAATGTGTTCCACAGGTTAATGGTACATTGTATGAAGTACTTCCTTTTGTTTGTTTTAAAACTGTTGCCTATTAATTTCATTGAGTGACCCCTGGTTCTTGGGTTATGTGAAGGAGTAAATAATACTTCCTTATTCACTTTTTCCACACCATTCACAATTGGATAGACCCATTCTGTATTTGTGCATTTGGTTTTTCTTCCCTAAGTGTGGCACCTCACATTTGTCTTTGTTGAATTTCATTTTGTTGTCTATAGCCCAGTTCTCCAATTTATCAAGGTCCCTCTGAATTTTAGCTCTATCCTCCAAAGTGTTTGCAATCCCCCCTCGCTTCATGTCATCTGCAAATATGATCAGTCTGCTCTCTATTCCTACATCCAGGTAATTAATAACGTTGTTAAACAACACTGACCCCAGAACAGATCCCTGTGGAACCCCACTTGAGACCTCCCTCCAATCTGACATCATTCCATTAATAATTACTCTATGTTTGTGATTGTTTAACCAATTATGTATCCACTTAATGGTTGTTCCACCAAACCTGCATTTTTCCAGCTTACTTATGTGATGTAATTAAATGGGACTCTTTTTCATTTGACTGTTTCTCTTTAGTTCCTACCTGTACTTTATCAACTTCCATCCTCTCCTCTTTATTAGGATTTAGAGAATCCCCATTAATAGATCCTCCCCTAAGGGACGGCTCTGTCCAAACCATGGGCTCCCTTGCATCTGTCAGTCCTTCGTTAAAACTCCTCTTCAACCTTCTTAATTTACATGCCAGCAATCTGGTTCTATTTTGGTTTAGATGGAGCCCATCCTTCCTGTATAGGCTCCTCCTTTCCCAAAAGATTCCCCAGTTCCTAATAAACCCAAACCTCTCCTCTCTACACCATTGTCTCATCCACACACTGAGACCCTGTAGTTCTGCCTGTCTAACTGCTCCTGTGTGTGGAACTGGAAGCATTTCAGAGAATCCTACTACAGAGGCCCTGGACTTCAATTTCTTACCTAGCAGCCTAAATTTGGCCTCCAGGACCTCTCTCCTATTCTTCCCTATGTCATTGGTACCTACAGGCACCACGACCACTGGCTCCTCCCCAGCACTGCACATACATTTGTCTAGATGTCTTGAAAGATCCACAACCTTCACACCCAGCAGGCAATTCACCATGTGGTTCTCCTGGTCATTACAAATCCAATTATCTATATTTCTAATGACTGAATCCCCCATTATTATTACTTGTCTCTTCCTAGTAACTGGGATTCCCTCCTACGGAGAGGTATCCTCAGTGTGAGGGGATACCATGACATCGTCTGGGAGAGTCCAAACTATGGGATCATTTCTCTCCGCTCCATTTTGATGTTCTCCTTCCCCGAGTCTTTCATCCTCCTCAACAGCACAGAGGCTGTCAGACTGGGGGGTGTGGGACCCCTCTACTGTGTCCCGGAAAGTCTCCTCGACGTACCTCTTTATCTCCCTCAGCTCCTCCAGTTCAGCCACTCTGGTCTCCAGAACCTGTATTCGGTCTCTGAGAGCCATAAGCTCCTTCCACCGAATGCACATACATGCCACCTGCCCACAAGGCAGATAATCATACATGCTGCCTTCAGTGCAATAAACTGGATATCTCCCTTTCAGCTGCCGGACTTCTGCCTGCATTCTTTTTACACCTGCTGCTTTTTTTTTTTTTTTGTTGGTCTTTGTTTTTTTGGGCGGGTGGGGGCAAGGAGCGGTGTGCTTATTCCCCAAAGGCCTGGTCCACACTAGGGGGAGCTATCGAAATAAGATACGTGACTTCAGCTACAGGAATAGCGTAGCTGAAGTCGAAGTATCTTATTTCGAATTACCTGAAGTAACTTCGCGTCCTCGCGGCGCGGGATCGACAGCCGCGGCTCCCCCGTCGACTCCGCTACCTCCGCTCGCCCTGCTGGAGTTCCGGAGTCGATGGGAGCGCGTTCGGGGATTGATCTATCGCGTCTAGACGAGACGCGATAGATCGATCCCCGATAATTCGATTGCTACCCGCCGATCCGGGCGGGTAGTCTGGACGTACCCTAAGTTTAGAGAATGTTAATCAGGTGTATCTAGCTCTTTCGATCCCGCTCTAAGTTCCCTCACAAAACACCCCTGTTTGCTAGCTCCTCTGGTCGCTTAGGAGCCAGCTTTTTAAACCCCTGTTTTCCCTGAATAGCCCCGCCCCCTGGTTAAGGTTTAATGGGTGCTAAAGGGCTTCGAGATCAAAGCCTCCTCAAGAAGCTCTTAGCCTTGCCTAGCACATGCCCCTCCCTCCCCGCCCCCCCAAATAAACAGACCGCACTATATACTGCAGTCAAGCAGCAAGCACACAATAAACAAACGGACAGATAACAAACTCGCCCCAATGGGTCACGTAGTCTCTCCTCCATCACCCGGAGAACTCCCTTGCACAAGTCCCCTGTTTGCTGCTCCTGGTCGCTAGCCAGGCGGTTGTTATGTCGCGGCGTGCGGGAGGGAGGAAGAACTGGGAAATGATGAACAATGCCTTGACAGTGTCCCTTTGCAAGTAATTTTTGTTTATCTCAGCAACACGCAGATCCTCCACTCCTACTGTGTGCTGTTTAGGTCTGATGCACTGTTTGTTTACATGTCTTTTAACACCCTTTTCCTACCTAACAATCACCATCTTTCTATTCAGCTTTTCGGCGAGCGACGGTGCAAAGAGGAGATTCCTGGCAGTCTTCTAATGATGGCTCAATGTATAATTGCATTTCACCAGAATGCTCTGGGTCTCACAGGATATCTGTGCTTACGACTTAGGAGAAAACAAGCTTCTGTGGCTTCCTAACCCAAGCTCGTCCAGGGAGCTGACCAGAGAACTGGCACCTTTCTTGCTTCTCTCAGAGACGCAGACACACCCCTTTGTAGCTACTAGGCACAATTCTTATTAATATTACAGCAGTGCCCAGGATCTGCTGGGTGTCATCCACAGAAACAGACAGGTGCAGCCCCACCTCCAGACAGCTTGCATTCTAAAAAGACAAAGAAACAGACAAAGGGGTGGTGGGCGGGGAATTAACATACAAACATTTATATTATTTGTTTGTTTTTACAAATAGATGACGGACATAGATAACACACTCCTAGTCCTTGTGCTCAAGGGGTTGTGTTAATGTCTGTGTTGGGGCATCTGCCCCACACTGGCATGCAAGGGGTTAATATAGCCCTAGGGAGGCTGCACAGGAAGCAGCCAATAAGAGAGGGTCTGTGAGGAGCAGCCAATCAGGGCCCAACAGGCCCATATAAGAAGAACAGCAGGGACGAGTAGGGTCAGTTACTCCCTGGAGCTCAAGGAGGGAGGACTTGATGCCTTGCAGGTGGAGGGAAGCTAGCACCCTGGACAGAGCAGTGCGGGGCAGGAAGAGGGAAGCAAGAGGGAGCTCCTGGCTGGTGCTAGGACAGGCATGCTGATGCCCTGAGGTAAGGGTGAAGAAGGTGCTGGGGTTGCAGGGAAGTGGCCCAGGGAAATGTACTGAGGATTTGGAGGGGACACAGTGCGTGGCTGCAACCTACAGGAGTAGTTGGGACCTGGGGTAGTGGGCAGGCTGGGTCCCCCCCCCCCTTGCCACTAGGGAAGTGGCTGGACAGTTGCCTGCATTGCCCCCAGAAAGGGGAGGAAGCCTAGATCATTATACGGCTGGGGCTGTGTCATGAAGAGGACACCATGGTCCTTGGAGTGACATGGGTCCGGGAGCAGACATGATGGCGGGTGAGGGTGCACTTACTTGCAGAGCTAATCCCCAAGACAGCCAGCAGGAGGCGCCAGCCTAGTGAGTGGAGCCCTGTCACAGTGCCTATAGCAGCAATTGCTTCCTCAAGGGGGAGTGGGAGCGATGGGGCCATGATGCCCACCCAACACATGGGCTAGCTGAGCTAGCTTTTGTGGGTGGGTGGGTGGTAGTGCATGCTGCACCCTTTAACAGAGTGAAGCAGGGTGTGATCTGCCCACGCGCTCTTAAAGGCAACAAAGAAACGCACCAGTCTCAAAGCATGATCCCCTGGAGTGCTGCAGTTCTACGTTCTTTATGTTCTGGTCCAGCCCAGTCTCATTGTGTATGTACCAGCTGTTATCCTGGCCAGAAGTACTGAGCCGTGTCACCCACCCTGAGGCACCTGAACAAAGCCGGGCTTAATATCAGGAGTGTAGTGTCATGAAACGGGGAGGAGCCAGATATTAATCAAGTCTGATGGAATTTGGAGAACAACTAGTGTACGTCAGTGGAAGAATATGTTCCATCATGGAAATGGCAAGGCCAGACGAGGAGAGGTGGGTGCAGCACTGTCTGTAACCGATAGTGTTACACTGCCAGTCCACGGGTGGCTTTAAAAGTGAGTTTTTATTAAAGTTAATATAAAAACAAACAAACAAAGTCAGCTTGGATAGGCCCCGCCGGAGCTCAGGCTGACCGGACCACACCTTGCTTCCCCAATGTGTTCCCGTTTACCTCTTCAAGGGAGAGGGCACAGGTAAATTAACCCTGACATTCTCTTGTGAGTGCTACACTCCCCACTTATTTCTATTCATTTCCCAACACTTCTATTAACAATATATATATAACATTCAGTCCATCAAGTTGACTTTTTAGCAGTACAGGTCTGTCGCATCTTACGCGCATTTAACATGCGCGATTTCGGCTTTGCGCGGTCGGCAAAAACACACCCACGCGCACACACACAAAAGAGAACAAAAGCTTATGTACTGCGTCTGTAGTGCGGGCGATTCCGCATGCCATTAAAGTCAAGAGGATTTTGGCTATACGCGGTTTTCGCGTTACGCGCTGACCGCGGAACGTAACCCCAGCATAAGATGCAACAGACCTGTAGTCCACTAGTTCCATAAGAATGACAATACTGGGTTAGACCAATGGTCTATCTAGCCCCGTATCCTGTCTTCTGACAGTGGCCAGGGCCAGATGCTTCACAGGGAATGAACAGAACAGGTGCAATTAGCAAGTGATTCATCCCCTGTGCTCATACCCAGTCGTTCTCAGTCTTTGTCTCTCTCCTCTTTCACCAGTTGTGATCCCGATGATGTTTGGCAAGCAGGGGAGCTGGAACCATTTGTATTGTGGGGGCGCTGAGAGCCATTGAACCAAACCCTCTATATAATGGAAACTCCCTTACCCCTGTGGCCTGTCCTCTTCCCCCCAAAGCCCAGCCCCTGCCCTGCCCCTTCCCCCAAAGCCCAGCCCCTTTCCCCAAGGCCCCTCCTCTTCCCTCCAAGGCCCCACCCCCGGCCAAGCCAGAAGCCGGAGCGGGTCTGGGGAGCCCGCCCCCTCACCTGGGGGCTGAAAGCAGCCCCCTGCCCGTGTCCCTGTCTCCGCCCCCGCCCTCCACCCAGGGCAGGTGGAGGGACCCAGGCTCCCCACAGTTGCTCATGTGGCTCTTACCCCAACTAGCCTCCAGCCTGGCCATGGTAAGAGCCATGCGGGCAGCTGATGGGGACCCTCCATCTGCCCTGGGCAGGGAGCACGGGAGGCGTAGTTCCGGCACATATGGTGGCAAGTCATTATTGAACAAAATAGCCAATTCTGAACAACTGAAATTCCCAAAGAGGGATTCTGGATAGAGCGTCTGCCTTCACCTTAGATTCCCATGGATGATATTTAACTTTGACGTCAGCTAATTCTGCAAACCACTGGCGGGCAAAGTTCCCTCCAACTGTTCACATCCATGTGCGGAATGAATTTTGTTATGTGCACCAATATGGAGGTGATGTGTGGGGGGGGGGGGGCTGGGGGGGGGGGCCGGGGGGGGGGGGGGGGGGTGGGGGGTGGGGGGGGGGGCGCGGGGGGGGGGGGGGGGGTTGGGGGGGGGGGCCAGGGATGGGGGGCTGGGGGTGTAGGCTACCCCGGGGCTCCAGCGGGGAGGGGACAGAGGACTCTCCCCAGCCCTCTATCACCGCAGCAGCCCCGGGGCAGCCTGCACCCCAAACACCCACCTCTCCCAGCCGGCAGGAGCTCTGGGGCCGGGGGAGAGGCACCTCTCCCCACAGCAACCCTGCACGCCCCAAGTTGCTCCCCTTCCTGCCCACCCCTACCTCTCCCCTCTCCAGGCCCCTCTGGCTGCATGCCTGCGCGGCCCTTTATAGCCTGCTGCACGACCATGCAGCTTAGAGGGAACTTAGCTGGTAGACTGTGGCATTCAGCCCGGCAGAAGTGAAGACGTGGGTTAGTGGGTTATCTGATAACTGTGCAGGATTGTGCGTAGTAGTAGTCACAAATTCTGTCCGTTTCAGCCCATTTTAAGGCTAGAAACTGCAGCTTTCCTGAGCGAAGGTGATAATTTTTCTCGGCTGCAGATTGTATTCTTAACCGATAACTGGTGACTCTCAGTTTATGGTCCTGAAGTTGGTACAGGATGGCACCTAGTCCTTTACTGGAAGCATCTGCATGGAGAATAAAGGGTGAGGCAGAACTGGAATAAGCTATTATTGGTGGCTATACCAGGCAGTTAATGAGCTAGTTTAAAACACCTTGCTGTTGCTCCGTTCAGGTAACTGGCTGTTTGGGGTATATTGGCCCAGATTCCTTGCCCTTTGACTTCTTTCTTTTTCTGAACCCCACTTTCAATCTGATGAGCCAAACTAGTAAAACGTAACCTGTTCTTTTGCTGGAGGTTCCCAATCTGACCTTTTATTTTACAATCCTTATTTAAAACTCATTCTGCTTTTGACCGCATTTTCACAGAGGGTTGGGTTTTAATTTCTTTTATGCTTCCCTGAAACTATATTTCTAGCAATTGTCTCTACTTTAGGGGCTTCAATCTGCTCTTTCTTGCTGTAGCAATGAGTTGTAAAACCTTATCTCTTAATGCCAGTAATGGGACAATCCCTGATCTTCCAACTCTTCACAGTGTAAGTGGCTTGTTATGTGTTTGATTAAAGCCAAACCACTTTTTGATGCAATTTTACTGCAGTTTGTCCCAGAAATGCCAAGAGAGACACAGATGTCTCTTAAATGCTCATCTTTTAGCTGGTATAAGAGCCCTTCTACCTCCACAAGGAGGTAGTGAGAGCAGCAGAATGAGGACAATGGACTTCAAAAAAGCAGACTTTAACAAACTCAGAGAACTGGTAGGTAAGGTCCAATGGGTAGGAAATCTAAGGAAAAAAAGAGTTCATAAGAGCTGTCAGTTTCTCAGCGAGACATTATTAAAGGCACAACTGCAAACTGTCCCAATCTAAAGGAAAGATAGAAGGAAGAGTAAGAGGCCACTATGACTCTATCAGGAGCTCTTTAATGACCTGGAAAAAAAAAAGGGGGGAAGCATACAAAAAAATGGAAACCTGGACAAATTGCTAAGGAGGAGTACAAAAGACTAGCACAAGCATGTAGGAACAAAATCAGAACGGGTAAGGCACAAAATGAGTAACACCTAGCAAGGGACATAAAAGGCAATCAGAAGAGGTTGTTTAAATAGTTAGTAGCAAGAAAAAGATGAAGGGAAGTGTAGGTCCTCTCTTTAGCAGGGAAGGAGAGCTAATAGCTGATGACATCAAGAAAGCTTAGCTGTTTAATGCCTATTTTGCTTCAGTCTTCACTAAAATGGTTAACGGAGACCAGATACTCAACACAATTAATATTAACGTAAGAGGGAAGGAATGCAAGCAAAAGAGGGAAAGAACAGGTAAAAGAATATTTAGGTAAGTTAGATTTATTCAAATCAGCAGGGCCTGATGAAATTCACCCTAAGGTACCTAAGTAACTAACTGAAGCAATCTCAGGACCATTAGCAATTATCTAGTGAGATCCTGGAGTATTAGAGAAGGGCACACAGTATCTATCTTTAAAAAGGGAAACAAAGAGGACCTGGGGAATTATTTACTAGTCAGCCTAACCTCAATACCTGTAAAGATACTGGAACAAATTATTAAACAATCAATTTGTAAGCACCTAGAGGATAGTGGGGTTATAAGGAATAGCCAATATGGATTTGTCAAGAACAATTCATGCCAAATCAGCCTAATTTCCTCCTTTGACAGGGTTACTGGCCTAGTGCATAGCGGAGAAGCAGCAGACGTGATATGTTTTGATTTTAATAAAGCTTTTGACACAGTCTCACATGACATTCTCATAAGCAAAGTAGGGAAATGTGGTCTAGATTAAATTGCTGTAAGATAGGTGTACACCTGGTAGAAAGACTGTACTCAAAGAGTAGTTATCAATAGTTCACTGAAAAACTGGGAGGGTTTAACTAGTGGGGTCCCACAGGGGTCAGCCCTAGGTCTGAAATTAGTTAGTATTTTCATCAATGACTTGGATCATGGAGTTGAGAGTAAGCTTATAAAATTTGCAGAAGATGCCAAGGTGGGAGGGGTTGCAAGCACTCTGGAGCACAGGATTAGAATTCAAAATAACCTTGAAAAATTAGAGAATTAGTCGGAATTAAACAAGATGAAATTCAATAAAGATAAGTGCAAAATACTTCAGGAAGGAAAAATGAAACGCACAACTACAAAATGGGGAATGACTGAGTAGGTGGTAGCACTGCCGAAAAGCATCTGGGGTTTATAGTGGATCACAAATTGAATATGAATCAACAATGTGATGCAGCTGTGAAAAAGGCTAATATTCTGGGGTGTATTAACAGGAGGGGCATATGTAAGACACGGGTGGTAATTGTCTCACTGTACTCAGCACTGGTGAGGTCTCCCCTGGAGTACGGTGTCCAGTTCTGGGTGTCACACTTTAGGAACGACGTGGACAAATTGGAGACAGTCCAGAGGAGAGCAACAAAAAATGATAAAAGATTAGGTCTATGTCTACACTCTGCACCTTACAATGGCACGGCTCTTCATCACTAGGAGAGAACTCTCCTGGCAACAAAATAAAACCACCTCCAAAGAAGGGCAGTACCTTCGTTGCCAGGAACGCAGCTACCACCGACGAAGCGCTGTCCACACATGTGCATTTAGTTGGTAAAACTTTTGTCATTTTTTTCACACCCCTGAGTGATAAAAGTTTTAATGACAAAAGTGCCAGTGTAGACAGAGCCTTAGAACACCTGGCCAATGAGGAAAGGTTAAAAAAACTGGGAATGTTTAGTCTTGAGAAAAAAAGACTGAGGCGGGACCAAATGAAATGAATGTGCAGCAGGTTTAAAACAAATAAAAGGAAGTTCTTCTTCACACAGCGCACAGTCAACCTGTGGAACTCCTTGCCTGAGGAGGTTGTGAAGGCTAGGACTATAACAGGGTTTAAAAGAGAACTAGATAAATTCATGGAGGTTAAGTCCATTAATGGCTATTAGCCAGGATGGGTAAGGAATGGTGTCCCTAGCCTCTGTTTGTCAGAGGGTGGAGATGGATGGCAGGAGAGAGATCACTTGATCATTACCTGTTAGGTTCACTCCCTCTGGGACACCTGGCATTGGTCACTGTCGGTAGACAGGATACTGGGCTGGATGGACCTTTGGTCTGACCCAGTATGGCCATTCTTATGTTCTTAGTATGTTAAAGGCTGTGATAAAGGGGATAGCGATCAATTGTTCTCCATGTCTACTGAAGGTAGGACAAGAAGTAATGGGCTTAATCTGCAACAAGGGAGATTGAGGTGAGATATTAGGTAAAAACTTTCTAACTATAAGGGTAGATAAGCTTTGGAATCAGCTTCCAATGGAGGTTGTGGAATCCTATCAGTGGGGTTTTTTAAGAACAGTTTGGACAAACACCTGTCAGGGATGGTCAAGTTTTACTTGGTCCTGTCTCGGCGCAGGGGACTTGATGACTTCTCAGGGTCCCTTCCAGTTCTATGATTCTATAGGAATGTCTTCGATCTCCCTCCCAGCCATAGTGCTTGCAAACAATTAAATCTTTCCCTCAGTTTCCAGAGAAAACTTTCTTTACGCAAATTAAAATGGCTCCTGTCTGGATCTGGTTCACTTAGGGTTAATCTCTAGCTTGAAAATGTACTAGTTTGCATGATTCTCTTGTTTGTTTCTTGTGTATACTTTGTCAAGGAAAGGCCTCTATGTCCTGTCTGCTCATCTAATGTCAAGAGGTTTGACACAAATGAATGATGCTATCCTCAGCCAGAGCATGCTTCGTAGCCTGGCATTTGGCAGAGGCAGTGGAGCTGGATTAAAATAAACCCCTCAAGATGCTGTCAGCATTCTTTCTTAAAGGTCTTATTCAAAGGTTGGTCATAAGGGTCTGCTCAGCATTTTCATGACTTTCTCAAGAGTACACGGCAGGGATGCATCAAGCAGTTCAACTGGAATAAGGATTGACCCAAATCTTTGCCCAAAACTCATCTTGTAACTTACTGGAAAGTTGAACAAGTTCATTAACTGTTTCTCTTTCCCATTTTCATGAGCCTCCTCCTTGCTGGTTCTGGAACCAGAACGTTGAAATACTATGAGAACAGCTGGAGAATTGTAATATTTCCAACCCGACTAATGCACAAAGTACAAAATCTCATGAAAGCAGCTGTCCCAGTGAGACTTCCAGTCCAATTTTGCAATCCAAAATTGTAATGTATTGGCTTTATTTATCTACCTGTTCAACACACATATGGCCCCCAGAACCACAGTATCCGAGTGCCTTCCTGCAAAGTATTATTTTCCCCATTTAACAGATGAGGAAGTGTGGCATAGAGACATTACATGACATGCTCTAGGTCACACAGGAAGTCTGTGGAAGAGACAGGAATTGAACCCAGATCATCTGAAGCCTAGTCCAGTATCTTAACCATGTTTCCTACCTTTACCTCTGTGTGAGTGTGATATTGTCCTCTAGTGGTTTGATCAAGGGTATCAAAACCTTCCAAAAGTGGCGGCTGAGTCCAAATCTGAGCAAATCGGTAGTCTCTATTTTCCACCTTGACAACAGAATCCCACAAAACTCTCTAACTGTTGAGTTTTGTGGTGAAATTGTGCATTATGACCCATAGCCAACATAAATATCTTGGTGTCATTCTTGACTGCATACTGACCTTTCATGACCACCTCAAGGAAGTGGCCTCTAAAGAGAAGATTTGCATCAACATTATTCAAAAGTTAGTGGGAACAAGCTGCAGATCAACTGCCCGGGCGCTACAAACATTGGCCTTGGTCCTGGTGTACTCAGTTGCAGAACACTGTGCACCGCTGTGGACTAGAAGCTGCCAAACCTAATTTGTGGACAGGCAGCTGAATCAGACTATTAGACTCATCACGGGAACTTTAAAATCAATGCCTCTACCCTGGCTTTCTGTCTTAGCAAACATTGAATATCCAGCTGCCCACCAAGATATAGCCAGAGCACAAGAACTTAAATGCACCAAAGACTACCCAGAACTTCCCATCCGACAGGTATGGGTAACATACCACAACAACACCTGACATTGCGAAAACCACTATGGACCACGTGACCACCTCATGGCTCTGGATTCAGCCAGGGAACAGCAAAGTGACTGGATCTCACCCACTGTTCCAAACATACACATTATCACTGACCCCAAAAGCCACCCTCCCGGTTCCGACTTGCCAGGCAGACTTTGGACCACACTGAACTGCATCAGAACAAACCATGGAAGATGAGGCTACTTGATGCACAAGTGGAAAATCAAAGACTCCCCTTAGTGGGACTGTGGTGAGAACATCCAAACCCTCAAAAACACCATAACGCAGTGCCCCAGATATAGCTTCAAAGGTGAATTGGACGATATCCGCCCAGTCACAGAGGAGGCCTTGAAATGGCTTATGGACCTACAACTGCACCTATAGAATGTTGCTCTGCAGATGCCATATGCAAGAATCATAGAATCATAGAAGATCAGGGTTGGAAGGGACCTCAGGAGGTCATCTAGTCCAACCCCCTGCTCAAAGCAGAACCTAATCCCAACTAAATCATCCCAGCCAGGGCTTTGTCAAGCCTGACCTTAAAAACCTCTAAGGAAGGAGATTCCGCCACCTCCCTAGGTAACCCATTCCATTCCTGAGAGATCAAGGATATGGGGCTAATTACTGCTATCATCTAATGGCGTCTACTGGAGGCCTTTGTTCTTGGAGTTGAAGTGGCTCTAGTCTCAGATCCTTGTTAGGTGCCTGTATGTTTTAAATAATGTTGTCTCCAAAACTTAAGCTCACGACCAGTTGATTTGGATCACTGAAATTCATGCAGGCATCTGAGATTTCCGCTGCTTATCCAAATGGAACCCCAATGCCAATCCATGTTGGGTTCTCCCATCGCTAGTGTTTGAAGAAGGGTATTGAAGGAATCTCCAGGTGCGATGTGCCTTTTCAGCAAGGAAGATGGTAATGAAAAGAGTGACAGTGACTAAGACCCTATCACCCAAAAGATCACAGAGATTGTGTGGGCTGACGTATGACGATAAATCTTGATATGACTTGGGACCGCAGGGGACATAAGCTGGGAACTGTGAAATGAATGAAAGGTCCCCACAGTACAGTACAATAGGCTTGTATGCAGCATCCATTGCAAGTGGCATCACAAAATGCTTCCGCGTCAGTCAAGCCATGGGCTCAAGAGGCAAGGAACTGTTTTAACAAGATGTTTAGAAGACGCTAACGGTTCAGTGTTTCAGCTGGAAAAAGGGAGAGATCTGGGAGTGATCATAGCCGGGTTGGTACTTCGGGAGACTTCTAGTTTAGACCCACGGTACTGCACGGAGCAGTGCTGGTGCTCTTCTCTCTGCATCAGGACTGACCCAGGGCCCTAGTACAGTATTAGGGTTTCTTTATGGCTGGAGGTGCCGGCTTTCAGACAAACTGTAAGGCCTTTGGCAGTCACTAACAATTCTAGGACGCTTTTTGAAAGAGCATTGAAACTGCAATGTCCAGGTCAGACTCCAGTTTGGCTTAAGTACTGAACTTGCTGCCCATATACATTTCCCTACAGCTATTCAGCTACTGATGACTGTTTATTTCCGGATAGCGCTCATCGTGTGCTAGACAAATATAAAGCAAACCCCGGCCCCACCCTGAAGGGCTTACAAGGAGTTACCCTCTTTTTCATTTCTTATATTTAAAACCTGCTGTGAAGTCTGACTGCTAGTATTCTAACTAGTAAGAATAATAATATAATATATGGAGATAGACCTATCTCATAGAACTGGAAGGGACCTCGAAAGGTCATCGAGTCCAGTCCCCTGCCTTCTCTAGCAGGACCAATTTTTTTTGCCCCAGATCCCTAAATGGCCCCCTCAAGGATTGAACTCACAACCCCGGGTTTAGCGGGCCAATGCTCAAACCACTGGATGGTACACTGCCCCAGATTCATGGATGCATGCACCACATGCCTAATATGGGCCTACTTTTCTTCGTGTCCCGTTAAAACAACAAAGTGAAACAGGAGTCCCTAAATGGATAGCTCAGTGGTTTGAGCATTGGCCTGCTAAACCCAGGGTTGTGAGTTCAATCCTTGAAGGGGCCACTTAGGGATCTGGGGCAAAATTGGTCCTGCTAGTGAAGGCAGGGGGCTGGACTCAATGACCCTTGGGGGTCCCTTCCAGCTCTATGAGATAGGTATATCTCCATATATTATATATTAGGAGTAGTGGGGAAGACTTTGTGTTCCAGTTGGTTCCTGAGAAAGGATCCAGACATGCGCAGTTACAGACAATATTCATACTAAAAATAATCAATCCTTCTACATTCTAAGAAGGAATCAAAGGAGGTCGCTGTCCATAAAGAATTTTACTGAAGTCAATCCAATCTGTAACTTAAAACTGGTTAAATGTCGTAATATTGAAGCCAAATTGTTATCGAATGTCTAACCCACAACCTCAAGGTCAATTACAAAACTTCCTCCTTTGATTTCAATTTTTGTGTAGTGGCTAACCCTTTCCTTCCCCCAACCTCCAACAGAGATATTATAATACAAACTTCAGCAAAACACTTTTGATAAGCAGAAGTTTACCAAAAATTAGACATGATAATTTCAAGTCTTTCAGGACTTTTCAACACAGAACACATTGTAATGAGTCATTTTATGAGACAATATTTAGGGCTGTTTAGACCTGGGGAAATTTCTTTCAGGCACTTTCCCTAAATGGACTTTATGGGTGTTCATCCACACAGGCACGCGGATTTGCACTTTCACACCCTACAATTAAAGAATATAAAAAGGCTGGGATGTCTCCCAGCTAATAAACACAAAAGATTAAAAAAAAAAAAGAGAGAGAGAAAAGGAAAAATAAGATACTTCATAAGATAACAGGCAGGGGGATGGCGTCGTTGCAAACTCTTCAGCTCTTGCAGTCTCCTAGACTCCCAGGGTAGGATCTAAGACTGGAATCCCGGAGACAGATGGTGATTTTCTGCTGGCACAGGCCTTCTCACTAGCAGGCCTCCTTCCTGTGCAAGGGGAGACTGATCAAAGGTTGGAGTGCCCTGGTCACTAATGTCATGACTTCCTCTCGCCAATGTGATTAGTCTTGGGGACTTTGGGGGGTCAGTCTTCTGTCCGTTGGCTTGTCGATCTAAACAGTGAGTTTTCTTTGCCTTACCATTGATTCATATAGTTTGCGAAATTCACTGAGTCAGCCTGGCAGCACCTCACCCCATGATCTTTGGGCAAATCAGTCACAAGACCTACCTAGCAGCCATGCAACTTGGTCCAATCAAGTTTGAATTAGGTCCCCCTTAGTGAGCATTACTTTGGAAAACCAGGAAACTTACAAATATTTGGTGTTTTGCATACTACAGAGATTACAAGTCTGTGACACCCCCATTCCTCCACCTCAAAATATCAAAAATCCAGACCTGAAGAAGAGATCTCTTTCACCAACCGAAGATATTACCTCCCCCACCTTGTCTCTGAAAATCCAGATGCACTTTTGAGGAAGCTGACATGGCCAGATCTGGCCACGAAAAGCGTAATAACTTCGTATAGCATACATTATACGAAGTTATACGACTGGGGCACCTGGCACTGGCCACAGAATGTTTGCACTTGTCAGGATGTTACAGAACCTTGAGCACGGCAAGCGTGTGTAAGCATCCGTAGCCACTTCATAGTTCACTGAATGGGGGGGGGGGGCAGGAAAAAGTGGGCCGGGATGTGCCAAGGGAGACACAGAAGGTGATTCTGGATGCAGCTGATGGACCATCTCGCTTTCAGTTTCTATTTCCACCAGCAGGAAAAAACAGCACTTTGCTAACTAGGGATGAGCCCAAGGCAAACTTCAGGCCCAGCCCCCTCTCTGGGCCCCACGCTTTGTACAAGTTTGGGTCCAAACTTTGCACCCTCAAATCCATCCCCACTGCACATGTTGCTGGAAATAGTGAATTGCACAACAGCGGAGACTAATGCCACCCATTCTCTCCCACCTAATACCCAGCAGGGTCCAACCTTTTAATCAAAGTCAACAGCCTTCTGAGCAAGGTGAAAAAGGTTTTCCTGTCTTGTCCCATGCTTTTCGGCCTGTCCTGCCATATTTAAAGACCTGTGAATGTGCCTCACCCCACCACTGTTTCATCCCCACTGACACATCCCTTACCTACGCTGGACATCAGCTGTGATTTTCCTCTGTTCTCACGACCTCAGCGGGTCCCACCGTTGCCCATCGGCAAGTCAAGACCACAGCACAGTGAGCAAGCACCCCCCGCCCCAAAGCACACACACCCTGAGCTGGAAAGGAAAAGAGCTTTCAGTTCTCCACAGCTGAAAACTAATGGATATAAATACAGTCTCTCTGAATAATCTGCCCTGAGACTGTGCTGTAGGGAGGTATAAATTACCCAGCTCCTGCCTGCTGTGCTGAGAGCACTAAATGACACACCAGGCTTTTTGGCCAATTTGGGTTATTTTTATGAATCCTATTTTTTTTTATTTAGTCTGCAGAAGGGTTTTTTTTCACCACCACCACCACCCCTTTTGCCCTGCCCCTTGTCTGTTTTTAATTGAACGCATTTAGGGTTCTTTTTTTATACAAGATTATGGCATGATTGGCTGTTTTTAAACCTAGCCGGTCATTATCTCTGTCGAAGTTTTTGGTACGGCTGGGGGTTTTTTTTGCGTGTGTGTCAGGGCCGAAGCAAGAAGAGAAAAAGGCTTGTTTCTCTGAGTCATTGTGCCTGCAATGAGAAACCTTCGTGTCAGAAAGGAAGCCCTGTTATCACAATGACGCCACCTGCGTCACGCAGAGACTGCTCTCGGAGCAGAATGCATGATCCTCTCAGGCTAAGGGGGAACTTCTCCCCACCCCCAGAGGAAAAATAAGTCCTTCCTTGAAACATCCTCACCCAGGCAAGGGGCACCATTATTGCATTTGCAGGGCCATCCTTCTAGGGCATATTCGCCATGCCCGATGTGAAGGCTTCATGGGGGCGAGTAAAGTGGGGGAGAGAAGGATGGAATTCACTCCCTTCTCCCCAGGGAAGAGTGTGGGGTTGCCACCTAGGTTCACGGCACTGAGGCAGTTATGAGCTCTGCTCCATTGGCCTACTCAGAACCTGTCAGGAGGTAGAGAGTTCTTCCATCCCAAATGGCTGCTCTGTCCATGACCCGCCCAGAGCTAGCCTTAGTGGTAGGCTGATAGGCAGCTGCCTAGGATGTGTGTGGCCAGCCCCCTCTCCTAACTAGCTGGAACAGGTTTGGGGGTGGTCTGCCCTTTTTTGGGTGTCCTGCCCCACCAGGTGGCGGCAGCTTAGGGTCCTAGAGTGTCTGGCACAGGCCTGGACCCACTCACCCCTTCCAAGGATAAAGGGGCACTTCCATGGTGCAGAGGGCCTTGGGGTGACTGAATATCGCCCGTTGTGCACCCCTTAACGACAAGGAGGGTCTCCAGGGCAGGACTTTGTCTCTGGCACACACACACACAGAGCGCCGGTTCCCAACGTTTACCGGAGTTCCTTAGAACCATCCCCCTTCGTTTTCTACAATGCCACGGTCAGCCGCCAGCCCTGGAGACTGAGGATCTGTGTATATGGGCAGGGCAGGTTCCTCACAGGGCTGCCCTCAAAAGGGGAGATACCTTGTCATTATTGCTGCTGCTCAGGGTTGGAGTACCCCAGACCCTCAGGGCCATTAGCGTGCCAGGGGTACCACCACTCGGAGGCAAGGACTGTAGGTGCTTCAGCAGCTAGGCCTTGTCCCAATAGCTACTCAGGCCCCTGGCTAAGGGAAAGGGTGTTTTATGAGGGCTGGCAGGAACGGGAAAGATTGCGGCTCCCCTAGGTACAGAGGCGTGAACAGTTACAGTTCAAAGTGAGCGTTAGTGGCCAAAGTTTGGGTCCCTGGGCACAGTCCAATTGAAAGTCAGGGCTCTTAGGACCTAGTGCCTGGGGATCCCTCTTCCAGCCCAGTCTCTGTTCAACCAGGTAGGAGCTTGCACGTTCCAGGCCAAGCTCCGTTGGTGTCTCCTTTGGGCCCCTTTGCACTGGCTCCCTGCCCAGCACTGCTGCTCTCGCATAAGTCCCACACAGCCCTGCACCCAGCTGTGATGTCTGGCGCTTACCGCCTGTTCCACATGGGACTCTGCATCCGTTCCTGCCTTCAGCTTCTCTCTACCTCTGTGCTTTCCATGCTGCCATTGCTCCTCTTCAAGGAGAGCCCTGCCACTCCCTGGTTCAGGACCTTTCCTCTTACCTGGCCAAGGGAAAGGGATGTGCAGTGAGGAGGAAGCTGATGGGAGCTGTAGTCCCCTGCTTTGCAGATCCATCACACTGTGCAAAGCAGAGTGCCCTGCGATGGAGACAATATGGAATTGGAACAAGGGGGATATCAGATTGGGAAGGGAAACTGGAGGGGTGGGTGGACAGAGGACCAGAGAAATCACAGTAGCAGCGTGAGCAGACAGAGGAGCAGGTAGACACAAGGTGATTGGTATAGAGGGGAACAAGTCTATGGGCAATCTGGGAAATCGGGAAGATGATTCTGAATTGCATCTGGAGATGGGCTGAAAGCCTGGGAAGACAGGGGTAATATTGATCCCCGGGGTATTGCCTGTGTCTGAGTTAGGCCTGGGGGGTTATTGAAGACATTTGGTGCTTTAGGTAGCTCAGCACCAACCCTGTAGCAGATTATGCGACGACTTCCTTATCTAACATATTGATCGTGATTAACGCTGTTACAGTGTGTATCAAATTGATTAATGCTTATTACTTATTCTTATCGCTTGATACTTGGTACTGATTTTAGTCCATTGAGCTGGCTCATGAGCTTGCCTCAGACACTAAGATGCTGACATACTCCAGAAGATTAGTTTCCTAATACCGCCATGAGAAAGGAAATCTTCTGCTAGGGGTATTACAATATCTTGGGGAGCGGGAGGGGGTCTGGCACAAGCCCATGTGACGTTGGCAGACCTGTTGCTCTGACAGGGGGGAGGGATAGCTCAGTGGTTTGAGCATTGGCCTGCTAAACCCAGGGTTGTGAGTTCAATCCTTGAGGGGGCCATTTAGGGATCTGGGGCAAAAATCTGTCTGGGGATTGGTCCTGCTTTGAGCAGGGGGTTGGACTAGATGACCTCCTGATGTCCCTTCCAACCCTGATATTCTATGAAAGCAAAGTGCCATGAGCCCAGATCCTCAAAGGTATTTAGGCTCCTAACTTCCATTCACCTTTGAGGATCTGGGCCATGATTCCTAGCAGTGCTGCCCCATGCCAACATGAATGCTGACACGGAGTAGGTTGTCAGTTGCGTGTCCTCGATTGGGACTGGGGTGGAAGTCTCCTGTAACTGAGCCTGGCACACCGGTTGTTTGGCTCTTCCCATGCCCACGCTAGTCTCCTCCACCCTCCTCACGATGTCAGTCTGCTTTGCCCAGGGCCTAGGCGCGCAGACTGTTACCTCCACACCAGACTCAGCTTCCTCTGTGGCTTGAATTTAGATTCAGGTGTGTTTGGCTCAGAGGGGGCTGATGCAGGAGCGCTGGAAGATCCCTAGAAGTATGGGGAGGGCCGCTCCTCTCCACCTCCTCCCTCCCATAGCTCGCCCTTAAGGCAGGTAAAAAGTGATGGGGACATGCCTTCCCCCCGTTCCAGTGCCCCTGGGCTGATCCCCATCCATCTCCGAGCTAAACGCATCTGACCTCTGTTTACTCCTCTAGTTCAGTGTCGGTTGTTTTGCCAGAGAACCGAGTTCTCATTTGCAAAACGCTTTGAGCTTGTCAGACAAAAGGCGCAATGGAAGAGCAAAACATAGCAACAGCTAAATGTCCCCCTCACCGTTCAAGGCTTTCCCTTGCTCGCAGGAGAAATAATCCATGCAGTGTCATGCGCGGCAGGCAGTTCGGCAGCTCCTGTTCCCACCCGTCCCTTCTCTAATACTTCACTGCGTTTGAAAGCTCTCTTGATCCACTGTCCCATTGTTGTCTCATGTTGGCAACTGTAAGTGACAGTGGTCAATTATGTTAACGAACAGAGTTTCTCCTCAGCAGTATTTGGTTACCCATGGGCCCTCCCTGTGGATTTCCCCTTATCCAGGGACAAAGTCACCCTTCCTTATCCCCTGCAGCTTGTCCTTTTGATTTTTTTTGACAGTTTTTTGACATCTGACAACCCGTTGCCATGGCTACCGGCCTATGCTGTGGCATTAGACTTTAAGCAAGACCAGTCCTTGGGATTTCAAAGTTCCCTCACGTCTTCAGTGGTCAGGAGGCTGGCTCTCCAGCCGGCATTCCTCTCCGGCATGCCTGTGAGGCAGAGAGAATGAGGTTAAAGTTTCCCTTTAATGAGCGAGTGACTGAGCAGAGAGCGCACGACTACATTTCTCTGTATTAAAGACGCTGAAAGAGATTAAAGGAAACAGGCTCCGCTAAAGGATTAGCAGACTTGTGTAGTCAACTGTCTCTTTAAATTATTATCCACCTAATTACAAGCATGATGAAAGTCCACTCGGTGAGGGTTAGACAGAGTTGAATCTAGCACCCAGGGCTTTAGCTAGGGCCTCTGGCTCTGGACAAGACTCTCATTTTGTGCCTTATGAATAGCTGGCACCTTGCTGGTCTTTCACGATACAAGGCAGTACAACCCCTCTTGTCTTTTATTGGGTCAAGAGCAACAGAGTCTCTTCATGAGGATTCAGGCTCTTGGTACTGCCTTCTTGTAATGGTCTTTTTATTCTTGATCCCTAGCACAAATAGGCCTTTCCGCAAATAAGTGAAGATGGATAAGTTTATGGTCAAGGTATAAGACTTGAGGGCGTTGGAATGGGTGTCAAGCATCTGTTTAGTCATAGATTCCAAGGCCAGAAGGGACCATTGTGATCACCTAGTCTGACCTCCTGTATAACACATAAAACTTCCCAAAATAATTTGCAGAGCAGATGTTTTAGAAGAACATCAGCTTCATAGGTGCAGGAAGTAGCGGCAGCACCCGCTGGCTTGAAGTGGTTTCCATCATACGCAGGGTTTACAGTTTGGTTCAATGGCTCTCAGCGCCCCCACGTTACAAATTGCTCCAGCTCCCCTGATCAACTCTCGATTTAAAAATTGTCAGCGATGGAGAATCCACCACAACCCTTGGTAAATTGGGCCCGTGGTAAATTATGCTGACTGTTAAAAATGTAGACCTTATTTCCAGTCTGAAATTGCCTACTTTCAGCTTCCAGCCATTGGATCATGTTATACCTTTCTCTGCTAGATTGAAGAGCCCATTATTAAATATCCCCCCCACACACACACCGTAGGTTCTTGTAGACTCACCCCTTAACCTTCTCTTTGTTAAGCTACATAGATTGAGCTCCTTGAGTCTATCACTATAAAGCAGGTTTTCTAATCCTTTAATCATTCTTGTGGCTTTTTTCTGAACCCTCCCCAATCTATCAACATCTATGTTGAATTGTGGGCACCAGAACTGGACACCGTATTCCAGCAGTGGTTACACCACTGCCAAATCCTGAGGTAAAATAACCTCTCTGCTTCTACTCAAGATTCCCCTGTTCATGCATCCTAGGATCACATTAGTCCTTTTGGCCACAGTGTTCTTCTGGGAGCTCATCTTTAGCTGATTATCCACCAGGACTCCCACATTTTTTCAGAGTCACTGCTTCCCAGGATAGAGTCCCCCATGGTGGAAGTATGGCCTGCATCCTTTGTTCCTAGATGTATCCATTTACATTGAAGAGCACACCGCAGCAGTCCCCAAGAATTCAGGGCAGGACATTGCTGGCGGTAGGCAGAATAATTACTCGAATTAGAATTTGGCCAGGACATAGAGGTTAACACTGCTATTCCTGCAAAAAGCGCCCCAGGATCATAGATGGTCCCTTCTCAGAATCTCATGTGATGGCTCTTTTGAAAGATGGCACCCCTAGCAGCGCAGAACTGCACGATACCAAGGTAGGACATCGTATCAGTTCTGACTCAACAGGAAGAGCGACACTAACGCCACGTACATGGAGATCTTGCGTGTAAGTGTACTGACCGTGCCAATCTTTGGGTAGCATGTGAGATCTGAAAAGCCAGTAGCCCAGGACTCCATGACTGCGTCTGCAGGCGATGCTTGTCGTGACTCCCAGGCTGTGTTAACGGTTTGATCAAATAGCACATAGCTATTTTTTAATTCATTTTGTAAATAATTGGCGAGAATTTGAAACACAGCAATCAATAGGATTAAAGTATCACATCGGACAGTGCTAGGTACATGATTTTCAATAACGGGATTTTTAATTAAGAGAAACCCAAACAGATATGAAACCACAACAAAGTCAGTCACTTTATCTAGCAGGCTTCATGGAATTTCTTTAGCATCAAGCGATGAGGCAGAAACCACCCGCAGAAACAACAATTTTTGGGTGTGAATTGAGCCACTAGAGGGAGCTTGGACTGTCCCAGGAGCAAACAGAAACATATTGAAACTGACAAAGGCAAATCTAATTCGCCATTGTAATATCAGGGCTGCAGAGTTCAAACAGAGTGCATCCCTGGTTACCACAGCAGCTCATATCAAGACAGATATGCAGGCAAAATGTGATAAAAATCAGACTCGCTCTCCTGAGCATGTGGGTTTTTTTGTTGAAGTTGCTAAGGGGTGGAGGTGGCACAAGAGATTTTACCAAGGAGAAAAGGACACATTTTTCTGTTGGCGCTTTGGCTTTGACTAAGTAAGCAGCATGTTCACGGCAGTGGTTGTTTTTAGGGGACGATGAAATGACTATATTTGTAACATAAATACCGAAAGATAAAATTCTAGCACTGGGACAGCTGGATAGTCCAAGAAATTGTTAGCAGGATTAGGATTAGATTTTGTACTGTACTATTTCGGTTAAGCGTTGTACCAGTACAACCCATAGTGTGGATGCAGTTATACTGGTACAAAGGTGCTCTATACGGGTATCACTAATTCCCTTTTCCTTAGGCTAGGTCCACACTACCCGCCCGGATCGGCGGGTAGCCATCGATGTAGCGGGGATCGATCTATCGCGTCTCGTCTGGACGCGATACATCGATCCCCGAACGCGCTCACATCGACTCCGTAACTCCAGCAGGGCGAGCGGAGTTCGCGGAGTCGACGGGGGAGCCGCGGACGTCGATTCCGCGCTGCGAGGACGCGAGGTAAGCGCGCCAAATTCGAAATAAGATACTTCGACTTCAGCTACGCTATTCTCGTAGCTGAAGTCGCGTATCTTATTTCGATCCCCGCCCCTAGTGTGGACCAGCCCTTACATGAATAAGCTATCCTGCATAAGCACCTTTAAACCAGTATAACACACTAGGGGGTCTACAGCAGTACAGTTAAACCCAGGGCCGGCGCAACCCATTAGGTGACCTAGGCGGTCGCCTAGGGCGCGAACATTTGGGGGGCGGCGGCGCCCCGGTCGTCGGTGTAATTTTGGGGGCGGGACCTTCCGCCGCCTAGGGCGGCGAAAAAGCTGGCGCCGCTACTGGTTAAACCAGTACAACTTTTGTCTGTAGACAAGACTTAAGGAACTTTTCACGTCTTGGTCACTGATGCAAATCCAGCATGGGTCAGGAGTGACTGAAAGCTATTACCCTTTGATGGCTGTTCAGTGAATAAGTAAATGGACCCAGTCTCATTCTACACACCACAAACCCCACTGACACAGTTGGTGATCTCATCGGGACTGCCCAGGGATGTTGAACCCAACCCTAGAAGTCAGACATGTAGCACATTATTGGGGAGGTGTGGGGTATATCCCCCCTCTGCCCATGCTGTCCCTGTTCTGCGGAACATAAAAGGGGGATTTCAGTCTCCAGGGCACATCTGACCCACACTAAGGGCCAATTTTCAGAGATGCTGAGGCCAAGTAGCTCCCATCAACTTCTGTTGAGCTGGTGAGTGCTCAACAGGCCAGCCTTTATTCCACCTTGGTCCCACGGCCCGCCGGGGACATCGGTTGGCGGCTCCCTCACGGAGCCGTGAGCACGGGCGTGTACCTGGCGCGGTTCACACCCGTCCCCGAGGCCTGCCCCTTTTGCGGCGTGAGGGAGAACCTGGCGCGTGCCTATCTTGAATGCGCCAGGTTGCAGCCCCTATTCCGCGCTCCTCCAGAACCTCTTGCTGAGGTTCTGGCTGCACTTTTCCCCGCACCTGTTCCTTTATGCACACCCCATTCGTGGCCCCACGAAGTCACGAGACTTCCTCGTCAACCTCCTCCTGGCCCCGGCCAAACTCTCCATCTACACTACCAGGAGGAGGATGCTGGACGAGGGGGTGCTCTGCGACTGTGGGGCCTATTTCCGTTTCACGCATCCAGGCAGAGTTCCACTGGGCAGCGTCCGCTGGCTCCCTCGACACCTTTGAGGAGCAGTGGGCGCTGTCCAGGGTTCTCTGCTCGGTGTCCCCATCCGGTACCCTCGTTCTGAACCTATGACCTTCACCGCAATCCCTGTTTTTCTCATTTGTTGTCCCCTGTGTTCATTTGGTACCTAGGTCCAGTGGTCCCTCCCGCTAGGCTGGGGGAGGGGCCCCCGGGTTTCCAGTAAGACTACACATGCACTCTATCACTGTGACATAAATGGCCCCTTGGGTAACATCCCTAGAAAAAACAAACAAACAAACAAACAAAAACCCACCTCAGTCAATCGGGTGTTAGTGTTTAAAGTTGCAATGCTTGTTATCCTCAGAGCTGTCCTCCAGGTTCTCCACAGAGCTGAGCCATGCGTGAAAAGTAACGCCAGTGCTGTTTTTCTACGCTGGTTTCAAGTCACTCTAAACACCCCTTAGTTTTGGGCCCCACACTACAAGAAGGATGTGGAAAAATTGGAAAGAGTCCAGCGGAGGGCAACAAAAATGATTAGGGGGCTGGAGCACATGACTTATGAGGAGAGGCTGAGGGAACTGGGATTGTTTAGTCTGCAGAAGAGAAGAGTGAGGGGGGATTTGATAGCTGCTTTCAACTACCTGAAAGGGGGTTCCAAAGAGGATGGATCTAGACTGTTCTCAGTGGTAGCAGATGACAGAACAAGGAGTAATGGTCTCAAGTTGCAGTGGGGGAGGTTTAAGTTGGATATTAGGAAAAACTGTTTCACTAGGAGGGTGGTGAAGCACTGGAATGGGTTACCTAGGGAGGTGGTGGAATCTCCTTCCTTAGATGTTTTTAAGGTCAGGCTTGACAAAGCCCTGGCTGGGATGATTTAGTTGGGGGTTGGTCCTGCTTTGAGCAGGGGGTTGGACTAGATGACGTCCTGAGGTCCTTTCCAACCCTGATATTCTATGGTTCTATGATTCCCCTAGGCAGGCATTGTCTCTGGCCACGTTACTACAGGTTCGGCTGCCTGCTTGCAGAGGGATTACACACGACTTTCCCCAAAAGCAATTTGTTAGTTAAAACTGGCAAAATAAACTATCCAAAACCATTTGCTTTAAACCATTTTAGGAGGGGCCTAATGCTATTGCTGAGCTCCCTGCAGATGCTGTCACTTGCCTGTGACCATCAAAAGAGATGGTGATTTCTTGAGGTAAGAAGGTGAAGAATTCTAGAAGTCGGAGATGGAAATATCATGCAGGGCTGACTTCTACTGCATATTACCCAGTGCTTTTTCCTGTCCACTTTTAAATATCCTCAGCTCGAGGGTTCCCATCATTTCCCCAAGGAGCTCATGCTCTGGTCCTGACTGTTTGTAAATTTTTCCTGTTCCATCTAACATTTTCCTCTGCTCAGTTTGATCCCATTACACCTAGTTATATCACCTTGGATCTCTGGTGTTCATTCCCTTTAAATACTCAGAGCTGTATCCTGTTGCCCTTAGGCATTGTTTGGCCAAGCTATGCACAACCTCACCTCTTACGTCAAGAGTAAGTGATACTCAATGAGCTGCAGCTTCCAGTTCAGTCTCGGTTATGCTATGGCTTAGTGTGGACTTGGAAATGTATGTGCCTCCCCATGGACTCAGCTGCCTTCTCTACAGGAGGAGGTTCCTGCATCACAGGCACACTGATCCTAGATTGTAAGATCTTTGGGGCAGGGCTGGGGCCTTTGAACAGGGCTGAGCACATTCGTGGTGGTTAATAAATAACTTTGTAATAACACACAAGGAAGCGTTGGCACCTCTATTCTTGCCATTACTGTGAGGGCATTAAAACACATCTCAATATCTAGTCTGCACCATGTAGAGTTCACCTCCTAGACGGATCCAGGCATGCGAGAGGGGAACAGAGAGAGAGGGGCTATTGATTTCGAAGTCTTTACGTGTCAGGAACTCCTTTGAGGTTTTGCTCACATGCCGTTGCCGCGCAAAGGCCTTGTGAACCCGGTCGCATGGCGGAACACCCCTGCATGCCAGCCGGGCTCTGCATCTCCCATCTGCTTTCGCAGGGGCAGGGGGAGAACTGAGGGCAGAACCTATTGGCCGAGCAGAAGCTGCCGTGGTAATTGTTTGCTTTTACATCAGCCCAGCCGGAGCACAGTGGGAAAAATAAAAGGTGGCACTGAGGTGGGTGGCCCCTCTCACTCCTTGATCTTTGTGTCTGATGGGAGCCTTACAGGCAAATCCTCAGCTGGTGTGAAGCAGAGTAACATCGCTGACTTCAATAGCACTACACCGATTTAGGCCTACTGAGGATGTGCCTCTTAGAACTGAGCTTTAATGTCAGCATTGAGAGCTTTAGCAAAAAAAAGGGTTGACTGCACATTCCCATTAGCTCAGCCCCCTCTCTCTGGGCCTCCCAGGGTATGTTGACACTGCAACTAAGCACTTGCAGCTGGTCCATGCCAGCTGACTTGGGCTCGGGCTAAGGGGCTGTTTAATCACAGTGTGGCTGTTATGGCTGGGGCTGTAGCCCGAGCTCTGGGACCGTCCCACCTCACAGGGTCCTAGAGCCCAGGCTCCAGCCCAAGCCTGAACGTCTACACTGCAATTAAACAAGCACTGGAATGGGTTACCTAGGGAGGTGGTGGAAACTCCTTCCTTAGAGGCTTTTAAGGTCAGGCTTGACAAAGCCCTGGCCGGGATGATTTAATTGGGGATTGGTCCTGCTGTGAGCACGGGGTTGGACTAGATACCTCCTGAGGTCCCTTCCAACCCTGATATTCTTTGAGTCTATGAGCCTCTTAGCTTAAGCCTCAGGAGCCCAAGTCACCTGACATGGGACCAGCCGTGAGCTTTTAATTGCAGTGTAGACACACCCTCAGAGCACCGTGGGGCCCAGCACACAGAGAAGCCGCTGTATGACCTCCAAACACTTGCACTTTCACTGGGAGCAAGGAGGACAACCCCTGATTGTGTACCCAGTCAGTCTTGCTGTCTCTGTGCTTCTAGCTGAAAAGGATCAGTCTTGTTTGTCCAGTGCCTACCACGACGGGGCTCTGACCTCTCCGAGGCCTCTAGACTCTACCACAATATCAAGGTTAGTCTATGAATGCTGCTCCTTAGCTCTTGGGACACTACCACCGTAGAACTTAGCTGGGACTCAAGGGCGAGAGGTGACCACTTGCACGGGAGTCAGAACTAGAAAGCTGGTCCTTCAGCTCCGATACCCCAGACCTTTACCATGAAAGTGCTCTAAACTGACCCGCGTAGGAGGTCCTTGCTCCTCTCTGTGAGCCGGACAGTAGAGACAATGCCACTCAGTCCTGTATGGTATTCACAGGAAGCCTTTACATTGCAAGGGGGCGGTCTTGGGGCACTTGGAGGAGAGGCTAGGTTGGGTCTCTAGAGCGACACCCATCTCCACCCATCCCCTCCGCCTATTCCCCCCATCCCCCCCCATCCCCTCCGCCTATTCCCCCCATCTCCACCCATCCCCTCCGCCTATTCCCCCCATCTCCACCCATCTCCTCCGCCTATTCTCCCCATCTCCACCCATCTCCACCCATCCCCTCCGCCTATTCCCCCCATATCCACCCATCCCCTCCGCCTATTCCCCCCATCTCCACCCATCTCCACCCATCCCCTCCGCCTATTCCTCCCATCTCCACCCATCCCCTCCGCCTATTCCTCCCATCTCCACCCATCCCCTCCGCCTATTCCCCCCATCTCCACCCATCCCCTCCACCTATTCTCCCCATCTCCAATTTAGTATAGATTTGTGTACAGGTCAAATATTCCCTTCACAGCAAGGACAGATCCAGATTGTTGTAGTGCCCAGGCCTATCAGCAAGCGGGGGGCGGATGAGAAACAGCTTGGCTGGAGGGCTGTCTATACAGCAAGCCCAAGCAGAGAGGGAACAGAAATACTCTCCCCTGTTCTCGTGTTTAAAATCAGGCTGCAAACCCGCCCCTGCCCCTCTGGGTACGTCTACATTACAGAGACTATCCCAGCATAGCTATGCCGGCATAACTCCATAATGCAGCCTACATAGATGGAAGGAGTTTTTCCATCGGTGCTGGGACACCATCTCACTGAACGACAGTAGCTACTGACCCAGCTGCGTCTACACTGGGGGTCAGGGTGGCATAGCTGCGCTGGTTTTTTCACACCCCGGACCGACATTGCTTTGGTTGACCTCACTTTTAGGTGTAGGCCAGGCCTCCAGAGCTCAGGGCTGCTGCTGCGCCTACTGCATTGGCTTGAAACTTCTACTTATTATTTAAAACATCCAGACGGGAAACATTATGTAACTCTCAATTGAAGGTGTCTGGGTTTTTTGAACGTTAGAAACAGATGCAGCTTAGAAAAAGAGCCGCTGCCTGTAAATTCCATTTTCCAGCTGGCTAGAGGATGAGCAGGGGGTGTACATCGCACCGCGGCGGCATCTGGAGATCCCAATCGGAAATAAAACGATAAATAAGTGAAGAGGCCTGCTGAGACTCCTGCATTTGAACAGACACTCACTCTTTCTGGATTAATTTTCAGACATTTTCAAAAAAATACCCAACCCCTCTGAAAAACACACTCGGCACTTTCTTTTTTTTTTTTTTAATCGCCCTGGTTTAAAAATGTCCGAACTTGGGTACCTCGAATGAATCATGTATTAGAAACAATAAATGACATGTTAGCCAGCGCAATTGGGCTCAGCCCAAACGTGAAATGCTCCTTTTGGAAAGTCAGCAAAATCAGGTGAGCTTTTTAATTTGTTGAATTACTTGAATCAGTGGGTAACTTACCGTATAAGCAGGTTAGTTTTTAAATCTCATCTGCACATTGGATCTAGGGCTTAACTCTTCAAAAGCTCAGATCAGTGGGACTCCCCGCAGCAGTAAGTATTCTGGCTTAGCCCAGCAGTGCTGGTATGATCAGCCTTGTATCACACCAGCGCCTTTGACAGGTCTGGATGTTTTTCACAAATAAAAGTTGTAAGTGATTGAAGCTGGCATAGCAATCAGAATCGGTATGCCACATTACATATACTGTAGTTATATACTGCCTGTGATTATTGAGCAGATACGTTAATAAGACACGTCAAATAATTCAATATCTAGTCAAGCGTAGAAATTCTCTAACTCTACATAATTATTGCATTAGATTTGACCAATCATTTGCTGTATTCCCAAGAATTACATAGAAAAATATTGACATTAGTAAATGTTACCCTAAGAATACACATGCTGATCAACAGTTATAATACATTATATGTTCTATAAAGAGCATGGTCCGTATTCAGCAACACGCTTGTGCAAAAAGGAGAGAACAGATGGGAAAATCTGCAAAGTTGACAATGTAAGATACCTGCCATTCTTCATGTTGGTGACGTGCAGTTTGTGTCCAACGGGGATGCTACTTCCTATTGGCCCATCAAGTTAGCTTGCTGCAGTCATGACCAATCAGAACCTGCAGAAAATGTCTACTCCTCATTTGCTGCTGATGTGGGTATCCATGGTTTTCACGGATTAGTGATTGTATATTACACCAGGAACAGTTTGCTCTCCTCTCTGTATTGTGGGATAACTAATGGTCATATTTTCACAGCATGCACATTGAATGCAATATCACATACTGAGCTCAGTTTATGGCACATACAGAAATAGATTTTAAATATAGTTCCCTGTATATATATTTTGGGCATAGTTCTATTATGTTAACATTTATTTTCTCTTCAATTGTTTGGCAATGTAGTCAATACCTCCTGCTCATGTTTCTTTGCACTTCTGTTGAGACAGCAGAGACAGTCCAGTGGATTAGAGAGCTGGCTAATGACTTAAGAGAGCTGAGTGCAATACCCTGCTCCATCAGAGATTAACTGTGTGATCTTGGGCAAGTCACTTAGTCTCCCTGAGCCTCGGTTCCCCCTCTGTGAAATGGGGATAATAGCATTGTCATGCCTCACAAAGGTGTTGTGAGGATAAAAATGGTGATCAGATGGGGCCATTCAAGTACCGAAGATAGATAATTACTGAATAGATATGAGCCCAAACTAAAACCCCTGAGTTCTCAACATCCCCAGCCTCCGACAAAGTTTTTATTAAGATCAGAACTTTATTAGCTCTCATATCTGTAATGGGCTGAACCAAATCGCCCCAGATTCAAACACCTTCCTAACTTGGGGAAAGTTCAGGTATAGATTCATACCCGAAGGGGATAGCTTTGGGCCCAATTCTAGTAGGAATGTCTTGAATTTTGCAACATTTCTAATGCCAGAGGGCAGTTTCAGATCTCTAGAGTTCTGCATCTTTAAATACCGCTCTCTCTAGACATTAATGTTCACAGTGGAAGCATCCCAGGGGCCCTCTCAAGAGATTTTCCTAAGATCTACATTTTCTACTGTGTCCCTTCCCTTTCTCCAAATCTCTGAATTGAAACTGCTGCCTGACTTTTTCTCAGATGCATCCCTAGAGCTTCAGAGTGGTAGCCGTGTTAGTCTGTATCAGCAAAAAGAACGAGGAGTACTTGTGGCACCTTAGAGACCAACAAATTTATTGGGCATAAGCTTATGTGGGCTAAAACCCACTTCATTGGATGCATGCAGTGGAAATTACAGTAGGAAGATATATATACACAGAGAACATGAAAAAATGGGTGTTGCCTTACCAACTCTAACGATCCTAATCAATTCAGGTGGGCTATTATCAGCAGGAGAAAAAAAAAACTTTTGTAGTGATAATCAGGATGGCCCATTTCAAACAGCTGACAAGAAGGTGTGAGTAACAGTAGGGGGAAAATTAGCATGGGGAAATAGTTTTTACTTTGTGTAATGACCCATCCACTCCCAGTCTTTATTCAAGCCTAATTTAATGGTGTCCAGTTTGCAAATTAATTCCAATTCTGCAGTTTCTCGTTGGAGTCTGTTTTTGAAGGGTTTTTTTGAACTGTCTGCTTTCAGATTTCACTTCCTTTTTCAAAGACTTGAAACCGGTTGTGGAACTGGCTGGCTCAGGGGACTGGTAATGGGGCACTGAGTTTTTCATTTCTAGCTTGCTGGTTTAAACTCAAATTAGCAAAGCGTGGGTCTGATGCCTTGTTGGCTGCCTATATGAAAGAGAGTTGGTGATTTCAATATCATCGCCCATGGACAAGGGAGAGCTGGGCCTGTAAGGGGGTAGGGCTCCAAGCTCTGGTCTCGGCCTGAGACAGGTGACATAGAGGCACTTGATAGCAGGGCCGCCCAGATGGGGGGGGGGAGGGCAAGTGGGGCAATATGCCCCAGGCCCCGGGCCCCGCAGGGGCCCCCACGAGCATGTTGGAGGCTCCCCCCACCTCCGTCTTCCCCCATCCCCCGGCGTCTCAGCTGGTAAGCGGGCGGGGCTGCGAGCTGCGGCGGGAACTCAGGCCCCACTGCAGCTCTGTCCGGGGCTGCTCCTGGACGCGGCACGCTGAGGCTCCGGGAGAGGAGGTAAGCAGCATGGTAAGGGGCCGGGGCCGGGCACCCCCCCGACCCCATCCCCCACAGCCCTGACCCTCAGCTCTGAGCCCAGCCCCTCTGAGCTGGATACCCCCCCGACCCCACCCCCCTCACAGCCCTGACCCCCAGCTCTGAGCCCAGCCCCTCTGAGCCGGGCACCCCCCCCCCGACTCCATCCTCCCCACAGCCCTGACCCTCAGCTCTGAGCCCAGCCCCTCTGAGCCGGACGCCCCCCTGACCCCATCCCCCACAGCCCTGACCCTCAGCTCTGAGCCCAGCCCCTCTGAGCCGGACGCCCCCCCCCCCCCACCCCCCCCCCCTCCCCCCCCCCCCCCCCCCCCGCCCCCCCCCGCCCCCCCCCCCCCCACAGCCCTGACCCTCAGCTCTGAGCCCAGCCCCTCTGAGCCGGGCACCCCCCCCCCCCCCCCCCCCTCCCCCCAGCCCTGACCCCCAGCTCTCAGCCCCGCCCCTCTGGGCCGGACGCCCCCCTGACCCCATCCCCCACCGCCCCGACCCTCAGCTCTGAGCCCAGCCCCTCTGGGCCGGACGCCCCCCTGACCCCATCCCCCCCACAGCCCAGACCCCCAGCTCTGAGCCCAGCTCCTATGAGCCGGACGCCCCCCTGACCCCATCCCCCCCACAGCCCAGACCCCCAGCTCTGACCCCAGCTCCTCTGAGCCAGGCACCCCCCCTACCCCATCCTCTCCACAGCCCTGACCCCCAGCTCTGAGCCCAGCTCTTCTGAGCCGGGCAGCCCCCCGACCCCATCCTCCCCACAGCCCTGACCCCCAGCTCTGAGCCCAGCCCCTCTGAGTCGGACGCCCCCCTGACCCCATCCCGCCCACAGCCCAGACCCCCAGCTCCGAGCCCAGCCCCTCTGAGCCGTACGCCCCCCTGACCCCATCCCGCCCACAGCCCAGACCCCCAGCTCCGAGCCCAGCCCCTCGGAGCCGGGTAACCCCCCCGCCCCCCTCCCCCCCCTCTCGGAGCCCAGCCCCTCGGAGCCGGGTAACCCCCCCGCCCCCCTCCCCCCCACAGCCCTGCCCCCCAGCTCCGAGCCCAGCCCCTCGGAGCCGGGTACCCCCCCAGCCCCATCCCCCCCACAGCCCAGCCCCCCAGCCCTAAGCCCAGCCCCTCTGAGCCGTACGCCCCCCTGACCCCATCCCGCCCACAGCCCAGACCCCCAGCTCTGAGCCCAGCCCCTCTGAGCCGTACGCCCCCCTGACCCCATCCCGCCCACAGCCCAGACCCCCAGCTCCGAGCCCCGCCCCCCGGAGCCGGGCACCCCCCCCGCCCCATCCCCCCCACAGCCCAGCCCCCCAGCTCTAAGCCCAGCCCCTCTGAGCCGGACGCCCCCCCGACCCCCCCCCCCGCACCCCACCCCCGCCACCCCCGCCCCCCCCCCCCCCAGCCCCACCCCCCCCCCCCACGCCCCGCCCCCCTCAGCCCCGCCCCCCCCCCCCCGCGCCCCGCCCCCCCCCCGCCCCCACCCCCCCCCCCCCTCACCCACCCCCTCCCGCCCCCACCCCCCCCCCAGCCCTGCAGCCCCGCTCTGACCCCAGCTCCTCTGAGCCAGGCACCCCCCTGACTCCATCCTCCCCCCAGCCCTGACCCCCAGCTCTGAGCCCAGCTCTTCTGAGCCGGGCAGCCCCCCGACCCCATCCTCCCCCCAGCCCCGACCCCCAGCTCTGAGCCCAGCTCCTCTGAGCCGGGCACCCCCCTGACCCCCTCCCCCCCACAGCCCTGCCCCCCAGCTCTGAGCCCAGCTCTTCTGAGCCGGGCACCCCCCTGACCCCCTCCCCCCCACAGCCCTGCCCCCCAGCTCCGAGCCCAGCCCCTCGGAGCTGGGCACCCCCCCGGCCCCATCCCCCCCACAGCCCAGCCCCCCAGCTCTGAGCCCAGCTCCTATGAGCCGGACGCCCCCCTGACCCCATCCCGCCCACAGCCCAGACCCCCAGCTCTGACCCCAGCCCCTCTGAGCCGGACGCCCCCCCGCCCCCCTCCCCCCCACAGCCCTGCCCCCCAGCTCTGAGCCCAGCCCCTCTGAGTCGGACGCCCCCCTGACCCCATCCCGCCCACAGCCCAGACCCCCAGCTCTGAGCCCAGCCCCCCTGAGCCGGGCACCCCCCTGACCCCCTCCCCCCCACAGCCCTGCCCCCCAGCTCCGAGCCCAGCACCTCGGAGCCGGGCACCCCCCCAGCCCCATCCCCCCCACAGCCCAGCCCCCCAGCTCTGAGCCCAGCTCTTCTGAGCCGGGCACCCCCCTGACCCCCTCCCCCCCACAGCCCTGCCCCCCAGCTCCGAGCCCAGCCCCTCTGAGCTGGATGCCCCCCCGACCCCATCCCCCACAGTCCTGACCCTCCGCTCTGACCCCAGCCCCTCTGAGCCAGGCACCCCCCTGACTCCATCCTCCCCCCAGCCCTGACCCCCAGCTCCGCGCCCCGCCCCCCTGAGCCGGGCACCCCCCTGACCCCATCCCTCCCACAGCCCTGACCCCCAGCTCCGAGCCCATTATGTAATTGCAAATGTAAACATACCATTAAAGCATTTCATGTTTTTAAATAATGTATTTAGTGTATTTTCAAATTAATTTTTGAATGTATTTCACTAGTTGTTTTTTACATTTCCAAATACATGTTACTATAGTATTGCAACTTTTTTTTATGGAAGGGGCCCCCGAAATTGCTTTGCCCCAGGCCCCCTGAATCCTCTGGGCGGCCCTGCGTGATGGCAACCTAGAAATGACACCTCCTATAAAATGGGCTGTCAGCTCATATAGTGAGAGGGATCTGCAGGAGAGCCAGGACGGCGGTAGGCTGGGGAAGTTTGAAGGGGGAGCCGGGGAGAGATCCACAGCAAACGCTGGAGGATCTCCAGACATGGAATACTGGAAAGGATTGGATTGGGCTCAAGAAGAGGAAACCAGCCTAGACCTGTGACCCAGGGGTAGAAAAGGACTAATCCTGAAGCAGTAGAGGGGATTATGTGTGAAGCCCTGCTGATCGGGGAAGGAACTGCTGGTGTCTGGGAGGGCCAAGTGAACTGTTTATGTTGTGGAACCAGACTGGCTTAATAAATTAGACTCCAAGAAGGGGGAGCGTTCATTAAAATGCCCTGGCGCATGTGAGTTGATGGGAGAGTCAGAGGGGAAACTGAGGCTGGGGCGACTGTGTTGCCACACTGGTGAGTGGCCTCCTCTGGACTGCAACGCTTGCCAGTGTCACAAGCCCATGAACAATGAGAGCGCTCGCTGGCACTCTGGCTGACGAGCTCAAGGGCGTGCGAGAACTGAAAGGGGAGGAGGGTGCTGAACTCCCCTCTAGCCCTTGCCGTAACCCTTCAGAGAAGGGTTGAGAAGTAGCATGGAGGATAGTTGCAAAACCACTGTCCTGTCCTGTCTTGATTTGCAGAGACCTCAATCAACATGCAATTCACTGTTTAAAATAATGGGGAGAAACCCCTGGGGTTTAGTGCGGCTAACATGCGGCCATTGCGTTCTGTCTCCTAAAATGAGGCTTTTTAATTAAAACCTGCTAATTGGACATCACATTTAGAATCATAGAAGATTAGGGTTGGAAGAGATCTCAGGAGGCTTCCCCTGCTCAAAGCAGGACCAACACCAACTAAATCATCCCAGCCAAGGCTTTGTCAAGCTAGGCCTTAGAAACCTCTAAGGAAGGAGATTCCACCACCTCCCTAGGTAACCCATTTTTTCTAGTAGGGTTTTGTCTATACACTGGCTGACGGACCTTCATGGGAGCGTTAACTAGTCTCAGGGTTATTCTGCATGGCAAGTCACATGTCAGTGGCCTGATTGTGTCTTTACTGTTGTGCTTTGCCACTTTCCTAGCACCAATTTATAGTTGTTATGCTCAGCTCATCGTAATTGAAAGAACATGAAATTCTGTCTATTTCCACCAAAGGGAGCAAGAGGAAACTCCTCTTACTAATCGTCACTTTCCAGCAACTCTGGCTTTGCTAACCTGTGCTCGGACAGGTTGCACAAATTATACTAATGGTAAGAAATCCCCATGGCTTGTTGCTTAGGAAAACCAGCTACCACTTGGCCAGATGAAAAACCAAAGCCGATTTTGACCTGTGCTCAGTTGATCTGTCTGGATCATCTCATTGGGGGCAGCAAGGAAGCTTGTAAATGGAGATCTAGATGGATGAGGAGTTGGGGGATTGCTCATTCAATGAGATTTTCTATTCCAGTTCCTCCCGCTGTTCCTGACTGATAGCCCTTGCCCGGCCACAGTGGGAATTCCTGCATCACTGTCCATCATTCATTGCTGCCGGAGTTACTGTGTGCAGATGAAAGCCACAAAGGCGACTGCGTATTGCATGTTTGGGATGGACTGGAGAGGGGAGAGGTGGCTAGCAGGGAGGTGAGAGAAGAGGAGGTTGCACTGATCAAGATGGGAGATGATCAGGAATGTCACCGAGTTTAGCTAAGAAGGTTCTCAGTGTACTGCTCACTGGGGCCATCTGCTGCTGGGTGAAGGGACCTTGCTTGGCAGTGGCACGAATCAGGACCTCAGCCTAGGTCACTGAATGGGACCCAGAGTCAGAGTTCCGGGTTTTGCCCGGGTCACCTCTTCTGGCAGTTTCATACAGGACCGTTCTGGGCTGACTCCCATGTGCTGTGGCTATCTGAGTGAGTGGTGTCAGCTAGGAGTCCTACCTGCCTTGAGAGCGTGGAAGAGAACATACACCCAGCTAGAGGCCTGCTGTCTATGGTGTCTGCATCTCGTCTACCTTCTAGCTTCTCCCGAAAGGGGTGCCATTACAGAAACCGACTCCATAATTGAAAGTGCCATGCCAGTCCTTATATTATGCACCTAGATCTTCACCCCATCCAGCCTTTCGAACTCCTGATAAACTCTTGAAAATGATCCAAGAGCGCTTTATGGTCTTTTGTGTAGTAGATTTCATGTTAGTCCTGCCATTCCCCCTTGCTGGTGTGCTACCTCTCACACTATGTATAAAAAAACATTATATAAACTGAGGAAGAAATAAAAAGCTAAGTATTCTGTATTCCCCCCCACACACCCTCCAAAGTACAACCGTTTTGATTCCCAAAGAAATTATCATAATCTAAAACCAACAGTATTTCTCTCTCTCTCTCTCTCTCTCTCTGTATATATATATATATATATATATATATATATATTCAGTTTCAACTATCTCTTAATGAGAAAAGTTATCCCTACAAAAAGATAAGTATATTCAAAGAGGATACTGAAGGTGAGTAGTCAACTGATCAAAAAGGGTTTTCTAGGCTTTGTAAGCATTCAAATTCTAGTGAACATAATTGTTCAGGAAAATGCAAAAAAGCTTTCCCACCATGGATGTCTTGAAATGGATGTTTCCCCATTAAGATCCAGGGAGGAAACTGTCCAGCTTCTCAGGAGGAGGGAGGGAGTTGTGGGTGTGTGTTTGTGTGCCATAGAATTACCACCTCATGCTGTGAAGCGGAGCCGTTCATAAATTAATTAGGGCTGGGCTGGCTCATTGCTTGCATGGGAGACCTCCAGGTGTAGGATGGGGTGTTAATGAATCAGAGTTAAACCCAATAAACTGGCCAAGTCCCACCTGCTTTCCCACCCACCCATTATTGTAACAGCTGTTATTCGACTTGTGCATTGTGAAATTGCCGTATTAAGCAATTAGAGCCAGATACCCTTACCCTCATATGAGTAGACTTATTAATTTTAGTATGGACACTTATGTGAGTAAGCCTGTAGGGTCAGGCTCCTTGATTGCATTATATATAGTGACTATGAACTCACACATACACACTGTGATATATACAAATTTCCTGTGTATAGAGGAGCCTGCATGAAAGAACCCTATGTAACAATTTGTGGAGTCACCAGAAGGTGCTACTACTACAAGTAGTTACACAAGTTCTACTTATGTTACATCTTGAAGAAATGCTTATTGTCAGCTGTGGTGCAGTCTTTTTTTTAGCAGCTGTGTGAATCTTTCTGCCATGATCTGTCTCTTACACTGACTGAATCATTTTTGGGGAATTAGTTTTTAGTTGTAGCTTGTGCCTAGAGGTTATATCCACACAGGGAAATGAAACATTACACGGTGCCAAAAACATTGCCTCCTTACATTGTGTTTGTATTTTGGAAGACAGGCAATACCAAATTCAAGTCAGTCCTTATTGCAGCAATAGCAGGACTCCTGATTAAAACACAGCCAAGGGTCTCATCTCTAGAGATGACACTAGAGATCACTTGAGAGTCAGTATGCAGGTCTAGGCTATTGATGGTTTGGACACAACATTGTGTGTGATATAAGGCAGCATGGTCCAGTGGATAGGGCACTAGACTGGGACTCAGGAGACCTGAGTGCTGTTCCTGACTTTGTCACTGACCAGCTATATGCCCTTCTGCAAGTCACTCCATCTCTCTGTGCCTCTGTTTCCCCTCTTGTCTATTTAATTTATGAGGTTGTTATTCTTTTAGGGCAGGGACTGTATTTTACTATTTATCTGTACAGTTCCTACAACGAGGCCCCTATCTCAGTTGGCATATCCAGGTGCTACTGCCACACAGACAAGAAATGATGATGATGATGATGATGATGATGGGTGTTAAAAAAAATATCTGTTGTGTGTTTTACTCTCCTTGCCTACTTGAGACTGTTACACAGACAGACAATCGTTTAACACCCTGGCAGTATCACTCCCGTTATTGACTGCATTGCAGATGATCCAATTATTTATTAATATGTTTTTAAAAATTCCTCAGAGTGTTTCAGCAGGGGAAGGCTTTTCATCACGGTTCCCGCTCCCAGCGAAGTCCGTGGGAGTTTCGCCATTGGCGAAAACAGGATCAGGGCTGCACTTTGTGCAGTGACCGTCTTTTTGTTCTGTGCAGCACCTACCACAATGGGGTCCTGGTCTCTGACTAGGGCTGCTAGGTGCTACCACAATACAAAGAACAACCAATAGTAGTAACTTGTGCTCACTCTTTCTCTTCCCTTTTAGATGCAGAGGGCGTCGTTAGGACTCGTGTGGGGCGTTAGCTCGCACATCCACATTAACCTGATTTTTAAAAATGTATAAATAGTCGAACGAGTCGTCAAAATAACATGGGCTGAATCGGAACCCAAGGTCCAAACACACCCAGTCTCTGGAGGAGTTTGGAACCTGGCTCCCAGATTTATGGCTTCGTCCTGTCGCTACAAACACAGAGGAAGAGAAGTGGCGGGGGAAACTTCTCAATATTTATTTATTTACTGCTCATGTAGCTGTGTGGGTCCCAGGATATTAGAGAGACAAGGTGGGTGAGGTCATATCTTTTATTGGACCAGCTTCTTCTGGTGAGACAAACTTCCGAGCTCTTCTTTGAAGCTTGTCTCGCTCACCAACAGAAGTTGGCCGAATAAAAGATATTCCCACACCCACCTTGTCTCTCTATTTATTGATTATTATTTCTGTGGCCCTCATCACTGCAGGGTAGCGTCTGAGCATCTGCAGTGAAGCACTCACATTCCATGGTCATGAATTTGATCCAGATTAGATTACTCTGAAGAGATGCAACCTTGGCTTAGAGTTTTAGGCCATCACCTCTCATTGCCTTCTCAGGATACGGCCAATGCATTATTCCATCTCTCAAAGGTTACAATTCAAAGCCACGACGTTATTTTTCATAGCCAGATAATATGCTAAAATCCTGGCACGGACCTCACTTTCCTGGAGGCAGCTCCAGCAGACTTTGTGGCTGATTGTCATTGCCAGCAGGCAGGGGCATCATGCCTGAGCAGGACCATCTTTGTACTACATGGCACTGACCACATCTTTGAAGCTTAATATCCTGGGCCTGATAGCAATACCCCCTAGCTCTCTTATAAAGCTTTTCAGCCCTGTACCTGAAAGCACTTCACAATTTTACAGATAAGGAAACTGAGGCACAGAGGAGGGATTTGTCACCCAGTAAACCAGTGGCAGAGCTGGGGCTAGGACTCAGGTGTTCTGTGTCCCAGTTTGGTGCTTTATTTAGTAGGTAACTCTGCCTCCCTATAAGCAGCTCCCATGATGTGTGTGCCAGGCTGCTGAATTATAATGCGTATCTAGGTTTGCCTCATAGAAATGGATGTTATTTAAATTCAATTATTGCGAGATTATGCTCCCCTTTGTAGTACCAACTGAGTCAATTTAGTAGCAGTTAGAGTGAATAGGTACGTTTGTCTTATGCCTGTTAAATTACAGTGTAGTGAGACGGGTTTCCTGGGAATAAAACATTATTGTGGAATATGAAAGGGGTTGGTTTTTTAATTCCCTTTTGTGAGGGATTTTGTTTGGCTAACAATAACGTTTGAACTGATGAGCAGAAAACACAGGAAATTCTGCCATGAAACAGAACTGGACATTTCTCAATACTGCCATTGACAGGGCAAAATTGCTTACACCCAGCAGCAGTTTCATGAGGCCGGGGCAGGGGGTTGGGGTGCGGGAAGGGGCTCAGGGCAAGGGGTTGGGGCGGAGGAGGGGTGCGGGATGTACGAGGGGGATCAGGACAGGGAGTTGGGGTGCAGGAGGGGGTGCAAAGTGTGGGAGGGGGCTCAGGGCAGGGGGTTGGGGTGCAGGAGGGGGTGCAAAGTGTGGGAGGGGGCTCAGGGTAGGGGGTTGGGGTACAGGAGGGGTGCAGGCTGCAGTGAGGGCTCAGGGCAGGGGGTTGGGATGCAGGGTGTGGCAGGGGGCTCAGGGCAGGGGGTTGGGGTGCAGGAGGCATGCAGCAGGGGACTATGGGTAGGGGGTTGGGGTGCAGGAGGGGTGCGGAGTGCAGGAGGGGGCTCAGGGTGGGGGTTGGGGGCTCAGGGCAGGGGGTTGGGGTGCAGGAGGAGTGTGGCAGGGGGTTGGGGGCTCAGGGCAGGGAGTTGGGGTGTGGGGTGCAGGAGGGGTTCGGGGTGCGGGCTCCAGCCCGGTGCCACTTACCTTGAGCAGCTCTGGGGTGGCAGCAGCACTCAGCGGGGCTAAGGCAGGCTCCCTGCCTGCCCTGGCCCCACGCTGCTCCCGGAAGTGGCCGGCACCACGTCCCTGTGGCCCCTGGGGGTGGGGGGAGCAGAGGGCTCCGTGCGCTGCCCTCGCCTGCAGGCACCGCCCCCCGCAGCTCCCATTGGCCAGCATTTACCAGTGGTCATTGCCTCTCAGTGCTTTGGAACACAGATCATGAGGATTTGAATGGAATTAGGAGAAGTTTTGAACTTTTGAAACTGAACAGCTAAATGCCCTTGAAACTCACACTTGAGGAAACAACAATATAAAAGTCTTCAAAAAGTCACATACTCATGTAATACAATACAACACAATACAGTACCTCACCAGTGTTCCCTGTTTGTTAACTCACACAGGTACAGTTAGTTAGGTACAGTAAGATCTAAAGAACACCACCAGATAGCTAGGGCTTTCCTAACAGACAGCTTTGAGTGTCTCCTGAATGACATAAAAGTAGGACTGAGTGAGCCATCAGCAACCATCAGTTCAGGGGAATGGAGAAATGACTCCCCAGAGGAAATGCACCCTGAGGGATGATCATATGTGCGGAACATACTGCTAGTCAGTATCACTTATACAAAACTTTTACAAGCGGAGAGGCTGTCAAGTTCATCTGTTCTCGGGTTCTGGTGACGCCTACTGCTGGCACTGTATGTATCTTGACTGACCTCAGCCTCAGACAGTTTTTCTTCGAGTGTGGAGTGTGAAGCACAAATGACTAGTTGGAGTGGGTGGGAGTGGAAGCCTGGGCAAGCCTCTCCATTGCTCTCCAACCTCAGCTTTCATTTTTAAAAAAGTATCTAGCTATTATGGTTGCAGAGAAATCCTCCATCGTGTGAGATGAGCATAATCAATGAAGAGACCTCTGCCTGAGTTTGAAGAGAGCCTGAAAATAGCTCTGAGGTGTGAACTGCCATGTTCATTTCAGCGGGGGGTGGTCAGACGCCACTGATGAAATTCTAAATGACACTATGGTAAACTATTCACTGCTCTTCCAAGCATGGAAGAAAAGAGAGGAAGAGGGAGAGCTACCCCAGTTTTCTGCAGCATGTGTTGGGGTGGGCACAGAAGATAAGTAAATTAAGATGTGCAGACCTTTAAGAACACTCGGCAGGGTTGTGGGGCGGGGGGCGTGCTTGGTTTCATTTTCCTGAAAGGGACTGGGAGGCTCAGCTTTCAAAAGTTCGGGATTAAGACATTCTTGGGTGGGCAGGGCACTTAACTGGGAAGCATGTTGCTGTAGCGGGGTGGTCACCCCCTCCGGCCCAGAAAGGGTTAAAGCCAGCCCTGGGACAGGGCTGAGGCTGGAGAAAGCAGCTTTTAGGCTGAGCTGATTGGGGGAAGTGGCTGCAGCTGGGGCCATGCGCCAATCAGGCCTCAGCTGGCCCTATATAAGAGGCTGGGAGCCAGGAGCTCAACAGTCTCTCTCTCCCTGCAGAGAGAGATGGGCCTGGCTGCTGGGAGCTAAGGACAGGGTACCTGAGTGGAGCAGGGCTGGGGAAAGGCAGAGGAGCCGGGGAGCTCTAGCCTGGAAAGCCCCAGGCTGCGGCCTAGTCTAAGGGCAATTGGGTACTGGGGTTGCAGAGGGCAGCCCATGGGTAGGCAAAGGCAGCAGGTCCAAACCCAACCTTACCGGTGATGAGTAGGCTGATACTGCAGTCTGCCCCAGGGTGCGGGGGCTAGATGATGACTGGCAGTAGCCTATGACTGAGGCGAGGTGGGGATAGCAGGTGGGGGGTTCCCTGGGGAGGGGAGACCCCCAGAGAAAGGGGTTACTGCCAGGGGGCAGCACCCCAGATAGAGGGGCACCGGGTCCGGGAGGGACACGGGGTAAGTGGCAGGCGGATCATCGGCCTGCAGAGGGCGCGCCAGGCTGGAAAGCAAGCTAATTCCTGAGACGACCAGCAGGAGGCGCCGCAGGGGTGAGTCCACAAGCTTACAGTTGGGAATGTGAATGTGAGGCAGGAGCACCGGGCATAAGCGTTTTTAGGGAAGCACTGAGGTGAGCTTTTGTGAGGAAATATTAATAGCTGATCTGAACACTGGAAGTACTGCACTACAATCCTATTGCCTTCAGTTTCCCTCTACCCTGCAGGAAAAGAGCATCTTTTAACAGGAACTCAGTATTACTCAACAGAATTCACTGTGCAGTGCAGAGAGACTCGTACGATCTGAAGGCTCCTGGACTGTGTGAACGTAGAAACATTGTACATAAAAATCTTTAGAATGAGGCTGGATATATTTCACGGAGCAACCTTTTCAGTGGTAGCTATTAATCCCCTAATGGTAGGGTTTGTACCTGTTAAACATGGGGTAGCAAAGAAAAAAAAATCTGGTGGGAAAAGTTCAAAGCTTGAGTTCTCATTTTAAACTGGGCCATGTCACCTGTCTGACCAGAGCCTTCCTGAAAAGACTCCACCACTCTCTAAGCATCCTGCTGGAGGAAAATGCTCTGACATGTCGGGCAGGTTTGGATTCGTTCCAAGTGCTGCAGGCTGTTGGATTTTCCCCCCCACCACAATAGTTGTGATTTAGTAATAAAGTTAATTTGTATTTTTTTAAACAGTCCGTTCTTCACTTCTAAATGTCTGCTTGGGAATCAGCCTTATGATGCGCTGTGAATACATGTCCCAGTTAACCGGCAGGTTGAGGGGAGGGGGAACGGGGAGGCTAAGAAAATCTGTAACATGCTGTCTCCCAGGGAATCTCAAAGTATTTTACAAACATGAACTTATCACCCTGTGAGGGAGCAAAGAGTTCATATTTTCTTTTTACAGGTGGGGAAACTAAGGCAGGTGATTACCCAAGCTCACCCAACAATAGAATCCAGATTTCCTGACTCCCAGGTCTGTGCTTTCTCCTTTCCCCTCTCCTGTTGGACTCTATTGTGGGTGTAATATGCATTTTACAGTTTGGTACCCCCATATTCTTTCAATATTGTGCAAAACTCAGATGCCTCATTTTCAGAGAGCTCTTAAAATCCTTTTCCTCCCCTTCAATCCGCTGGTGCCACTGTTCAACATCAAACTCAACACTGCTGAGTTTCACCAGATCTTAAGCCAAAACACAATGAAGCTGCCAGTTCCTTGTGGTTTCTGCTGCAGATGAGCTCAAGCTGCAGAATTCAGGGACAGACTTGGATTTTAAACTTCCTAAAGTTGGGTTTGGATCCAGGGGTTCTGGATCAGGCCCATCTCTGATTTCAGCACAATCCCGTAAGTTGTTCTCAGTTCATTTCCCTTAGTAAACTTTCTGACTGAGCCGGGCTGAAGTTGGTGGCTGTAGCAGAAGCCAAAACCAAGGTGAGTTAAGTGTGGGTTTTGGGTCTGCAAAGCTTTGTGCAGCTGATTGTTATGTAAAGCAAAAATGTTGCTGTGTGCAGAACTCTGCTCCCCATAGATGTATTATTATTTACTATTGGTGTGATGGGGTAGACTAGGCCCAGAGGCCCCTTGCTGGAGGCCTCGGTGTCCTGCCACACCCATCCTAGGAAAGGAGCAGCAGAGGAGTCCTCCAAGCAGCCTAAAGTGGCTGCAGGGGAAGCAGCCAATCAGAGAGGCTGCAGGGAGCAGCCAATCAGGGCCCAGGAGGGCCATATAAAAGGAGCTGCAGAGCCAGAGAGAGTCCTTGCTGGCATTGGAGGAGTGCAGATGGTGCTCCTGGCTGGCCAAAGGGAACTGCAGCACCATGGACAGCTCAGTACTGGCAGGGTCCTGGGGAAATGAGAGAGAACTCCTGGCTGACTGCTGGGCCTGAACGCAGATGAGCCCTGAGGTAAGGGTGAAGGATTGGCAAAGGCTGGGGTCATGGGGAAGTGGCCCAGGGAACTGAAAGCAGGGTCGTTAAAGGGACACGGTGGCACGTGGCTGCTATTCTTAGGGTCCCTCGGCTGGGCCCTGGAGTAGTGGGTGGGCCTAGGTTCCCCACATAGGCTACTGGGGAACTGGCCTGCAATCAGACAGCGAGAAACCCCCAGAAGGGGAACTGAACTACGTTGGCCTCGCTGGGGCCAGAGTAGAGGGTGAAACCATTGCCTGGAGGGAGGAAGCCCAGGGTGTATGGCCCGATACCAGGGCAGGGACTATTTAAAGACTGCAGACACACCTGACCACAAAGAGACTCTGGTGAGAGAGGGATGCCATGTTGTTACAATTCGTATTATGTGAGCATCTAGAGGTCCCATTGTTCAAACACTTTAAAACTTGGTCAGTGATCACGCTGAAGCACACGAACAAGAATTTTCAGGATCAGGGCCACAGTCAGGGACGGTCCCTCCCCCAGAAATCTGACAACCTAAAGCCCTGCAATGACCCTGACTCCCACTAGAGCTGCACTTAAGTCAACAGAGGCAGAGCTGTGTGGAGCTTTTTTTCAAGTTCAGGGCCTAATTTGTTATGTTGAAATAAAAGAAATGGATCCAAATAACCCCTGAATTTCAGGGGAAGGTCAGATCCAGGTGAGAGCAGTATGATTCAGACTCGTATCTAATTTCGGAGGAGATATCTGAGCCATTAGTGCTTATCTTCCAAAAGTCATGGAAGCTGGGAAAGATTCCGGAAGAATGGAAAAGGGCAAATATAGTGCCCATTTATAAAGAGGGAAATAAGGACAACCTGAGGAATTACAGACCAGACAGCTTACTTTCAGTACCCAGAAAGATAACGGGGCAAATAATTATGCAATCAGTTTGCCAATACCTAGAAGATAATAAGGTGCTAAGTAACAGCCTGGATTTGTCAAGAACAAATCATGTCAAACCAACCTAATATCTATCTTTGACAGGTAACATCCCTTATGGATGGGGGGAAGCCAGTAGATGTGGTATATCTTGACTTTAGGAAGGCTTTTGATACTGTCTCCCTTGATCTTCTCATAAACAAACCAGGGAAATACAACCTAGATGGAGTTACTATAAGGTGGGTGCATAGGATGAAATTCAATAAGGACAAATGCACACTACTCTACTTAGGAAGGAACAATCAGTTGCACACATACAAAATGGGAAATGACTGCCTAGGAAGAAGTACTGCAGAAAGGGATCTGGGGGTCATAATGGATCACAAGCTAAATATGAGTGAACAGTGTAACGCCGTTGCAAAAAAAAGCAAACATCATTCTGGGATGTATTAGCAGGAGTGTTGTAAGCAAGACACGAGAAGTAATTCTTCCATTCTACGCCGCACTGATTAGGCCTAAGCTGGAGTATTGTGTCCAATTCTGGGCGCCACATTTCAGGAAAGATGAGGACAATTTGGAGAAAGTCCAGAGAAGAGCAGATGTACACTGCTCAGTGAGAGAGGGGAAAGTAACAGAGAGTGAGAGCAAAATCTAGTGGCAATCAAGGCAGGAAAGGGGAGCTGAGTGTGAAACAAATCTCGAGACACTGGGAAGAATCAACAGAGCTGGATGGAAAGAGATTCTGATGGCTGAAAGGAATCTAGATGGCAGCTTTGGGGGATCCTTCTATTCTTATCATAGCACAGCTCACCCTCCAACTAGAATTATGTGTTAATATTTGTATTTCAGTAGCAATGGGGGATTGGGGCCCCACTGTGCCAGGCACTGCACAGATCCCTAGTAATAGACAGACCCTGCCTCAAACTGCTCAGGGTCTGAGCTAATAAGAGAATAGCCAATCTAGGGCCACCAAATGAAATTAATGGGCAGCAGGTTTAAAACAAATAAAAGGAAGTTCTTCTTCACGCAGCGCACAGTCAACTTGTGGAACTCCTTGCCTGGGGAGGTTGTGAAGGCTAGGACTATAACAGGGTTTAAAAGAGAACTGGATAAATTCATGGAGGTTAAGTCCATTAATGGGTATTAGCCAGGATGGGTAGGGAATGGTGTCCCTAGCCTCTGTTTGTCAGAGGGTGGAGATGGATGGCAGGAGAGAGATCACTTGATCATTATCTGTTAGGTTCACTCCCTCTGGGACACCTGGCATTGGCCACTGTCGGTAGACAGGATACTGGGCTGGATGGACCTTTGGTCTGACCCAGTATGGCCGTTCTTACGTTCTTATGTTAACCTTAAGATCCCAGTTGCCTTCCATGTTGGTTTTAACTCTTTGAGTGCCAATTCCTCAGTCAAGGCCCAGCTCATGCCAGCACTGCATGTTGCAAGGTGGGAATAGACCCCTGGGTGTGAATGAGGAAAGGTGACTGACACATTCAGTCCTAAAAATATTTTCACCCTCCCAGCTCTGTAGAGTAAAACGAACAGTTGCCCCAGGTTTTCACATGACTGTCCCCATACAGATGGCTTTGTTCTGTTCAGCTGCTGCTGTAGCCTGTCTGGGACCTAGCAGAGCCTAGTGCATATTCCTTTTTGTGTCTTACTCCTAATGCTGCAGCTTCCCATGTTCTCTTTCCTTGGCACTTTCCTCCCTTTCATCACATTATTCGGAGGCCACTGCTTCCAGTCTGCCTCCCCCGGTGATATTCTCCAATACAAATGCAGACCAGGGCTGACAACAACCCCCTTTCACCTGCCAGGCCCCCTGCGGCTTCGCTCCTCTCACTCTGCAAGTTACCCAGGCAGGGAGGACGTGGGATCACCTTGGGGTGGCTCTCACTCCGATCCAGAGCTTTGCAATTTCTCTTCAGGATGCTTGTAAACAGGAGCTGACCGAATGTCCCAATTTCCTCAAGCACTGCTGAGTTTAACATCCCTCTTCTACCTGCAGCACAGCCAGCCAGAAAAAAGCACCCCTGTATTGTTTTAACACCATCGTATTTTCATTCACAGGGGGCATAACCTATAAGCAGCAGCTACCCCGAAGAAAAATAGCCAGTCAGGGAGAGAGAACTCGGCAGAACAAACTGTACTTGCGATATGCTCAGCTTCTGAAACACCACAGCTAAGAAACCTTCCAAGATCTAACTCCTATACGTTCAGATGAACAGCATTAACAAGGCCACCAATGTTACACCTCAACCACCGCAAACTGAGCCACAGGGAACTTCAAATGTTGAGGGATCTCTCCCCCACCACAGTCCTTATTTTATTGCAGTGTTTGGGATAATAATAAGTCTTCAGATGAGTTAGAAAAATAGCTGGTTTTTACAGAGCACAAGCTAAACAACCCGAGTAAAAGAGAAAGGGAGAATTTTAGTTGTGTGTTCTACAGGACATCAATAAGCATTGCATCATCAGAATGAACTTGCATTGGCTGATCGGACCCTAAAGGCATGACCTTGCTAGATGCTTGGAGAAGCAGGAACCGTGTTCAAATTAACCCTTTCATGGATGTCACACCACATCTGTCACAGCATCATGACAGTGGGGCATATCAGGGTTCACATGCCATTGTAAATTTCTGACTTGGGCCACAGTTCCCTCACTGACACCTTTTCCCCCTGCTCCTCTGCCTTGTCTCCCGCTTTGCTCGTTCCTCCTTTGGTCCCTGATGTACAGTTGCTCTGCCTGCACCTCCAGTGCCAGCAGGGTGAAATTGACTTGCATCCTGATCCTTGAAGCATCAGTGCAGGGTGCCTCTGTGGCTGAGATTCTGGTCGATTTCACTCTGCCGCTGCTAGAGGCCATGGAACAGGCCGGGGAGCAGAGGTGACACAGAGGGGAGTTGAGAGCCAAGGAGAGAGTTTCTGCAGCCAGAGGTCAAAGCTCCTCACACACAGGATAATTGCAGCATCCCTGCAGACAGGCTCCAGGGTTTGGTTTCTACCTCACTTCCCCCCCAAAAAAATGTAGAAGTGGATTTATTGCTCATGAAACCATGTAATATGACTGACCTGCACCAGCCATAGCATGGGTGGGTGCTATGCAATGCAAGCATCTCTGCCCAGGCACCTTAGTCACAATTTGCAGCACCCTGCTCTTCTATTCCTGGCCCTCCCAGCTGTGCCAGTTCACCTCTTGTTGTTTCCATGCACCCCCTTAGGCACATATGTCTCTGTGCATGTCACAGCAACACAACCCCAGTGTATGGGGAGGAGGGGAAGCGTGGGGGAAGTGGACAAATGGGGCTTTGAAGCTGGCATCGTAGGAGGACAGAAGCAGGCAAAAGGTTTGAACTTGATGGTGGAAGACGGGGAGGAAGGAAAGGCTTCCGAGAGGAGGGGGATGTGGCTGGTGTGACAGGCATGAAGAATGACCTTGGCAGTGGAGTTTTTGTATGGCCCAGAGGGGAACACTAGCTGTCGGGGAAGCCAGCAAGGAGTAACTTGTGGTAGACAAGATGGCTGATGAGGAGAACCTGGAGTGTTTTACTTCTAACGTTCCAGTTCTGGATTCTTCCCCTCGCTCTGCCATGATCAGTCTTGGCCTGCAGCCCCCGACGGTGTGGACGCTGTCCATCGGGCCAAACCTGGTGCTTCTCTTACGTTGTGTATAAATGGGGATTAGGATAAAACCCACCAAACCTGTTTTCATTGTAGGGACTAGTCAGGATTTGTCCATTCGCTTCTCCAAGGGTGTAAGATCAGTGTATTAAGGGCACTCTCCACCTCACGCCCCTTCTTTAACAAACGCTCATGCACAAGTAGCAGCTGTCTACAATGAAATGAAGATGCAGCGTTGCCTGGTCATTAGAACACAGGCCTGGGAGCTGGGATGTCTGGGTTCTTTTTCTGCCTCTTCGACAGACTGACTGCATGACCTTGGGCAATTCACATACCTTCTCTGTACCTCCTTTTCCTCGGGTGTAAAGTCGTGGTGATATATCCCCGACCCAGGGCCGGCGCTTCCATTAGGTGACCTAGGCGGTCGCCTAGGGCGCTGCTATTTTGGGGGCGCCTGCGCCCCCGCCGCCCGTAAAAATTTGGGGGCGGGACCTTCCGCCGCCGCTGTTGGGGGCGGGATTTCGGGGGCGGGACCTTCCGCTGCCTAGGGCGCCAGCAAAGCTGGCGCCGCTACTGCCCCGACCTCATATGGTGCTTGTGAGGTATCGATCCATGACTGCCTGGACAGCAGCTGGGGATCTTTCAATGGAAGGTGCTGTAGGAACGCACAGTATTATTCATCTCAGATCCTTTAAAACTAGGCACAAAACTCACATTTGGGATTTCCATGTAACCGTGCCTGGAACAGTGGCTGATAAGAAAACAAACAATATGTGACGAAGTCTGCGATGGTGTTAGGTAGAGCAGACACAGGCTCTCGAAGGCTGGTTTCCATTCACACGCTACCCCTGCGGGATTCCGAAGGACACCATCCTGAATAAGTATTCCAGGCAGGTGCTCGTTGTTGTTGGTAGGAATTTGGCTTTCTTCGAGAAGAGGCCTGGGTTGCTCAGAGTAGTCAAGGCTGGACGCTCGCTCTGATTATTCCAGCGGTGAATTAGCTACGTCAGAGTTGAGCAGGAAGAGTGGCTTGTCTACTGTCTGCTCCCACATGTAGCAGCCCACATTTAAATAAGTTGCGTGGCTATAGCCCAGATTATTCGAGGCACTCAAAGCACTTTACAAATGTTAATAAATGGCATGTCCCGAACACGCTGTGAGGTGGGTAAGAATCATGACTGCCATGTTACAGCTAGAGAAACTGAGACCTGGTGACTCGTCCAAGATTGCACAGTAAGTGACTGGCTGAGCAGCGAACAGAGGCCAGGAACCGGGACCCTGCCCCCCATCACTAATCAGGCTACAATAGTGCACGCAGGGGCAGAGGATTCTATACCATAGCAGGTTGCTGTGTACCAGCATTGCTGTATGCCTAGTCCACATTCCATTGCCCAGTGTTACGTGATTGTGTAGTGGGCTTGTGTCTTATTGCCTGGGATGCTGAATGTCTTCAACTACGCTGACTGAGCACCTTCCTGGATCAGGCCCGTAACTGCAGATGGAGAAGGTTAGGGTAAAATAACAACCGACATGAATCTTCACCTAGATACTGATCTGGTTTGAACCCAACTGTTAGACGTTGGAAGAAGCTCTGCTAAGTGGCACTTGTCTATGAATAATCATTTTTAATTTTCATGCCTCCACTCTTCCCCATTTCCAACAGGGCTAGAAACAGAAGTTGGGAAACACCATGAGCCAGATGGTTCTCAAAGTGCTTCTGCCCTGGCAAAGCCCAGAACAACTCCTCTCATGGCATGTCCTACTTCATCTTTTTGCAAGTCAGTCATTCAGAAAAATACGCTTTGCCTAAGTCTGAACACCCCTTATGTACATCTGTCAGGGTTCCTTCCCCACTCTGAACTCTGGGGTACAGAGGTGGGGACCCGTATGAAAGCCCCCTAAGCTTATTTCTACCAGCTTAGGTTAAAACCTGGTACGCTGCCACCACCAAGTGATTTAACAAGAAACAGGGAAAAGACCACTTGGAGTTCCTCTTCCCCCAAAATATCCCCCCCAAGCACTTACACCCCCTTTCCTGGGGAGGCTTGAGACTAATATCCTAACCAATTGGTTACAAAGTGATCAAAGACCCAAACCCCTGGGTCTTTGGACAATGGAAAAATCAGTCAGGTTCTTAAAAGAAGGATTTTATTAAAAAGAAAAGGTAAAAATCATCTCTGTAAAATCAGGATGAAAATAACTTTACAGGGTAATCAGATTCAAAGAGCCCAGAGGAACCCCCTCTAGCCTTAGTTTCAAAGTTACAGCAAAACAGGGATAAACCTCCCTCTAGCAAAGGGAACATTCACAAGTTGAGAAAACAAAGATAAACTAATACGCCTTGCCTGGCTGTTACTCACAAGTTTGAAATATGAGAGACTTGTTCAGAAAGATTTGGAGAGCATGGATTGATGTCCAGTCCCTCTTAGTCCCAAGAGCGAACACCCACCAAAACAAAGAGCACTAACAAAAGCCACCCCCCCCCCAAGATTTGAAAGTATCTTGTCCCCTTATTGGTCCTTTGGGTCAGGTGTCAGCCAGGTTACCTGAGCTTCTTAACCCTTTACAGGTAAAAGGATTTTGGTGTCTCTGGCCAGGAGGGATTTTATAGTATTGTATACAGGAGGGTTGTTACCCTTCCCTTAATAGTTATGACAACATCCAACCCCACTTGAGCGTCACCCCATGTTTGTCATATAGCTCACACACAGGCATGTGGGGGGCGGAAGCGGGAACAGCCAGAGTGGTCTCACTGTATCCTATTTTCGAGATATTGGTGTGATCAGTGACGTTCTTGGGAACCAGAACATGGAAGGGCCGGCAATGTCAAAGCAGATATCAGCCTACAATGTGCTACTAAGAGTTCACAGCTTGCTGATATGAAGCATGAATGGAGTTCATGTCGCTGGCAGCAATGGAAATGAGCTATGTGGAGAATATATAATGTACTATCCTTGATGCGGCCATGCAACTCCCACTGACGCCAGTCTGTGTTTGCTGTGGATCAGGGGCATGATATGACCTTACGTACCAGGGAGTTGAATGTGAATATAGTGTTAACCTGGAATGGGACACTTGTGGAATAGACTCTGCTGACTTGCCTGGCTAGATAAACTAGAATCCAGAAGTGGGATCATTTGGGCTTTCAGTTTCTAGGGAATTTTTGCTCTATTCTGTATTAGCACATCCATAGTAATCCGTATTGTATTCATTAGCCTATTCAGAGGTAGGGTAAAAGCAGCAAAGAATCCTGTGGCACCTTATAGACTAACAGACGTTTTGCAGCATGAGCTTTCGTGGGTGAATACCCGCATCCGAAGAAGTGGGTATTCACCCGCGAAAGCTCATGCTGCAAAACGTCTGTTAGTCTATAAGGTGCCACAGGATTCTTTGCTGCTTTTAGAGATCCAGACTAACCCGGCTACCCCTCTGATAGGTAGGGTAGTATATCCTGAAAGTGTGTTTTACATCCTTACTATCTCCATTTAGGTGCCACTGAGCTCTCTGCAGCTAGGTATTTTTAAAGCACCTGTCTCTCTGATATCTCCATGCCAAGTGCATCTGCATATCCTATTGCTGCAGGGCAGTGATTGAAGAGGTTTCCGTTACATCAAGGTTCTGAGTCAGTCCTGCCGAAGCAGAGATTCAGAGTTAAGTGGGTCACAGGTAGGTGAGCTCTGTTGTGTCTGACTAACTTCACACTGTATGTAATGCCCTCTCTGAGACCTCTCTCCACCTGCGTAGACGGGGATTAGATTGAGTGCGCCTCTATCTTTGTGCTCTACGCTCGCTTCTCTTTGTAGAGAATTTTCTTATTCTCTTTCTCCTCCAACTGAATAATAGTAAAGGAGGAAAAAATAGACATCAGGAGCAGTGTCAATTAATTCACGGGAAGAGACTGTAGGGAAGGCCCACGTTGCATGTTGTCATTAATTTAACCTCATGCTTCAGGATGTGCAATGTAATTGGGGCGGGGGGAGGTGCCCATCCCCTTTTAGTGGTTGACTGTAGCCTCCAATGACAATAAAAGCTTTATGACCAAGTAACAGTTGAGGTTCTATTTAGCTCAAGTGGTTCCATTTCCAGTGCTTCATGCGAGCATTTAAATGCCAATTTTTCTATTTTTGCCTATGGCTTCATTACAAAGGCATAAGCTAACGCTGTGCTGGGGACGGGCATGAATTCTTTCGCTGTGTCTAGTGTACAGTTTGCTAAGAGAATGATGAGGGACTGGGGGAAGGTGGTTGCTTTCCTCTGAAACATCATATTTTAGCCATTGCCAGAATCAGGATGCACCTTAGTAGAAGGACGAGTGGCGTGATTCAGTATGGCTGGAAATAGGACATTGGACTAGTTAGTCTAATAACCTGATCCAGGTGTGGTAGGAAAGACACCACACTGAACCAGTGGCCAAATCCCATGGCAAGGGAGCAGAAAAAGCAGCAGTTTGGTAACTCGCAATAAAGACTAACTCCGAGGAGCCTAATCACTTACATTTTAACAGAGCATCTTTCATTTGGAAGGATCCAAATGTGTTTTTTCTCTTCAGTCACTATTTGAAATGCAGCCATGTCTGGAGTGGATAACGTCTAGAATTTCCTAAATGTTTGATAATGCCAATCAGCAGTTTGCATTTGGACAAATGTATTCTCCAGAATGAAATTATTATAGGATCCAAGTAATAAATCAGCCAAATGTAATACTGAGTAGCTTTATGCTGAGTGACACAACTTCAGAGCAGCCGGGTATTGTATGTGCATTTTTCTCTCTCTCTCTCTCTCTCTCTCATTTACACATAAAATAAACCTTTGCAGTGCAGAGAATTTTTTTCTATGGAGGGAATTTAATTTTCAATATCTCCAAATGGACTTCCTAGTGCACACCAATGGTAACTATACTGTTCTCGATTACGTTTCTATCGTCTCTCATCTGTGTTTTTATATTGTGCCTACCACTGTGGTATCTGGCTGTCTTCCCCAGCTGGAATGGGAAAACATTGTCCAGAAAGGTAATAGAACAGTGTTTTTGCCTGCAGCTTTCCTGCAGTACGAGAGCTCTGTTTCAGGTGGAATGAGTCACATGGATCATGGCAGCTTCACTTATAGAAGGTCTCTGGCTGGGTTGAAATCGATGCTGTGCAGCTTCCCAATGTGGGTGTGGAGCCAGCTTCCAGGGTGCCTTCAGCTCTAGCCATCTGAGCCTTTTCTTCTGGGAAGTTGTCATGCAAGGGAAACAGATTTGGGGCTGAAGCTAGTCGTTCTCTTATCAATTCCTCTCCCATGTTTTATTTTTGCTGCACATCTACTGAATTGGGCCTAAGGTTTGAGACCTAGGACATGCTTTCTCTTCTAACATCTGCTTCCCGCAGTGATGAGGGGAGCTGGTGGAATAGGAATATGTAACGCAACACCCAGTGTTAGCGTTTAGCTGCCAGAAGTACCGAGGGCAGTGGGGGGCAAGAGGGAGGGGCAGTTTTACTCTGACATTTCTCCAAGGGACTTGACATAGTCTTATAGCACAACACCCGTGCCTATTTGAAACACAGGTGAAGTGTAAGCGAGGACTGTGTGATAAGCCAAGTGACTCCTAATCTGGATTCCAATGCAGTGCCTCTCGGGCCTGCTAGTCCAGCTCTGCGAAAGAGCCTCCTCCTGATCTGCAGTCCCCTTGTTGCTCTGGTCTTGAGCCCAAGCTGCTAGTTGTGCCAACCTGAATTGTGGAACTAGGCTGAAACCACCGAGCTAACTTCCAGATGTGCGCATAACATTATGGGGTGTCGCCAGATGCAACACGTTCTAGTCTAGTCAGATTCTTATACTGCATCCATCATTGTAGTACGTGAGTTCTTACTGCCGAGTGCCAATTTCCATTTAACTAATTGTATATAAGCAGAGAGTTGATGAAATAATGCTTATTGTTAGCTGTGCTTTTTCGGTGTTTAGCACATTACCAATAAAGTCTGTTGCTGCTTTATTCTCTTACTGAATCATTTTCTGAAGGGTAGCTGCTGCTTACAGGTTATACCCATGCGAGCAAGCAAAAGCCAACGTTTTGATTTAATGCCAAACATTAAGTGACTGAAAGCAGAATTTGAATCCAGGACTAGAGATTCATCTACTGCAATCCTGAATACCTTGTGTTCTCCCTTTCACTTCCTCTCCCATTCGTTTCTTTTTTCAGCTCCTCTATTGGCAGGGCTGCTATAAGACTTAAAAATCATTTCCCTGCTTCCACACTCTGTAGTAACAAGGGACGTGATCTCACATAAATTGGGATGTTCTGGGAACCATTTTAATCTCTCCTAATTGGCAGCTGAAGGATGCATTATCTCAGATGCCATGTCCTCCTGCATGAATCTTCTACCATTTGGAATGGCCATGGTAATTGAAGGGCTCTACATGAGGGAACTTTATAATTGCACATGTTGTTCCTATAGTTTGTGAGATATAAAGGGGGAAAAGGCTCAGGTCAAATCTTAATGAAATACTCCAATTCCATAACAGCACCAAAGCTACGACGTAAACAAATCGCGTTGGTTATTTTCTACAGCAATTACAGAGCCATTGATGGCAATGTATCAGTAGCTTCCTCTCTGTTGCCCTGGGGAAGAGCTGAGAAAGTTATCTGTATGTCAAGAGACTTCACACTCGCCCTGCATGCCGGCTTGTAACCAATAGTCCCCAAAGCCATGAAGGGCATTGCTTTCAACTTTCATCAGGCTTACCTGAGGCAAATGACCTTAAGCGATCAAAAACAAGGACTGTGTCTCAGACAAATTGCAATAGGGTCTTTTGTCTCTAGGGTGCCAGTTAGAATCCAGCCAGCTTGGTAGTGACTGCTAGTCATTGCTCAGTGGCCTGTGTGGAAATGAATTGGTGCCGTCATTCAGTTCTTAGTGGACAAGGGTAAACATCTCAAAACCTACCATCTCATTTGGCAATGTTATTGGCAGTCTCCGTACAGCGCCAAGGACTGAATGAACAATGGTTGGAGAACACGTCTAGGCATGGTAGAGACGATGCCTCCAGAATTTGGTTGAATTGCAAACACACAAAGATTGGCCTCACTGTATCAACTCTTCCTACTGAACTGATCTGCTGTTAACATTTCCCGCCACATCCGTTAGATTATCTTCCCCACAAGGCTGTGGAAATAGAGGAGCCTTGCAATGTGCCGTGAAAACCAACACATTCTGCTTCTGCTGGACCAAATTCCAGAGACATGAACATCTCTCTGCTGGTCGCATGCACACCCTGGCAGGCTTCTGCTGCAGGGAACCCCTTCCAGTCTGGGCTATGCTTTAACTGGCACAATCAGGCCCTTAGCTTGGGACAGGGGACCTAGACTTGTCAGTTTTTTCTGTTTAAAGCTGGTTTGATTCCTGGTTCTCGCCTACCCATGTCTTTGGTGCATTGTTTCACAGCACTGCAGGGCAGTGTTTAAACAAAACCACCTGTGTTTATTGCCTTTCTAAATTAATCTTGATGAGAACATTTCTGTGTATATCTATTTCTGTAAAAGCGTTTAGTTAAAAACCTTAATTTGGGGTTTAAACCCAGTTAGCATTGTCTACAAAAGATTTTTACGCTGTCTATTCTGTGCATATATCGTAGTCCTTCCATTATTGTCGTATTGCATTATTTACTTGGCTTCCTATTTCAGTGGGCCAGGAAGGCTCCTATCCTGAATGACTGATTTATGGCTCTGTTTAGTATGTTCCTGCTGTTGCTATGACAATCCAGTAACCAAAGAACCCTGGGGACCAGGGCCAAAAATCCACCCTCTTTGTCATTTTGCAAAGCTGGATGACCGTGGATGGAAAATTCTCTCTCTCTCTCTCTCTCCCATGGAAGCCCCTGGCAACACTCCCATTGCCTTGAATGGGAGCTGGATGGTGCCTACGAGTAGCAGCTCTTGCATAGCTGCAATTTTGGAAGTGGCCATTTAGCGGCTCTAATGCTACCAATGCTCTGTTGGCCACTTTATCGTTCACTAGGAAAATGAGACTATAAGATGAATGTTAGAGAGTGGGTCCAGCTAAGCTTCCCAGCCTGGCTCTTTAGATGTCACACTAGAATCGTTTCCACTTTTCCAAGAAAAAGTATATTGCTCTTTGTTCTGCTCATTTAAAGTGGAATCTAGCATTTGGGGGAGCTAATAGGAACCAATTTCTATGGATTTTCCATGGTGGCTTCTTTCAGCACTGCTGATGGCATAATATTTTCTGAAATGCCCATTAGCTGAGTATTTTCATGAACAGCTTCCTGGGGAAGTAACTCTGCAAAGTTCAATTATGTGAATTAGGAGCAAGTTAGCTGATAAGAATCCTATTATATGGTGCTCGCATGCTGAAGGCATTGACTTTATACTTTGAACTTTTAAAATACGCATTGATGGATCTGATTAGGATTGAACATCTGGAAAGGTGAAGGTTCCAGAGGATTAGAGATAATAAGGGATAATTGGCAGATTTTTTTTGCATTAAAAAGAATGAATATATTTGGGGGAAAAATCTGTTTAGCAACTACTTTTTTCATAGAAAAAAGCCATTGTGTTAAAAAGGCTTATAATGGAAAAACTTTTTAATTGGCTGAAAGTTATTACACCAAACCATAACAAATGGGGCTTTATTGTCCTGTATCTCCGTTAAAATCAACAGAATTCCTCTGGATTTACACCCATGTCACAGCAGGATTTGGCCCGTTACGGTGTATCCCATACAGAAATAGCAAATCTAGACTTTGTATGAAAGGCTTTCATTTTCATTTATGGGAAAATGACAAAAAACAAAGGAACAGAAGTAAAATCTTCATGAGGAGTAGTGTGTGTGTGTTCTCTAATGTGCTGTATCGTTTTGCCTCAGAAAATGGAAGCTGCCTCCTAGAAATTTAAAGGTTCAGAACAGAGAAAATAAAATCATAACCGCTACAAACACCAGACTGAGATGGCTTATATTGATATATCTTGGGATATATTCCATTCCATTTATGTTCGCTTCGGTCTGAATCTGAACTTGGTAGCTCTGTTTAACACACTCAACACTGTGGTATCTGTGCATCAGAGCTTGGGCTCATAACGTTAATTGTTGTTATGATTAACACCTGATGAGGTGCTAATTACATTCAGGTGATAGTTCTCTCAGTTGAGTTGACAAATCAAAAATATGGTTAATCATATTTGGATGAATTAGGTACTGGAACACATTAATAAATAAGATGGGGGTTTCTTTAATTTTTCTCATATGAATTATTAACTTATAGAGATGAGCAAATAATTCACAAAGACTATTTATCTGATGAATTTAAGCCTCCTTCTGTTGATGGATTATCTATGTTTAGAGCACAAATTCATCAAGCTTATTTATTATTCAGAAGTATTAGATAAGGGGTTTTTGTGAGCAGTTCTCTCCAAGTATACACTATTTGAATTTTGTTGCTTGGTTGATTGTGATTGGTCAAATAAGTCATGTGGTATTGCTTTTGGTCTCTGACTGGGTTTGTGCTCAACCCACTTAGGCAGGCATATTTATGTATGGCAATTTGTTACATTCTGCAAATGCTCACCCATGCAGCGTTGAACATTCTTATTCTGTGAAAATTGTGCCAGCAAAAGTCAATGGCGTGAATGTCTTTAGGGTGTGAACACAGCAGGAAGTAACTTAATTAAAAATGTTGAGTGAATATTTGCGAAACGTTTCTTGGTAGTATTCACCTCGCTACACTAATTTAGCAATAATTTATCAGTTGCCATTTTTGTCAATAGACATCAAGTCCTGGCCCTTTAAAATACCTTCAGTCCTGTAGGAAGGATGCATTTTCACCTTGATCAACTTGATCGATTGTGCCAATCACAATACATCTTCCATTCTTCTTTTATCCTGGCCTTCCTTCTCCATGTGCGGTCATGCCTTTTTGCAGTAAAATCTTCCCATCTCTTTGGAGGTCAGCCGAGTGGATGTTTCAGTTCCTGTGGGTACCACTCAGCGACAGCTGTAGTCCATCTATTGTACGTGAGCCTCACTATATACCCGGCCCATCGCATTTTACTGTACCTGCTTTCAACAACGACGTACTGCACTCCACTCTGCTGTCTGATCACTTCATTGGGGATTCGGTCGCGGATTGAAATCCCCAGAATTCTTCTTTCCATTGTCCTCTCCGTGACAGACAGTTGTTGCTCCTCTAGCTTTGTCAGCGCCCATGTTTCGCTGCTGTACAATATTGCGGGCAGTACTGTTGAGTTGAAAAGGTTGCCTTGTTGATTTTCCTTTGGAGGACATCCTTGATAGAATTGAATGCGTGCCAACCAGCTTTCTTTCTTCGCGAGAGTTCGCCTTCCTGATCATGGTGCATGTTAATTTCTTGGCCCAAATAGGCATATTGTTCAACTTCTTCTATTTGTTCTCCCTTGATTATTATTTGGGCTTTTGGCAAGGAATCAGACTGCATAAATTTCATTTTAGAGCAGTTCATTTTCAGTCTGACTTGGCTGCTTTTTGTGTTGTTCTCGCAGCATTTTCTGTAGTTTGATAGTGTTTACTGCAATCAACACGATATTGTCCATGAATCTGAGGTGGTTTAACTGCTCTCCATTGATGCGGATTCCACCCTTCCAGTTTGTCCGCCTCATTACCATTTCGAGGCAGGCTGTGAAGAGTTTTGGTAAAACCATGTCTCCTTGCTTCACACCTTTTTTGACTGGGATGCGAAGGAGAGTGTTGAACAGAGTTATATCCATAGTGCAGTCAGAGTTTGCTTCCTTTAGTAGTTTGATGTAGTTTGTGTTGATGTCGTGCTCTGCAAGAGCTTTCAACACTGCGTTGATCTCTACGCTGTCAACCCCTTTTTCATAGTCGACAAAGGGAATTTGTATTCCCTTGAGAGGTGCAGTAGCTGGTTTATAGTGAAGATATGGTCCAAGGTGCTGAAATTCCTTTGAAAATCTGCCTGCTCTCTCGGCTGCTGCTTGTCCAGACTCTGAGAGTTGGTTTGTTATTGTTTTGGTAAATAGCTTGTAAACATGTGAGAGCAGGCATATTGGACGATAGTTCTTTAGATCTTCACAGTCGCCCTTCTTGTACAGCAAAATGGTGTTGACTCCATCCAGCTGGATGGTATCTTCTACATTTCCAAGTAACAGCTAAATCTCTGAGAAAGGGTTTTCCAGAGATCATGGCCTCCAGCTCTTATCATTTTGGTTGTCTGTCCATCTTTTCCTGGAGCTTTTCCTTCCTTCATTTGGGTAATTGCATGTTGAACTTCACTGATGAGGACTGGGAGTACGTGCTCGTTGGTCTGTTGAAGTGTTGGTAGTGGGACATTTATTTGAGATGCGAACAGTTTGGTGTAGAAATCTTTTCAGACCACTTGCATCCCTGTTCTGTCAATTACTGCTTTTCTGTCCTTGTTCTTCAGCGGTGTTATTCTTGACCTGTACAGCATCAGTTCCTGTTTGCATTTTTTGAGGCTTCTGCAATCTTCAGCCATCTTTAAGAGCCTTTCATTTTGGTACTTCTTGAAGTCCTCCTTTAGTCGTCTTCTTATCAGCACGCAGAGGAGGGAGTACTCAAGTTTGTTGCCATCATTTTGCTTCATATTCCTCTGCTTCTCTAGCAAGTTCCTCATTTCCTCCGAGATTCTTCCCTTCACTCTTTTCGGTCTTTCTTTCTCAGCTAATTTCACACATTGCCTCAACTTATCAGAGAAGTTTTTATAGTCCTCGTCGCCGTTATCTGAGAATCCAGTCTTCCTTGGAAATGTTCACTTTCAGGATTGTCTCATCAAATATTTTTGGCCACTGTCTCTGATTTGCCATCTGTAGTGCTTTCTTCTCTACCTTTACATTTAAGATGAGCCTCGCTCTGAGCAAGCGATGGTCACTACCGGTGTTGAATGATGGCACTACTGAGATGTCTTGTACGATGCGCCGCTTATCAATCAGAATATAGTTGATCTCGTTCTTGTTCTTCACATTGGGCATGATCCATGTTCACCTTCTCTTGGCCTTTTTATTAAACCAGGTGTTGCCAATGAACATTTCTTTTGTCTCCGCCAGAGTTGCCAGTTGCTCTACTTGTGAATTCCGTTTGCCAATGCCATGCCTTCCAATGAACTTTTTGCCTTCTTTCCCTCTTGCAACCTTGGTGTTGAAGTCTCCCATCGCAATCATACATGTGGATTTTTGAGCAAGGGTTTCCTCAAGCTCCTGATAGAATTCTTCAACATCATCACCTTCACTTGTGCTTGTGGGAGCGTAGATCTGGATAATCTTGAGGGTGCGATTCTTGTTCAGTTGAAGGTACAGCACTCCAATGCGTGATGACTTGAACTTGCAGGAGATGATTTTTGAAGACCATTCCTTGATGATGATAAAACTGATTCCTCCAACATTTCTTGTGTCTTCTCCTTTTCCCAACATGATGGTGCTTCCATCTCTCCACTTCGCTTCCATCTCCTTTCTTGATCGTGTTTTGCAGAGACCAAGGACATTGTAGACTGTCCTTGCCTTCTCCATTAAGTGGTTGATGGAGTCGTACAGTTGTAAGTACACACTGAGAGGGCAGTCCTTTTTCTGGCCCCTGGGTTGGCAGTCTGACACCTTAATAGGATGGTAGGACCTACTGGAGAATACACTCTGCTATCATCACTGTCAGACAAGCCAGGGTCGCCACTGTGCCACTGAGGCATTGAAGTAGCATGCATTTTAATTTTAGTTAGTTTTACAGGAACTCAGTGTTATTGAACGGAATTGACCCTAGAAGGCAGGATGAATTTGAAAGGGTAGGAAGGATGATTTCATGGATAGGGCACTGGATTGGGGCTTGGGAGATGTTGGTTCATTTTCTGGTTCACCCATGAACTTTTGAGCTCATAGAATCATAGAATATCAGGGTTGANCCTTGATCTTCTGGCAATGCCCCTACTTATACAGCCCAAAATGCTGTTAGCCTTCTTGGCAACAAGGGCACACTGTTGACTCATATCCAGCTTCTCGTCCACCGTAACCCCTACATCCTTTTCTGCAGAACTTCTGCTTAGCCAGTCGGTTCCCAACCTGTAGCGGTGCATGGGATTCTTCCGTCCTAAGTGCAGGACTCTGCACGTCTCCTTGTTGAACCTCATCAGATTTCTTTTGGCCCAATCCTCTAATTTGTCTAGGGTTAGGGATCTTGTTAAGTCACACAAGGTACTCTCTCCTTCAATTCCCTGTGAGATGGAGATAACTCTGTACCTTGCAGGAGTGTTGTGAGGATAAAATCCATTAATGACTAAGGTGCTCAGAGGCTATGGTGGTGAGTCATCTAAATTCTGCATACCAACATCTGATATGCACTTTAGAGAAATGTGGACCAGATCTTCAGCTGGTGTGAACTGATGTAGAAATACACCAGCTGAGGTTCTGGCCCTGGATGTGTTTTTTTTCTCTCTTAGGGCTGGTCCACACTAGGGGCGGGGATCGAAATAAGATACGCGACTTCAGCTACGAGAATAGCGTAGCTGAAGTCGAAGTATCCTATTTCGAATTACCCGCGCTTACCTTGCGTCCTCGCAGCGCGGGATCAACGTCCGCGGCTCCACCGTCGACTCCGCTAACTCCGCTCGCCCTGCTGGAGTTACGGAGTCGATGGGAGCGCGTTCGGGGATCGATGTATCGCGTCCAGACGAGACGCGATACATCGATCCCCGCTATATCGATTTCTACCCGCCGATCCGGGCGGGTAGTGTAGACGTAGCCTTAGAATTAGCAGATCCCAGATCTGTTCTGATTATTTTTATCACTTAATGATTCAGATCCAGATAGCCAGCAAATCACCTGCAGCTCACCATCAAGAAGACTGAATGGAGTGTGGGACAACGCGTCCCCAGTCCACTGGCAGCAGGGACATTGAGGCTGGTTTATAGTACTGGGACAGGTTGCAGTGAGAGTTACGTATTGACCAAAACTGCATGTTTGGCTGCCTAGCGTTTTTAGATATTTTTTTTAACTTCTTGGATTTACTTTAATCGACCACTGTAATCAATTGTATATGTTTTAAAATATTAATGTATTGGCCAGTAGTCCTATTTCAAAAACCTTATACATAGAACTTGACAGGATTCATGTGTGAATCCAATTCAACATCTAAGAATCATTGCCTTGCTCACACTGAGTGAATTTAGTCATGCAAATAAAGCCCTGGCTGGGCTGATTTAGTTGGGTTTGGTCCTGCTTTGAGCAGGGGGTTGGACTAGATGACCTCCTGAGGTCCCTTCCAACCCTGAGATTCTATGATTCTATGATTCTATGAAATGTAGTCACTGATCAGTGAAACAAGTTCTGTTTCCCATATGGCACTGCAATAAAGCAAGGACAACGCACCGGTTCTTGGAACGCTTGCAAGAGGGTCATGGGATGCGAGTTGGGGGAGGGAGTCTTTGACGATTTCCTAATGGCCAAGTGTCCCCATCACACAGCACAGCCCGCCACCACACCCAGGGCCGGCGCAACCCATTAGGTGACCTAGGCGGTCGCCTAGGGCACGAACATTTGAGGGGCTCCGGCTAGCCATGGAAATTTGGGGGCGGGACCTTCCGCCACCTAGGGCGCCAGAAATGCTGGCGCCGCTACTGACCACACCAGGGCAGTCTCTGCAGAGAGGCAGAGGTATATTGGAAGGGAAGTTTCCCCTGCCATTGTCCATTCTGTATCTGCAGCTGAACAGAGGAGGGTTTAGTCTTCCACTTTTCATTAGCATTTTTACATCCTTACTAGAACATTGCATGGAACAATGGATTCCCAGTGACCCTTCATCTCTTGAGAAAAGGTGTGTCTCCCATTGCCTGGAAGGGCCCACCCTTAAAGGAAAGTGAAATGCATTCTTTACAAGCTTCGTATGGTTGGAACAAGTGCCAAACCGCTCGCCTGTGAAATGACTCTGCTGAGATCAAGCTTTTTGCAGGAAAGGTTTTGGCTTACGTCAGAACGTTTATCGTTAAACTCGGGGCCCTTTTTAAAGGTTCCCGTCTTGTTCCTGAGACATTGCATAAAGGTGCCAGGCTTCCTGACTGCTCACATTGAATTTAACTCCTCGGCGCTTAATCACCTTTCTCTGTTAATCAGTTAAGTAGTTAGGCTGGAGCTGTGCAGCTCAGCCGTCCCTCCAGCCTGTTTGGATGATGAGTCATTGCAGTGCAGAGGCTGGTGTCTAATAGAGATGGAATCACTCCTCTCTAATGCGCTGGGCTTTCAGTGCCAACGATTTTTTTTTTTTCACTCCCTTTTCCTCCTCGTTTCTGGTCTTCCTGCGTGTCTTCATTTGTCGCTCTTCCCCACCTGCCTGCCTGCTGCCCGGCTCCTAGAAGCATTAGCAAAATTCCATTCTTTCCTTTTCCCGTCAGTGACTAAAGTGTGGTGTTGATCTCTCTATGGCCAATCTGTGTCTGAAGGAAAGCTAAGCTCGCCCCTGCTTGATGGACTCTGTGCTGCTCTGCTTCACCACTCAGAAATGCAGGGTAAGGAGGATACCTTCCCTCCCATTCTGCTGGGTCACACATAGCTGTTAGTGCAGGGCAGCTTCTCCAGACTCCTAGACTGACCAGTCCTCACTGTGGTAGGGGAGCTCCAAAAGAGGAGCAGCAGGACTTCAGTGAACAGGGAGGCGGAGCGTTGCTTTCAAAAGCGCTGTGAATTCATCAGTGTACCCAAGGTGTAGGCAGTTGACCGCTCCCCATCCCAAAGAGCAGCGGTTCCCAAACTGTGGGTCGTGAGCCCAAATGGGGTTACGCCATCAGCAGATGGGGTCGAGGTGATTCCTCTTAGGCGGAGGACGCCGTGTTGCTCCACATTGTGTGATCTCGCATGTATGGTGCCTGCAAGGTTGTGGTGCATGGAGGATGCCATTTTGCTCTACAAAATGGCACCCTCTGCCCAGTGTGACCTCGCACGCGCCATAGAGACGAGGTCACGCTGTGTGGAGGATGCCATTTTGTAGAGCAAAAAGACATCCACCATGCGGTGTGACCTCACACGTAGGGTGCACGCATAGTCACAATGTGCAGAGGATGCCATTTTGACCTTCAAAATGGCGTCCTATCTCTCATGGGTCCCGGCTGTAAATATCTCATTAAAATGGGGTCGTGCTGGTAAAAAATTTGGGAACCCCTGATGTAGAGCTACCAGAAGTTTCTCCAGAGCCAGGCTTTTGCCTGTCTGATGGGTCACTGCACTAACTGACGGTGAAACAAGTTGGGAGGAAGAGCACAAAACTTAACATTCCACTCGGCCGCTTGGAACCCAGGCCTGCAAGCAGCTGCCCGGCTGAAACGTGCTGCCACTCGCGAGACTGGTAGACTGAGATTCCTGTGTTAAGGCGACTGCAGAGCAATTTCCATCTGGCTCTAACAGCCAGGAAAGCTGCAATCTAATATTTTAGAATTACAGGGACACAGGGAAGATAAACTATTTATACGCGCTGCAGAAACACCCAGAGGCTCCAGTCAGGATCAGTGGGCATTGTATGATTTTTCCTTACCACTGTGAGTTAATACATTAGATCAGGGGTCGGCAACCTACGGCACGCGTGCCAAACATGGCACGCGAGCCGATTTTGGGTGGCACGCCGCTGCCTGCCAGTCCCAGCCCCATTCAGCCCCCCCGCCCACCGCTCTCCCCTGCGGGGGCAGAAGGCAGAAGCTTGGTCCTGTGGCAGCCAAGCTTCCCCCTCCCCCGCTTCTTCCCCCAGTGTGGTGCCTTCCTGCCCCTCCTCCCCCTCCCTCCAGAAGATCAGCTGATCGCCCGGGGGAAGGGGGGCGGAGCCGAGCCGCAGCGTGCTCGCTGCTCCGTAGAGGAGACAGAGAAGAGGTCGGGACGGGGCCTTGGGGAAGCGGGTGGAACAGGGCATATCCCTTCCAGCCCCCTGCCATGAGCCGCTCAGGGCAGGGGGCTGGGAGCACCCCCACAAGCNACCCCCCCCACACCCAGCCTTCTGCCCTGCACCTCCACCCACACCCAGCCCTCTGCCCTGAACCCCACCCCAACACCCAGCCTTCTACCCTGCACCTCCACACACACTGAACACCCTCCCACACACCCAGCCCTCTGCCCTGCACCTCCACACACGCCCAGCCCTCTGCCCTGAACCCCCCCAACACCCAGCCTTCTGCCCTGTACCCCCACACACACCCAGCCCTCTGCCCTGTACCCCCCCACACACTCAGCCCTCTGCCCTCACCCCTGAACCCCCCCACACCCAGCCTTCTACCCTGCACCTCCACACACCCCCAGCCCTCTGCCCTGAACCCCCCCACACACCCCCAGCCTTCTGCCCTGCACCTCCACACACACACAGTCCTCTGCCCTCACCCCTGAACCACCCCCACACCTAGCCTTCTGCCCTGCACCTCCACACACCCCCAGCCCTGAACCCCGCCCCAGATCACCTCCACTCTGCCTCCTCCGCTGAGCACACAGCCCCCGCTCTAATTCTCCTCCAGTCGGCGCCACAAGCCTGGGAGGGGAGGAGAATTAGAGCGGCGCCGGCGTGCTCAGCGGAGAAGGCGGAGCGAAGGTGAGCTGGGGCGGGCTCCCCGAGCAGGGTTAGCTGCTGCGAAGGGGGGCTCCCCGGGCGGGGTTAGCTGCGGGGGGGGGGTAGCTGCAGAGCAGGGGGGCTCCCCGGGTGGGGGGTGGCGGGCGGCGGGCGGGGTTAGCTGCCACGGGGGGGGCTCCTCTGGTGGGAGGGGCGGGTGGGCGGGGCGCAAGGTGGAAGTTTCGCCTAGGGCACGAAACTTCCTTGCACCGGCCCTGTTGCCATGTGACTGCCGGGCTGTGCCTTCTCCTGCCCATTTGGTTGCCTCAGTATATGGGCCATGTAATACAGTGGCTGCCACATAAACATCTCCTCATGGCCAAAGGTCACTTTGCAGGCACCCTGTTAGCCCCCTTTGGCAGCCCCTCTCGTGTGGCTAATAGCATCCCCACCCAGGGCTGGCTGAATAACAGAAACGGTTCAAACAATCCTCAGAGTCCTCCATAAAATCCATAATCATAACACACACGTTCTCTGTCCTGGTTCTTCTGCCGCACATGGCGCTCTTCCTCTGTCCCAGTCTGCACCCTTCTCAACCAGCTCCCATTCCCCTGTGAGCCCTGGTCCCACAGCTCCCTCCTGAGCCCCTGGCCCCTTGGGGCAGGGACCCACCACTTGAGTTAGCTCCACTCCTCTGGGGTTGCTCTCCCCAAGAGGAGTGGCCCAATCACTCCTCCTCTTCCTGTCCTCTGACAGGCCTTTATAGCCCCAGGTGTAGCCGTGCCCCCACTAAGTGGTTCAATTGGGCCCACCTGTGCCTGGTCTGCTCACAGCCCAGATGCACCAACCATCCAGACACAAGCTGATGAACAATTTACCCCGACAATACTTCACATACACAAGCGGAAATCTCCTTTGTTTCACTGCCCATTCCGTCCCCCAAGGCATCATCACCCCATAAACTCTGCCCACCCCATAGAGTCCCCTTCCTTCCCCAGGCAAGAGAAGTGCTGTGTAATGAAAGACCATGCCAGTGTAGCAATGGGGTGGCTGCTTTAGGCCTCTCTGTGGATGCTGAGCTGGGTACGGGAGGAGAGAGGGGCTGGCAGGGACTTAATTGAAAATGTCCTGAACTCTAACAGTCATTGCTCTCTCCTCCCATTAAAACAAAGTATTTTTGGAGGGGGTTTTATGGAGGGGGGAGGTTGGCACGGACTTTTATTCTGCCCCATATAGGGCCCATATCTGGCCCTGTGCAGTCGTCATTATACCAAGCAAGGCCATAACCGGATCCCTTTCTCCCAATGGTCTTGTCTGTTCAGCCTGGGTATTTCTGACTTGGTTTTCTGCTAGCACTGTGCCTGAGAAAGAGGGAAGTAGTCTAGAGGGGCATGTCTTTGTGTGCCTGGTATGTGTTTACGAAATGCTATAAAACCAGGTTGGAACCCACTTTACCTACTCTCTGCTGAAAGAGCTCCGTTGTCCTAGCGCGCTGCTGAGCAACGGAAACAATTGTCTGGAATTTAATTTCCTCCCTGCTCTTTTATGGGCTGTATTGTTTTGCCTCTGTAGCCTGATGTGCTCGTTAGAAACCGCAGGTCTCTCCTCATCGGCGAGCAAAATAATATCCCCGGCTCCGGTCTGCTGTGACTCACTGACAATGCTGCTGTGCGTAACTTCATAGCTTTTCTCTCCACAGGCTCTGTTGGTTCCTGGGGAGTCTCCACAGGCTCTGTTGGTTCCTACGTCAGCTTTCTGTCCTGCAGGAACCCACCCAAGCAGAACTCAGGCAGGCTATCTGATCCTGCGGTTCCCCGGGGGCCCAATGGGTGTGAGGGAAAACTGCGAGTACTCTCCTCAAACGCCTTTTACAATCCCAAACTCTGCCCACAAACTCACAGTAACTGGATGTTTCTGCTGATGTGGTCAGGAGTTAACTTTTTCACAGTATTGATATTTTGATTGTCGTTGTTACACTCCAGAGTTAACCGCTGCCTGAGTTGATTGGGGAATAGTTCACACAGCTCACAGCTATCTGTCTGCAGACTCAGGAAGATAGCCCTGCATCAGGTCACATTCAGGTTATTTTCACAGCCAGAAGGGCTAGAAACTTTCTTTTTTAAATGAGAGCCTAAAATTTGCATCAGTTGATGGGCGCCTCTGGAGGCGCGCTCAATACAGAATGCCTCCGAGTGCCGGATCTGCCCGAAGATGGAGGGTGGTTTAGACTCTGGCTTGGCTCCCTCTCCATCCTATGTTTGAATTGGATTCAATGCTTAACTACAGAGAAGCTGGCTTAGAGGCCTAAGGCTGAATGACCATTTAGCTTGGGACCAGGAAGGAATATCCCATGACAAACTGGCATCACCTTCCCCTGGAGAATTCAATGGGGAGATCATTCATTATGATCAGGTGTTTGTGTCTCTGTGAGCCCTATGGCATTGAGAGACCCTTCCTTCTTCCTCCTGCTTTCCATTGTGCTTGGTCTTTTTTCCCATTTCCTCACCATCCTTTAGGATCCTGTCCTGCTGGGGGGATCCCTCCCCAGAGGTCCCCCAGCATCTCTGGGGTGGATACTGGCTGGTATATTGCAGGTTTGAGTCTGAGGGATTGCTCTGAAGAAGGTTTTGTTCCTTCAGGGCTCTGTTTGAACCATCTGTCCCAAGCCGCTGCCCACCTTCCGCTCTCCTCGAATACCCTCTCCATGTTGTCATTTACCTCAGATGCGGAAGCGTTTGGGGACAGGGACTCTGTCTACAGTTCGTAAATATCCAGTACAGTGCTGGGTCACTGTGGCAAGTGGATTTAATGGTGGTGAAAGGCAGCCCCAGATACCGAAGTCTCCCTACATCACCAGGAGCAGGCCTAGCTTCCCCACCCCAGCAATGTGCTTTGAACCTGCCCTGGAGGGTCCAGCCCTAGAGAAGAGGGAGGGATTTGGAAACGGGGGAGCATTCAGTTCTTGGCCCCCTCTGCGGCCTGTCAGCCCCGTTCATGTTTGCCAGCCAGAGGAGGGGCACAAGAGTAGCTCTGGATCCCAGTGCTTGGTGCTCCCTGGCCCCTGCACCATCTCTGTGGCAATCCCAGCCTCTCCTGCCCTGTGTTGCTCAGGGATTGAGCTTTAGGCCCAGAGCTCTGATTTCAGTTTCTAGAGATCAGGTGCATCCCCTGAGAGCAGCGGGCATTGGCTGCAAACGGCGAAAGTTTGCTTTGTCCTAGAGAGCACTTCTTGTGAGGGTTTGGTTGCTGGACTATCAGAGGCTCCGATGGGATGTGGATTAAAATAAATTGGTGGTGAGGAGACAGCAGCGTGGGGGAGTCATTCTGTGCCAGGGTGCGGAGAGGACGGTTGGCGTTGCACAGATTGCAGGATGATCTGCTTTCTCAGCTCTTTCCTTACCCATCCTTTGATGCTCTGATTTTTTATTTTTTTTTCTTCCTCCTTCTGGACATTCTGGCTCCGTTCCTTCAGCCTCAAAGGCAGGTCTGAATGCAAGCTGAGCCGCTTGAAGAGCTGGGGAATTCTCTCCTTAGATAACCCTTTCTCACTCCTAAATGTACCACCCTCGAGGGGGTAAGGTGGCACGTGGACCCGTTCTCACCTCCTTTCTAGTGACAGCTGAGCTGTCAATCGGATGCTCGTGCTGGCTTGGGTAATGATGATCGGCTGCCATTACATTGCACTCTGAGCTTCATTAATATGTACGTGGTCTGTCACCTTGCCTGTTTCGGCACTTGCTTCCTTCACCAATTGCAGCAATGAGCAGCCTTCTGCTTCATGTGTACCTGGGCCTTGTCGGGCCTGTGGTCTGTGCTTTCTAGTAGGAATCAGTATTTTTCATCTGGACTGTACTAACTGTCTCTTCTCTCCACCTTTTGTCTTCAGTACACCGTGCTGGTGAAGTATGCCAGTCTAGCAGACTGCAAAGCTGAAGTCTTCTATCCACAGAACAGGTGGTAACAAGCACAAGCGTTCCCTTCCAGGCCACCTAACCCTTCCATGGCCAGTGCAACCTCTACTGGCTGTGTCTAGCCTTTCTGGGGGCAGTCTCCCTCCACTACAGCTGGTGCAGATGGGCCATACGCTTTTTTTTTACCCCCACATCATGGGGGAGCTTAATTCATTCCCATTTTTTTTTAAATGGCTCAGGGAATGGTCACAAAAGAAGCACAACGTGTTCTATTTTCTGAAGTGACCTCCTCCTGTCTCCGTTGCTGGTTGATGCAATGTTCACACTGCATTTGAGACACTTCATAGAAAGTATCAGAGGGGTAGCCGTGTTAGTCTGGATCTGTATGGATTTCCACTCCATACGGCTAAATGCAGTGCCTTGCATGGGTTTAATAGGCAGAGGGGCAGTTACTGTATATGCATTAAAGACAGAGTGATTATCAGTACACATTTATTGAGGCTCACCAGCTATGTAACAACATGTTTCTCTTTCCCATTGTGCTTCAGTGCTCTGTGATTATGTTCTTATTATAGAAATCTTCTGGCATTTGTTTGCCATAATAAAACTTCCCATTACATTGAAATTCAGTGTGAAGTTAAGTGTATTTAGGAGGCTTAGTTCGAGGCCTGAAGTTAAATATTTCCAGTTTACCCTTTCCAAGCCATACAATTATTACCATTGAGGTGGACGCTTTCTTGCAGATCAAGCACCATCCAAATCGGTCTCTAGCTAGATCCTTAACGTGGGCTGGTTGGATATTCAGTTTACGTCCATCACTGGCGATCTTATTGTGCCACCAAAGCTTTTGGTGCCCATGTGATCGCCAGCTGTGTAGCAGCATTCCTTGGTAAACACGCTCCGTAATTTGTTGGTCTTCCATCCTGATAATATGTCTCTTCCAACAACCATCCAAAGTCGAGAGTAACTCGAGTCCTCAGATTCACAGGCCGGTTCCTGCTGGAGTCAATGGAAGCTGCATGTACTTGATGACAGAATATAGCCCTGAGTGTCTAGTGCAAGGGTAGGCAACCTATGGCACGAGTGCCGAAGGCGGCACGCGAGCTGATTTTCAGTGGCACTCACACTGCCCGGGTCCTGGCCACTGGTCCGGGGGGCTCTGCATTTTAATTTAATTTTAAATGAAGCTTCTTAAACATTTTAAAAACCTTATTTACTTTACATACAACAATAGTTTAATTATATATTATAGCCTTATGGGGGGAGGGATAGCTCAGTGGCCAAGCATTGGCCTGCTAAACCCAGGGTTGTGAGTTCAATCCTTGAGGGGGCCACTTAGGGGCAAAATCAGTACTTGGTCCTGCTAGTGAAGGCAGGGGGCTGGACTCAATGACCTTTCAGGGTCCCTTCCAGTTCTATGAGATAGGTATATCTCCATTTATTTAGAAAGAGACCTTCTAAAAACATTAAAATGTATTACCAGCACGCAAAACTTTAAATTAGAGTGAATAAATGAAGACTCAGCACACCACTTCTGAAAGGTTGCCAACCCCTGGTCTAGTGACTCCTTTATATACCGCTAAATGCCTTTGTCCATCCTGTAGAGTGGATACTGAGAGCAGTGCCAATGAGGGATGCTGCTTTTTATGATCTGGGCAGGAAAAACAAATCGCTCAGAAAAATCTTCAGACTTTAAGCTCCCCCACCTGATAGCCACCAAGCAGCTCCAGTTTACTGTGAGCAAGCAATGTGCAAGCTGAGCTCACGGGACAATCTAGGGCCAGATTTTAATGGGCGAGGCCAATATTGTAATTACGTTTGCACCTGCGAATGTGTGTGTGTGTGTGGGGGGGGGTTTGGTGCCTTCACTGGACAGAACACTGAACGTCAGTGACCATTCTGAGTGCAGTCCCTGCTTTGGCATGCCCACTGGCCTGCACCGATGTGGTCTTTGTACGCACAAACGTGGTTGTGTCTAATTTGGTGGAGATCATTTAGGAGGCCATTTTTAGAAGTGTGGCCCTCAGAGCTTCAAAACTGGTTTTTGCCTAACAACGTTGTGATGCCGCATCATGCCATGGCCACTTCCAATCATTGTTTTGAAATACCAGCATCACAAGGGAATGCAGACATAGCAACACTGTGATGCAGGGACATGCTGACAGGCCTAGATTATTGATCTCAAACACCCATCTACGTGCTAGTATCCGAGCACTAGATTGATTAATGATGGAGGTTTCTCACTATAGACACATACAGGGGTGGCGTTGTGCCCCAGGAGCATTTCGTCCCCTGCATTTTCTATGCTGATTTACAGTGCTTGGTTACTTGCACCTGAATACCTGGTTATTTGCACTTCTTGATGTAGTATGAATTATTGTCGACTCTCCAATGCACTGATAGAATTGAGCCATCTCGGTGTCTGGAACGTTGGCTTTACAGAATCACACACCCAGAGCTTAATGTATTTATTTCCTTCTGGGTGCGCTGAAAGTAATGCAGTGACTTTTGCCCTCTCCCCTGCAATCTGTTGAAGGGACAAAGGCAAGTGGAGAATAATATTTTTACTTTTTTTTTTCTTTCTTGTGTTGCTAATTGCCCTTCCAAAATGTGAAAAATTAAACTTTTTTTTTTTTTAAAAAGCCTGCTTACATTTTTGCCAGTGACTCCATTTTTTATGCATTTCACTCTGTTTGGACTCATCTGTTACATTTGTTGTTTATAGTCAGTTTCACTTTCTGGTTATCCTGCACCAGCCATATTGTAACTTCAGGGGAATGTTTAAACAGGAAATAAAATGGCTGACTTAATGGAGATAGGCCGAAGGTATACTGTCTTGGTGACACCCCACCTAGAGTCCAAAGAAGAGACTGCTACAGAGAAACATCACAAATTTCACCCTGAAATTTGTGTTTATATTGAGTGATGTATGGATACCCCTGCAGTGCCCCTGCAGTGTAGACATGATCAATGAAGCTCATATGTACAACCTTTGATATTGAGCTTCAGGCCTTCAATTTAAGGAGCTTGAAGTTTTTTTAATATGGAGATATACCTATCTCATAGAACTGGAAAGGAAAGGTCATTGAGTCCAGTCCCCTGCCTTCACAGCAGGACCAAGTACTGTCCCTGATAGATTTTTGCCCCAGATCCCTAAATGGCCCCCTTAAGGATTGAACTCACAACCCTGTGTTTAGTAGCCCAATGCTCAAACCACTGAGCTATCCCTGCCTCCCCACCAGGGACACAGGGTGCCTGTTCTGCAAAAGGCCCTGCATACATTTGGCACTATCTAATTGGAGATGGGCCAAGACAGCCATGTTTTATTATTTAACCACTTCTCTTGTGGCAGCACCTAACAACCCTCACCAGGTTCAATTCTGTTGTCCGAGGTGCTGTGCAAATATTTAGCAAAAGAGTCCCTGCCTCAAAGGCCTACAGATCCAAACCCAAGACTGGGGAGGGTTGGCTCCAAGTTCCACACGATCCGAATCATTAAAGTTCAGATAAAAAGCTTTAGCTTTGGGCCCATTTCAAATGCTATATTTGATATCATGAAAATATGGTTTCTCTGTACGTTTTGTAAAACCCTCCCCCTTTAACTGACAATGGCCCTCTGGGCCTCACATTCCCCAGCTGCTGCCTGAGTGCAGAAGGCTGCTTTCATCTTTCTGGGCTTTGGGAAGGCTGATTTAGGTCCTGATTTATTTATTTTTTCAGAGGTGCCAAGCCTCTGCCACTCCCATTGACTTAGACTGGGGCAGGAACTGTCTCTTCGTTTTCTGTGTTTGTACAGCATCTTGCACAATGGGGTTCTGGCCCACGAGGGCTCCTTGGAGCTACCACAATCCCAATAATAGATCATTAATAATTGACTTGAACTGGCGCTGTGGGGTGTCTCTTCGCTTCTCGAAATCTCTCCGTGGGGTTTCAGGTAAAGTTTCCAAAACTCAGACATGTAAAGCCATTGGCCACTTTTTGACAAATATGGCCTTAGTGATTTGCTTGAGGTCCTACACTGTGGTGGTATAGTTGGGAAGAGAACCCCGGATTCCTGACGCCCAGTTTTAGGCTCCAACAACACTGCCTAATGGTGTTTTAAATCCTAGTCTGTTACTATGCATCATGATGCACAGATTCCCCCTGCTCTTTCCCAATTAAATTCAGGACTGTAGAAAAATTAGGCTTGTCCCGTGAAAATCCTATGCCGGACCCTTAAAAGCCAGGCTATCTGGCTACTTTTACTGCTGCCAGTGAATGGAGATTGTGGTGCCAATCAAGGTCAAGTGTCTGTCTGCATTTGGAGTAGAGCAGGCAGGATTCTCAGCAGGAATGGATTCCTCACTCCAGGAAGTTACTTTCTGCTGATGCTTCAACAGTGGTAGGAGCAGGAGAGTCATATTGCAGCTATTGATCTGTGATAGTCACCTCTTCCCTTCACAGTACTTTAAACTGAGCCATCTGCTTTGCCTGATGCTGCTTTGGCGGCATGTGCCTGGCTTGTGTGCACAGGGATATAGACACAGTACATGGAGATATTGTAGCAACACTAGTAAAGATGTGAAAGCAGCACATTTCTCAATGGGTCACCTCGGAGTTGCCTCCATCTCTCCGTTGGCTGAGCCTCAGGACTCGGTGCCAAATTTGCCACTCGTGCAAACAGGCGTAACTTCTCTAAAGTGAACGGAGTTGAGCCCTTGTATGCTTAGCAGCAAATTCAGCTTTCAATCCTTTATACCCCCTCGATGGGGAGTTTAGACCATCATTACCATTGCCAGACCTAGTGGCTAAAAGACAGAATTTCCTTTCACACACAATAGGGTAAAATGGGTCCCCTTACCTTCAGGCCAGGAACCTTTAGTTTGATTACTCCTGGCATAGGTGTGTGTGACTTTGATTGGCAGGTGATTGCGAGAGGTGACTTTTCAAGTGATGGCTCATCCTCCCCCCCGCCCCCCTTGAAGGGTATTTACGTGTTCTGGGAAGGGTTTCACGTGCCGAATCTTGCACAAAGCTGTGGGTGCAGCCTTAGGAGAAACAGCAGGCTTAGAGCGAGTTCTCTGCAGCTGGAGGTCTGGAATACCCAGCCTGTCGCTTGGTGTTCCGAAAGCCATGCTGCACCTGCGTAAGATCTGCTGCCGCTCTTGCTGATCTGCTCTAGCCTTCTTGAAAGCACTGATGTCGATAAGATCCTCAGGTGACGTAAGATGACACAGCTTCATTGACTTCAGTGGAGTTATGCGGATTTATATCAGCCGAGGAGCTGGTCCATATGTGCAGAAATAAAAGTAGGAAAATATCCTGGATCTACATCTACTCATCTCTCCCCCAACAGGGATATGACTCAGTCCAGGGACCTGATTCCCCTTTTAATTTACATCAGGTTTACCTCTGTAATTCCACCACCTCCAATGGCACCATACCTGATTTATACATGTGTATATATGAGAGGAGAATCAGTCCAAAACCCTCTTGATTCCTCACAAGCCAAACAAAATCCACACTGAGCTTGTGAATGTATTTGAAAATCTGTAGCTATCAGGCACTTGCCCACCAATTTGCCAAAGGAGAAGAGGAATTGTTTAGGGTGATCCACGTGGTGGAATGTAATTCAACAAAGGAAATGAAGGCTACCGTTTCCCGACATTGAAGTGTCTTTGTTGAATAGTCTCATGAGGGAAGCAATGGAAGGTCCATTGCTGGAAGCATTGGAGAGCATGCTGTGTAGGGAATAATCTTACACTGCCCAAGAGAAACGGACATGATCTAATTTCCGTCCCTAACTTCCATAAGCTGTGTCTCCTTTTTAGGAGCACTCTTGTGTGTAGCTTTTTGTAAGGGTCTCTGTGCAGAGACTTCTTCGTGCATTAATGACTGTTGATGGGTTGTTCTAGAGCTTACTGTGAAGTCTGAGATCAGACTCTTCTCTTTGCTATATGAAGACTTTATCCCTTTAATATGCCTGTGGGTTTTGGGGTTTTTACGAACACCTCCTGTGTACAGAACTGGGCCTAAAATAGCTGTGCACCAACCCCCAAAACATCATCATTCATACTGCTTTGGAGAAGCTAGGAATGAATCAGGTTTTTGCTGGATTTGCAAAAATAGAGAAATTGGGGGGCTTCGTACTCAGAATTTTTCACCAGATTCTCATAAGTGACAGTAGCTCTCTCTGGATAGATTTACCAGTCTGAGAGGAGTTTTTTCTAGGCTGGTTCACATACATCCTTCACCTCTGGAAAGTGGAGATCAAATTTGAGAAATTTAAATGCATTCTGAGCTCTTAACTTAACCTGGGGGGAGATTATCTCTATTCAGTTCTAGTCTTTATAGGTTCTTATACCACTCTCATCACCATAGTATCTGAGCGCCTTCCAGTTGTTAAGCAACGTTAAATGATGTGACTAATCTGCCTGGTGTGATTCCTTCTCTCTCTCTCTCACTCATCCTCACCTCAGTGGGAGAATTGTGCATGTCGCTGAGTGGTTTTTGTTTTGGTAGGGTTTTGTTTTTTATTGGAGAAGGCAGGTCCTCAAAGAGTGACTGGAAGTTGGAGCAGAATGTGGCAAAGCCACTAACAATCACATGTCAGCCAAGCAGACCTCTCATCAGGAGGCATGAAAACATTCAGAGCAAACCCACATGCCCAAACTTCCCACTGAAGTTAGTACAGCTAGTTTGAATGCTTTCCCTCCCCCGCCACACCTCCATTTCACAATTTTGCTCTACAATAGGCATGTCTTCATGAAGGAAGTGGCCTATTTCCAAGTGAAAACCGCAATTCTGTAAATTTCTAAATTCTAACCTCCCTTTGCATGATATTCAATTGGTAATGAAAGCCAGTGACAGTCAAAACCCAGCCTGCCTTTGTAGTGTAAACAACCAGGTTGCTGAAATTTCATGGAAAATGACATTTCTGGGTCACATAATGGAGCCGAATGAAGTGATTAACATTTTGGCATTAGACTTCATAAAAACAAGTATCACTCTCGCCAGCTCTGCTCCCAACGTCCAGGGGGCCTTTGCACCTAATCTTTGGCTAGGTCCACACTACCCGCCCGGATCGGCGGGTAGCCATCGATGTAGCGGGGATCGATCTATCGCATCTCGTCTGGACGCGATACATCGATCCCCGAACGCGCTCACATCGACTCCGGAACTCCAGCAGGGCGAGCGGAGGTCGCGGAGTCGACGGGGGAGCCGCGGCCGTCGATCCCGCGCTGCGAGGACGCGAGGTAAGCGCGGGTAAGTCGAAATAGGATACTTCGACTTCAGCTACGCTATTCTCGTAGCTGAACTCGCGTATCTTATTTCGATCCCCGCCCCTAGTGTGGACCAGCCCTTTATGAAACCTGTGGGAGTTTTTTCCATTGAACTTCAATGGGAGTGGAACCTGGCCTTTAAAGTGGGACAAAGACGCAACCGGGGATAGACTTGTCTGTGTCCTAGTCTGATATTGCGATCTCAGCCTTTCTGCTGTGTACATACAGTAATAAAAGAGGAGAGGCCAATAGGTCCGTAGGGGATGGAGGTAAATCTGGGTCTTTAATAGGAAGCCTCATTCCTCTTGTGTTGGGGCATGGCTGAGAGATGCAACTCAGCCTTTCCCTGTCTTCCAGGAGACAATCTAACCCTGCCTTTTAAAAAGCCTTTAACCCTCTGAATAAAGCTAAACATTGAGCAGGAGTTCAAAATGTGGCTTTTAAACAGTCAGAGGTGGGGGGTTGCAATTTAATGGCTTCCCTCTAACAATTGGATGAAGTGAGCCGCTAAGCTTATGGATGTAGTGGTGAATTTACCAAGCTATGTGGAGGGTGGGGCTGATCCCTTTCAAATGGTTCAAAATAATACGCTTGCTTGGCAACCCCATTTAAGTTGCGTGCCTGAAAAAATGTGATGACCCAAGGAAGGTATCCCATGCTTGGGAATTGGCCAGTACGTAGATTGTGTGTCAGGCCATAATCTCGGCTTCCATCTTGTTTGTTCCAAGTATGGAAGTAGCAGGATCCACGGGTTGTCTGATGTCTGGGTTTTCGAATGAGCTGTCCTGTTGGACTGCATTGGTAATGGAATTTTGAAACCCTTTCCCCTGCAGGCTATGAGTACAAATGGGGAGTGACCAGAGATGGGCCCACGCCACAAAATTTTGATTTGGGTTCAAATTTTGAAAATTTGCAATGGGGACTTTGCTTTGGGTCTGTCTCTGGTAATCATTTACTATCTTCAGTGGCCCATGTGACATGAGTTGATGCTGGTCTCAGTCCAGGGGCCAGTGTCCACTTCACCAGAACCACCACCATGTCCAGCACTAATTAGACCCCACACTGGCAGTCCCGGCAGATAGACCAAGGACTGAATGGACAACAGAGATTGATCCTCTCTCAGGATTGAGGCTCCTTGGAAGGGCAATATGGATAAGTTTGCGTTGTGTTTAAATAGGACATCAGTCCCCAGGACAGTCTGTCCACCAGCACCTTTCAACAGCAGGGAACTTCATTAATAAAATAAAAACCGATCGAAGAACTAATAATGGACTACTTTGGCCAAAACTCCTGAGCCAAGACTCTTCGATTGCAAAGGGGAACCGCAGCCGACTCGCATTCAGACCTGTTTGGAGGAGGTAACCCTTGCTGACCATCTGTCTGTCTCTTTCCAGGGGGAGTTGTTGAGCCCATGTCGATGTGATGGATCGGTGAAATGCACGCACCAGCCTTGTCTGATCAAATGGATCAGCGAGAGAGGCTGCTGGAGCTGCGAGCTGTGTTACTACAAGTATCACGTCATTGCCATAAGCACAAAGAACCCTCTGCAGGTAAAGGTACTAGAGACATTTCAAAGTTTTCTTTTCTGTTACCAATAGGTCTGTGTGGCTCTCCCTGCACTGCATAGAGGGATGTATGGATGGGCTCTTTACAAAGTGGAGGAGGGCTGGTTCAACCCCCCAGGAATCTGTTCTTGCTGCCCCCTGGCATCTCCAGCACCCATTCTTCTCGGTCTAGCGTATTTATCGGGCCCTCATTGCTGTAGCATTTGAGCACCTCACAAATCCTCTGTGAGGTAAGGCAGAGCTATTTATCCCCATTTTACAGCTGGGGAAAGAAAGTGGAGAGAGGCCAAGTGACTTCCCCAAGGTCACACAGGAAGGCTGTGGTAGAGTGGGGAATTGAACCTGGGTCTTCAGAGTTGCACCCTAACCACTAGTCCACCCCACAGCCCAAGCTTGCCTGCTCTGGTTCTCAATAGGCCCTTCACCCGCTTCTGGTTTGCATGCCATCAGGGGTATTGGAGCCCATCACTGCAGACTTGAGGTTCCACTGGCCTGCGCCTTGTGCTGGATGAGCTGGGTGTCCGTCACAACCAGATCCGAATGGTAGCTTTTGATATCCACTTTGCCCAGGTGTAAATGACTGTAAGCAGCAGTGGAAAATTGCACTTCCTTTCCTCAGATCTCATGAGCTCTGGTGAGTCTCCGGAGATAGACGTTTCCCCGAGTGCATTGCCCCCAAATCTGACTGTGAGGAGACAACGTACTTTGAACACACGACTGAGACTCGAGAGACCTGGATTCCGGTCCTAGTTCTCCCTCAACCTACTGTGTGGCCTTGGGGGTGTGATTTAGTTTCTCCATCTGTAACAGGGGGGTTATGGTTGTCAGTGGCTTATTATTATTTGGACAGTGCCCAGAGGTTGGCGAGTTGCTATCCCCCTTGGAGTGTCTCAGATGCCAGGCACCGCATTAGAGCAAGGTATTAATAGTTCTTCTTCGAGGGCTAGTCTGTGTAGCTATTCCACTGCAGGTGGGTGCATGTCCAGTGCACTTGTCTAGTCAGCAGTGTGGGACACCGCATTGAACAAGTGGCTCAAGCACAAGGCAGAGGACCTACCTAGCCCAGCTCTTTGGAACCAGAAGGGTTCCGTTCCCTTTGGCGTTTGCTTCTGAGGTTCTGCCTAGTTTTACTGGTCCTAGATCGGGTCATGTCAATGGCCTCTCAGCATCATTAGGAGGGAAACTGACTCCTGCGAACAGGGTCCCACCATGCCCTCAGCACCACTGAGTCTCAGTTAGGTCTCACATTTAAAAAAATCAAATCCTGCTGCTATTGAACGCAGGGGAATTGGAGCCGGCACTAGGCATAAGCAGACGAAGCGATGGCTTGGGGAACTTGCCTGTTTTAGTATGGGGGGAGCAGGGGCGGCTCCAGGCACCAGCGCAGCAAGCGCGTGCCTGGGGAGGCAAGCCACGGGGGGCAACCTGCCGGTCGCTGTGAGGGCAGCAGTCAGGCGGCCTTTGGCGGCGTGCCTGCGGGAGGTCCGCCGGTCCCGCGGTTTCGGCGGCAATTCGGCGGCGGGTATGCCGAAACCGCGGGACCGGCAGATCACCCGCAGAAACGCCGCTAAATCCGTGTGACCACAGACCGCCCGCAGGCACGCCGCCGAAGGCCACCTGGCTGCCGTGCTTGGGGCGGCAAAAAACATAGAGCCACCCCTGGGGGGGCGGGATATTCCTGCATAGCGCCCCCTGTGGGCTAGCACTGGTGGGAATTTTTGCCACTAACTTCCAAGGGAGAGCAGAACTGGTCCCTAGGATTTAAGAGGGATTTAAATAAAGTACATGGGACTAATGTGGCCATTACAGGAGTGAATTCTACCCTGGAAGGAGTTCTCCTTGCTCCATGGCTCAGCCGAGCTTCTGACACTTGAGTTTTACATGCATTGGGCTCAGGTTGTCAGCACTTTCATCACAAACCCAGAGCCCCAGGAGTTTAATTTCTTGGCTCAGATACCTTGGTCCAGACTGAAACTCGAGAGGGAGACAAAACTGTACGGTATTTTTTAAAGCTGTTTTGCATGTGCCTGAATGTTGCAGGTATCTCAGCTCAGAGGCTGATGTTAGGGTCCTGGAACAACACAGATACTAACGCTTTGTGCTGACATTGTGATAGTACCTTTCCTCTGAGGATCTCCAAGCACTCTGTAAAGCTCAGACACACGTTAAAGATTTAGATCCGGATCCTCAGCTGGTGTAAATTGGGGTAGCGTCTTTGAAGTGAAAGAGACAAGTGCCCATTCCCCAAGTTTCAGAAACACTGCACTTTTTCGGAAGCTCTTTGAAAACCCGGCCTTATTAAACTCTGGGCAGCTGTTGCCATGACCCTAAAAAATGACCAGGCGACGGCAAGAAAATAACAGAGCTTAGAGCTGTGTGAAATGATCGCAAAGGAAAGTGGAAACCATGAAAAATGTGAGGCGTCCAAGTGTTTGTTTGGACTTCACAAACATCCTGGAAACGTTGAGACTTTTTGCTTATAAATAGGAGCAATTTGAATTAAATAAATACAATATATCATAGGGTTAGAAGGGTCATCTACTCTAACCCCCTGTCAAGATAGAGGATATGCATTCACAAGTGAAGGCCCGAAGAACTATATATACAATGCATAGTCACATATACATCCCACTAGCCCTGAAATACATACACATCACTACATAGCAACATACACGCTTTCATACCCCCGTAAGACAGACACCCACATTCAAATAGTCACTCACATAGATGCACACACAAGCCCAGATATTGAGGTCCATACATGATTTCATGCACACAGATGTCTACATACACACGAATGGGCCATACAGTAAAAGAACAAGAACGATCCCTACCGCTGTTGATTTGTGCATGCTAATTGCTAGCTGGAATTTAGATGCCTTTGTCCTTAGTTTAAAGCTCTGACTTTCCCAAGCTTCAGTGTTTAGGTACGGTTCTGTAGAAAGCCAGGGAGTTCTGAAGTCCTCCGTTTATCCAGAGAACAGGCATAACACAGGCAGTGACAATGTGAGCTCTCACTACCCTGCCAATGTGCATCAATTTTGACTTGGAGGGTCCACTGCTCTGGATGAGAGAGTTTAGTCCCCACAGCCCATTTTGTCCTTGGCCTCTCTGCTGAGATGCCAGTTTTGTGGCCAGGACATCGGTCCATTAGGCCTGGACTGAGACCCACCCACTCATTTCACACAGGCCACCCAATGAAATGACTGTTGACCACTGGGCTGGATTTGAACCAGTGACCTGGAGGTGAAATAGCCTCGTGGCCCACTACCAACATCCCGAGTCACCTGGGCCCATTTTAAACCCAGACATAGCCTTAGGCAACCTGCAGGTCCTGTGTTTTCCTATGGCAAAGACTGTACCAAATCAGTGAGTGTACTTTGCATTTGTGTGCATGTGTATTTCAGCATATCCTGTGTGTCTATTTTATTGCATACTGTAGCTATGGGGGGAGGGATAGCTCAGTGGTTTGAGCATTGGCCTGCTAAACCCAGGGTTGTGAGTTCAATCCTTGAGGGGGCCACTTAGGGATCTGGGCCAAAAATCAGTACTTGGTCCTACTAGTGAAGGCAGGGGGCTGGACTGGATGACCTTTCAAGGTCCCTTCCAGCTCTATGAGATAGGTATATCTCCATTTATTATTATTCAGAGTATATTTTGAATTGCACAGTGTACTCAATGTATTTCAATGTGCGTGTGTGTGTGTGTGTGTGTGTACTTGGATGGGAGACCTGCATGGACGGTATGCGCATGTGGAGAGTTGTGTTAGGGGCAGAGAAGCTACAGCAAGGGAGCAGAGCTCATATTTAATTAACCAGATTCCTTACAACCTCTGAGCTGCTATGATGCTTCCATATCAGATAGCATCTTGTTTGCACCGCTTTTAAATGACCCCTCTGGCACTGGCTGCTGGGATTTCCCAGCGTTAAGTGAGAATGCCTAAGAGCAATGAAAGCTGCAAACCTGCCAAGGCCAGGGGATTAAAGTCAGAGAGAGTGAAGCTCAAGTCTCCAATCCAACCTGCCAGGTGGTAGCTGCTTAGTCAGTGAGCAACAGAGGCGCTTCCAGGAGCTCTGGGTGGCCTGTTACCCTCACATCACTGAACTTGGTAATCCCCAGTGATGGGTAAAGCAACCCTAGGACTAGCAGGTAGCTTTAATCCGTTCCCTACTGGGGTCTGGTGCAACATTTATGCAGGGTTATATTGTGGATGGGATCTTTAGTGTCTACAAGGTCTGAACACACATGGTATGTGAAACATAGGGCAGCATTGCAGGTGTGTTTTGCACTATATACCTGCTACATCGGGCATCCCCCAAAGTGGTTAGTTGTGGAGCCTGATTCTGCTCCCATTTACACTGCTGTATAACTCCTTTGTCTCAGGGGAGTCAATCCTGATTTACATTAATTGTATCTAAGAGCAGAATCAGACTCTTTGTTTTTAGCAAAAAATAAAATGGGTCAGAACCAAACTCCCAGATCCAAAAGCTTCTGAGCTTTGGGGAAGTTAAAATCCAGCCACAAATGTCTCTGGTGCCCCCTCTACATAATGGGTCGACCGACCCCCTGTTCAGAACACCCGAACATTTGGGGAGTGTTCGACTTAAGATTCTGGTCCTGATTTTCCTCTCACTGGCACTAGTGTAATTCAGAAGTAACACCGCTGGAGTAAATGAATATTTGCTCAATGTCTCCCCTTCATCAGGGCTACTGCGTCCACATCAAATGTGGCTGAAACCCGGGAGTCTCCCAACCCCTGGGCAAAAACCCAAAGGTGATGAGATTGCTGGAAGTGGCAAGGAGAGCCACAAAGGAGTTACTGCCTTTGTGGCAAACAGCTCGTCATCACAGTCACTAAAGAACCAGAAAAAAAAAAACACCCACCACAAACTGCAGAAGGAGGGTTACAGAGGCCCTGGGAGAGCAGTAACCTGATTTCTGCATGTCTTACAGGAGATCAGAAGTGCTGCAAATGACCAGCTGTGTATCTCCAGGAAAATCTCAACCTCTTTGTATTTCTCTCAGAATCTGAACATGGATCTGTTCAATAGCGAGGCCCTGGATCCTCATAATTATAAAGGAACTTGTCAAATCCTGTAATAAACTAAACTGGCTGAGGCTGGGGTGGGAGAGCTTGATGCAGGAAATAGAAAATCCTTCCTAGGAAGCAATGTTCTCCATTAGAGGCGTATAGATTTTCTTTGGCTAATTATATGGCCTGATTCTGCTCTCCCTAACACTTGTTTGTAAATCCGGAGATCACTGGAGTCAAACCGATATGAGAATCAGACTAAGCATAGAGACCGACTCTGTGGGTACTCCGGGGCTGGAGCACCCACAGGAAAAAATTTGGGTGCTCAGCACCCACCAGCCACAGCTGTTCGACGGGGCCACGCTGATCAGCTGTTTGGTGGCTGGGGGAGTGGCCTGGGGGAGAGCAGAGAGCAGTGACCGGATGGTGGGCAGAGGCCGAGGGGGAGGGGGCGGAGTGGGGGTGGGGCCTCAGAGCAGAGCATCCCCGGGGAAAAATAAAAGTCAGCACTTTAGAAACTAAGCATTAATATCATTTAATTTGTATTGCAGTGGCAATAGCAGCGGACACCGGCAGAGATCAGGGCCACATTGTACTTGGGGCTGTACAGACTCGCAACAGGAAAACAGTCTCTGCCCCAAGCACAGAACGTGGGGTTATGACACTGTACAAAAGACGATGAATGAGATAAATGAGGGGCAAGGAGGAGAGGGAGCAGGAAGATAATATTAGTTGGTATAGTAGGCAGTAGTCTCAGCCTGCCACCTTCCTGGCCAGTTTACATAAAGGTTAATTAAAAATTTCAGGTCTGGATCTGATATTAACATTCAGAGGTGTTTTGGATCTGAAGGTTTTGTAATTTTGGTAAAACAATGGAACAAATATGAAAAGGGAAAACTCAATCCGAACTTTGCATTACTGTCTAGGTTAGTTGTCAGTGTAGATTAGTGATGGGATGGGGTTTGAAAGAGGTGGCCTTCGAGGAACGATTTGAAGGAGACGAGTGTTTTCTCCAATGAGTGTGGCACTTTGACCATCCATTGTATAATTGTGCCTTAGCATCCTGTGAAAAACAGTGAACTGGGAGTTCGCAAGGGTCTTGCAAAGAACCCTTTATTTGATGCTTTCTGTTACAGCAGAGCTCCTAGGTCTGCTCTTAATGGTACGGGTCCTGGGATCATCTGAAGAGCTTTACTCAACAGGAAGTTATAACTCCTGAGATCCTAGTGGAATGGAAAGAATTATCATCTAGGCACCAGACAGACTACGGACATGGTTTTGTTCTAGTTCTGACTTAACGGTTTTCTCACAATTGCATGCATGAGTTTAGTGCTGGTGAACAGTGCCAACTAGCCAGCCCAGGAGAAGGAAGCGTTCCTGTTAGCCACACAACAGAGAGCAGCAGTACAAGTTTCCCCACTGCTGACCTGTAACCCTGAGCTGCAGGGAGCATATCGCAAGTGAGCTCAGTCTGCACAGCCATCCAGCCATTGGTTTTACTGTAGGAATGGAGCCAGTCAGTGTTGACTGGAGGAGGGGAATGGCTGGTGATTCTCTAGAAGTCCTCAGCCCGTCCTCATCACCTTGGTATCTGAGCACCTTCCAACTGGGCAGTAAGTGATGTGATTAACCTCTCTCTCTCTCTCTCTCTCTCTCGTGTGGTTGGTTCTTTCTCTCCTCCTCTCTCCTGTGGGAGAACTGTGTGTGCACTGGTGAGTTTTGTTTTGGTAGGGCTGTTATTGTTTGGGACTTTGGTTGGGTTTTTTAAATGCACACTCTGCTCTGGGTTAGGGAAGGCACGGTCAAAGACACGGACCTGGTGCCGAAGGTGGTGAGGTTTGTGATAGTCTTTAGTTCCTGGGGAGCACATGCTGCAGCCTGGGACCAGCCCCTAAGCAAGCTCTATCTTCTGCATAGAGGCTCTTTGCCCTGATGAGCTGACACTATCCAACTCACTTTGGTTAGCACCAGACAGCCAAGAGATGATGGCAAAGTTTGGTCGTTGGCTCTCAGTGCCAGATGCGAACCAGTGACCTCTGGTAGCAGAGGGAGAGACATTCTAGGCTCCGGAGCCATCCGATCTCTCTCTCGACTGAGTGATCTGGATTTCGGCGTGAGCTTTTTTAACCTCTTGACAACTGACATTTAAAAGACACTCTTTTGCGGGGGGGACACCTGGCTTAGGGGGCTGGTAATGGAACACAACTTCACTTCTAGGTCATGGGTGAAAATTCAGCCCAGGGCCAGCAGTGACCAAAAGCAATTACCATTTACTGGCATGTGTGAAGTGAGTTGGTAGATCTCAGTGCAATGCCCAACGGGCAGGTGACCCCAGCAGAAAAATCCTCACAGCTGACTCAGCAGAGGAGCCCAGCATTAAATGGGCCAGGATGACCGACCGCCCCTCTCCCCCTTGGAGATAGCTAGGGATGGGGTTTGTTGGCATGTGGTCCTGGATGGGGGAAGGTGTACCCTGCGGTGCTGGTCTCCGTTCTGCAGAGACCTTTGACTCTCCAACATTGTCAATACAGCCTCATTCAGGTGCACTAATTCTTAAAAGAGCAGTCGTCCGTCAGTCCCATCCTTCCTGCCAAGTGCTGAATTCCGGCTGCTCCGTTTCCTTTATAACCGAGAACTCTCCACTTTCTTACGTCGCTGCAAATTTCACCGACATTTCATGGACCTGTATCCCAGGGCTCAATCTGGCCTGTCTACCGCAGAGCAGGGAGTAGAGAATACATCTCCGCAGCCTATTTAATGTGTGTGTGATGGCCTCCCCTGCTTTGCAGGGACAGCTTGGGACCCTGACCCCGAGTCTCGTTAGATAACTCAAGGAAGCATCTGGCAATTTCAACATTCAAGCTTACACTGGAGCAGTAGGATGCTGCTGTGAACTACACCAGTGTAAATTCTAGTAGCTCCATTGAAGTCAGTGGATCTAATGTGGATTTACAGTGATGTCCTGGATCAGAATCTGGCCCTAGCGATATTTGTAATGTGGCGTCTAGTCTTCTCCTCCTAGGAGGAGGAGAAGCAATGTACCCCCAAGGCTGGGAGGATCACAGCCACCATTCCCAGGAGGAAACGTAGGGTAGTAGTGGTTGGTGACTCTCTTCTAAGGGGGACGGAGGCACCCATGTGTCGCCCAGACATGGCATCCCGGGAGGTATGCTGCCTGCCAGGGGCCCGTATCTGAGACGTTACAGAGGGATTGTCGAGGATCATCCGGCCCTCTGACTACTACCCCCTGCTACTCATCCATGTGGCACTAATGATCCTGCGAGGTATGACCCTCAGCAGATCAGAAGTGACTCACGGGCTCTGGGAGTAAGGGTGAAGGAGTTCGGAGTGCAGGTGGTGGTCTTTTCAATCCTTCCGGTGAAGGGTAGGGGCCCAGGCAGAGACAGATGCATCCTGGAGATGAATGCCTGGTTGCGAGGATGGTGTCGCCACAAGGGCTTTGGCTTCCTTGACCACGGGATGCTGTTCCAGGAAGAAGGATGCTAAGCAGAGATGGGGTCCACCTATCGAGGAAGGGGAAGAGCATATTTGGATACAGACTGGCTAACCTAGTGAGGAGGGCTTTAAACTAGGTTCGAAGGGGGCAGGTGACCAAAGCCCACAGGTAAGTCAAGAACATGGAGACGGTTTGGAATTTGGGGGGAGCATGGGCTGTTATAGCAGGGATAAAGGAGAGACAAGACAAAACGGCGGTGGGGGGGGGATCAAATCAGTATCTTAGATGTCTGTATACTAATGTGAGAAGTATGGGGAATAAGCAGGAAGAACTCAAAATGCTAGTAAATAAATACAACTATAACATAGTTGGGATCACAGAGACTTGGTGGGATAATAGACATGACTGGAATATTTGCATAGAGGAGTACAGCTTGCTCAGGAAGGACAGGCAGGGAAAAAAGGAGGAGGTGTTGCCTTATATATTAAAAATGTATACACTTGGACTGAGGTTGAGAAGTAAATAGGAGACAGACTTGTTGAAAGTTTCTGGGTAAGGATAAAAGGGGTAAAAAACAAGGGTGATGTCATGGTAGGGGTTTACTACAGAGCACCAAACCAGGAAGAAGAGGTAGATGAGGATTTTTTTAAACAGCTAACAAAATCATCCAAAGCACAGGACTTGGTGGTGATGGAGGACTTCAACTACCCAGACATCTGTTGGGGAAATAACACAGCACGGCACAGATTATCCAACAAGTTCTTGGAATGTATTGGAGACAATTTTTTATTTCAGAAGGTGGAGAAAGCTACTAGGGGAGAGGCTGTTCTAGATTTGATTTTGACAAATAGGGAGGAACTGGTTGAGAATTTGAAAGTGGAAGGCAGCTTGGGTGAAAGTGATCACGAAATGATAGAGTGCATGATTCTAAGGAATGGTAGGAGGGAGAACAGCAAAATAAAGACAATGGATTTCAAGAACGCAGACTTTAGCAAACGCAGGGAGTTGGTAGGTAAAATCCCATGGGAAGCAAGTTTAAGGGGAAAAACAATTGAAGACAGTTGGCAGTTTTTCAAAGAGACATTATTAAGGGCACGAGCAAACTACCCCACTGCGTAGGAAAGACAAGAAGTATGGCAAGAGACCACCCTGGCTTAACCAGGAAATCTTCAATGATCTAAAAATCAAAAAAGAGTCCTACAAAAAGTGGAAACTAGCTCAAATGACAAAGGATGAATATAAACAAATAACACAAGTATGTAGGGACAAAATTAGAAAGGCCAAGGCACAAAACATGATCAAACTAGCTAGAGACCTAAAAGGGTAACAAGAAAACATTCTACAAATACATTAGACGCAAGAGGAAGACCAAGGACAGGGTAGGCCCATTACTCAATGAGGGGGGAAAGACAATAACAGAAAATGTGGAAATGGCAGAGGTGCTTAATGACTTCTTTGTTTCGGTTTTCACCAAGAAGGTTGGTGGTGATTGGACATCTAATGTAGTGAGTGCCAGTGAAAATGAGGTAGGATCAGAAGAGGCTAAAATAGGGAAAGAACAAGTTAAAAATTACTTGGACAAACTAGATGTCTTCCAGTCACCAGGGGCTGATGAAATGCATCCTAGAATACTCAAGGAGATGACTGAGGAGATATCTGAGCCATTAGCGATTATTTTTGAAAAGTCATGGAAGACGGGAGAGATTCCAGGAGACTGGAAAAGGGCAAATCTAGTGCCCATCTATAAAGAGGGAAATAAGGACAACCCCGGGAATTACAGACCAGTCAGCTTAACTTCTGTATCCAGAAAGACAATGGAGCAAATAATTAAGCAATCAATTTGCAAACATCTAGAAGATAATAAGGTGATAAGTAACAGTCAGCATGGATTTGTCAAATCATGTCAAACCAACCTGATAGCTTTGTTTGACAGGGTAACAAGCCTTGTGGATGGGGGGAAGCGGTAGATGTATTTCTTGACTTTAGTAAAGCTTTTGATACTGTCTCGCATTACCTTCTCATAAACAAACTAGGGAAATGCAACCTAGATGGAGTTACTATAAGGTGGGTGAAAAACTGGTTGGAAAACCGTTCCCAGAGAGTAGTTATCAGTGGTTCACAGTCATGCTTGAAGGGCATAATGAGTGGGGTCCCACAGGGATCAGTTCTGGGTCCAGCTCTGTTCAATATCTTCATCAATGATTTAGATAATGGTATAGAGAGGACACTTATAAAGTTTGCAGATGATACCAAGCTGGGAGGGGTTGCAAGTGCTTTGGAGGGTAGGATTATAATTCAAAATGATCTGGACAAACTGGAGAAATGGTTTGAAGTAAATAGGATGAAATTCAATAATGGCAAATGCAAAGTATTCCACTTAGGAAGGAACAATTAGTTGCACACATACAAAATGGGAAATGACTGCCTAGGAAAAAGTACTGCAGAAAGGGATCTGGGGGGTCATAATGGACCACAGCTAAATATGAGTCAACAGTGTAACGCTGTTGCAAAAAAAGCAAACATCATTCTGGGATGTATTAGCAGGAGTATTGTAAGCAAGACACGAGAAATAATTCTTCCACTCTAGTCCGCGCTGATTAGTCCAGTTCTGGGCGCCACATTTCAGGAAGGATGTGGACAATTTGGAGAGAGTCCAGAGAAGAGCAACAAAAATGATTAAAGGTCTAGAAAACATGGGCCTGTGAGGGAAGATTGACAAAAATTGGTTTGTTTAGTCTGGAAAAGAGAAGACTGAGAAGGGACGTGATAACAGTTTTCAAGTACGTAAAAGGTTGTTACAAGGAGCAGGAAGAAAAATTGTTTTTCTTAACCTCGGAGGATAAGACAAGAAGCAATGGGATTAAATTGCAGCAAGGGAGGTTTAGGTTGGATATTAGGAAAAACTTCCCAATTGTCAGGGTGGTTAAGCACTGGAATAAATTGCCTAGGGAGGTTGTGGAATCTCCATCATTGGAGATTTTTAAGAGCAGGTTAGACAAACACCTGTCAGGGATGGTCCAGGTAATACTTAGTCCTGCCTTGAGTGCAGGGGACTGGACTAGACGACCTTCCAATTCTATGATTCTGTGTCAAATTGCTTCACACAATACACACAGACGGGGGAGTTACGTTAGAAGAGCTCCGCCGTTCACCTTCGAATGCAGCACAAATGTGTCAGACCCCTGATGAAAAGGGAACCTCGCCTTGTATTATTTGTAACGTGTTTTGTGGGGCATGCGTAGCCTACAGCAAGATCTCACCTTGCACTGCGATCCTGTCAGATTTCACAAGCGAAGCAGCACCGAGCTGCTTGGATGGGAGGCCTCCAAGGAATAGCTAGGTACTACGAGAAGCGGTGCTGGTGATGCCTTTGGCAGCATGCTCTCCAGGGTCAGTACAGCACCAACGCCCCAGCATGGTGACAGGGACGCCCTGCCTCCAGAGTTCCTGCTTCTGGATGATGTATAAGCTGGAGATCCTAAGGCATAGAGTCGTTAATGTCCCACTTGTTACAGATCTCTAGTCAAGTGCCCCCTCTAGGACATTCACCGGACTACTCTGAGGGGATCCAAATGTGGGGTGTGCTTTCAGCCTCCAGAGTCTGAACAGAGTCCATGCACTGTCCCTAGCTTGGGGCCTCTTGGGATGCCGTTCCTCTGTCTAGCATCCCCTCCTGAGAGCTGAGACCTCTGCCAGTCAACTACCTAGCCCCTGAGACCGTTGCTGATTCCTCAGAATTCAGTGTAGCTAATAATAATAATATAATATATGGAGATATACCTATCTCATAGAGCTGGAAGGGACCCCGAAAGGTCATCGAGTCCAGCCCCCTGCCTTCACTAGCAGGACCAATTTTGCCCCAGATCCCTAAGTGGCCCCCTCAAGGATTGAACTCACAACCCTGGGTTTAGCAGGCCAATGCTCAAACCACTGAGCTATCCCTCCCAGAGCTTAAACAAGCTCCCAGAATTCCAGCCATGCGGGTATTCCGGGTCCACAGGGTAACTTTTCAAGGGAGTGTGATACATGTAACACACAACGCACAGACTTTGCACCGTGTTTTAAAACACCATTGCTCTTTACATAACAGCACGAGAGAGGTACGGCTCTAGACAAAATGCCTTTACGCCTTTCTCTGCCTGTTTCCTCACCATTGTGGGAGAGATCTTTGGGCCAGGGGAGAGCCTTCTGGGATGCCCCGGAACCTTCCTCTGCAGCTTCAGGACGTCTCTTCTGAAGCATGGATCCCTCTCCACCCCAGCTGCCATTTTCTGACCTGGGCTGTTCACAGTTAAACAGGACCTCTCTGCTACAAAAGCATACTCGTCTCTTCCTCTCTCCTGCCCAAAACTTCCTGTTTGGCTCATGAGTCTCTCGCATCGATATGTCCCACCAACAACACCTGGTTCCTTTGTTCTGATGCTGGCAATTTTCCACTCTCCAAACTCCAGCAAACTGTTGAGGGGCTGAGGAAAACTCGTTCTCCTAGCTTCAGCCCCCCTCCTTAGCATGCCCATGGTGTGGTCACAGTACAGTCGTTAAGGTTAACTACTCTCCATTGTCCCCATTCCAGTGGTTGCATGCAACAAGCCGTCTCAGCCCATGGTGGAGTCTACATTTTATACATTCCATGATACAGCAAACTTCATAGTAACAGCTTGATCATATCAACCAGAATTCATAAATTGTACAGGCCGATCCCCCAAATCATCATACCACTGTACTTGACATGAGAGCAGGGGCTGTTAGTTACCCTCAGCGTCTGGCCAAAGTCCATCTCCGGTAGTTGTCCTCTGCCTCCCTATATGCCCTGTGCAGTTTCAGTTGGATACAGGATTCTTCTTCGCTTCCAGATCCAAAATGTGGAACGTGGTGGTGTTCTTTTAAACAGCTGCTGTGCTCCATCCCAGTGGTGGCTGCATGTCAGTGGTGGGAGAAGTGATCCATGTGTAGTGTTTGTCTGTCGCGTTGTAAAGCACTTTGGGATGGGAAGCCACCATGTGAGTGTTTCAGTGCTGGTGTTCACCGCAGAACTAATCTCCCGTCTTTTCCCCCTCCTTCCCTCTCTCTTTGTCCCTGAATGTTATTTCCCCTTCCTCCCATCCCTTCCTCCCCTTGCAGTGGCAGGCCATCTCTCTGACAGTCATTGAGAAGGTTCAGATAGCAGCAGCCATCTTGGGTTCCCTCTTCCTCATCGCCAGTATCTCGTGGCTCATCTGGTCGACCTTCAGTCCTTCCGCCAAATGGCAGCGCCAGGACCTGCTCTTCCAGATCTGCTATGGAATGTATGGCTTCATGGACATTGTCTGTATAGGTGGGTGAATGAATTTCGCAGGCAAGGGGATGCAGCCCGCTGGCTCCCTCCACAGGAAGGAGCAGGAGATGGCACGCGGAGAATGGGCCTGGCTGCTATACAGATCTGTTTGGATACAGCCCCCTTGGCCATTACTGCACTCTCTTTACAGAAATAACCCGGTTCTGAAGATCTCATCAACCTTGAGGTATTTTCCATTTCTGGGATGGCGTGGGATCTGGAACCTCCCATGGGCAAATGCAATGAGGGTCGAATGCTGTAAAATGCAGTCACTTACACATTAACAGGGCATTCTTTTTCAGCTGTGTAAGGAATCTGAGAGCAGTGGGCTGATTGAGAAACATCAATTAACACTGGGCAGGAGGTAGAGAAAACACTTTCCTTTCACTCCCAGAATTGGGGTGAACACTTTTTCAAAAGGCAAAAGTGGGACACATGCAGGAGCCCCACCTCCTCATAGACTCATAGACTTTAAGGTCAGAAGGGACCATTATGATCATCTCTTCTGACCTCCCGCATGATGCAGGCCACAAAAGCTGACCCACCCACTCCTGGAATAACTTTTAATATCCCATCATTGACCATTGGTACTAATTACCAGTGATGGCATGTTATTGACCTATTGACTAAGATCACGTTATCCCATCAAACCATCCTCTCCATAAGCTTATCAAGCTTAATCTTAAAGCCAGAGAGGTCTTTTACCCGCACTGTTTCCCTCGGAAGGCTGTTCCAGAACTTCACTCCTCTGATGGTTAGAAACCTTCATCTAATTTCAAGCCTAAACTTCCCGACGGCCAATTTATATCCATTTGATATAACCTCCTGCTGCTCCTCTTCCCCCTGAGTCTTCACCCCCTGGCCAGGCGGGAAGCCGGAGCTCGGGGAGCCACTGTGGGGAGCCCCAGACCCTTTACCTGCCCTGGATATGCCGCCCAGGGCAGGTGGAGGGTCTGGGGCTCCCCCCTGCAATCCGGCTCAGAGGCGCCAGAACTGGGCAGGACGGGGGGGGCCATAGCTCTCCCACTTTTTGAAAGTGGATGGGCCGGACCCCGCCACCTCCCCCTCCTCTTCCCCCCCAAGGCCCCACCTCCCTAGCCAGGCCAGCGTGGAGCCCAACCTTATGGGAGCCACATGGACCCTCCATCTGCCTATGGTGCAGGGGGGCTGAGAGCAGCCCCCGGCCCGTGGCCCCGTCCCCCAGGCTTCCTGCCCAGCCCAGGGCAGGTGGAGGTAGAGGGTCCGCGACTCCGCGCCAGCTCACCACAGCTGCTTGTGCTGCTCTCCCCGACCCAGCTTCGGTGGGGGAGGGCCTCAAAGTCGCAGCCGGGCCATGCACGGACCCTCCACCTGCCCTGGACAGAGGGGCCAGGGGGCGGGGACACAGGCCGGGGCCTGCTCTTGGCAGGCCCCCCTGCACCGCGGGCAGGTGGAGGGTCCACCACGACTCCGTACAGCTGCCCGCGCGGCTCTTAGCATGGCCCAGCTGCGGCTCCGAGGCCTTCCCCCCGCCAGAGCCGGGTCGGGGAGAGCCGCACAAGCAGCTGTGGTGAGCCTGGGTCCCTCCACCTGCCCTGGGCGGGGGGGGGCAGGGACATGGGCAGGGGGTTGCTTTCAACCCCCACCCCAGGCAGGAAGAGGAGGGGTAGGGTCTTGCAGGTAGTGACCAGACAGCAAGTGTGAAAAATCGGGACGGCGGTGGGGCCTATATAATATAAGAAAAAGCCACAAATATCAGCACTGTCCCTATAAAATAGGGACATCTGGTCACCCTACTTGGAGGGGAAGGGTCACAGGGGGGCAAGGGGCCCGGCCCCCCACTTTTGGGAAGGCTCTGATGCCCTTGACCCGGGTCCTTGGGCAGCTCTTACCACAGCCAAGTTCTGGCTTCCAGCCTGGCTAGTAGGTGGGGCCTCGTGGCAAGGGGGGGCTATGGCCCAGCTTAGCCCCCCGCCCCCAGGGAACAGACTGGCACTGCCCCTGAGCCTTGGGCAGGCAATCCAGAACAAATGCTGTCCTGGAATCATTCAGCCTAGGACCAGGACTTGAACTTTGCATTTTGGGACTATCCTGCCCAGTTCAGGAAGGGTGGTCACCCTACCCAGAAAAGCCCTTGCACTGAGGCGGAGGAGCTTAAAGACTCATTCTAGTGCCTGCAGATCCACAGCCCTGATATTTGCGGCAGTGGGAGATGGTATAACGGAGGCGCGATCCAGGCCGACGCCACTCTGTTACATCGGTCAGGCTCGGAATGAGCTCCTGTGTCCCTGACGTACACACCGGCAGTCAGATAACAGGGATGCAGGTTGGGGGACTGGAGACAAACAGTCTTGAGGGCGATCAGTTGCTCTGCTTTGTCATTGTCCAGACGCCGTGGAAACTGCCTGGGAGTGAGGAGGAGCAGGGCAAAGACTAACCTCCCTCACCAGGATTGATCAATTTTTCCCTGGGGATGGGTGGAAAGGCTGCCCTGGATGGAGCACTGCCAGGGGCTTCCCCTGATGCTAACGGGAGTTCTGCAGATAAAAATACCCCGTTTGAAAAGAAGAGTCAGACAAACCATTGTGCCTGGGCTTAGTCAGCATGTATGATCCCCCACCAGCAGTGCCTAGGCAGTGTGTATGACCCCCCACCCCCACCCCCCACCAGCAGCGCCCTCCCAGGGCATATCCCAGCCTGACAGACTTGCCAACACCAGCGCCAGGCTCATCCCACCATGGGTGTCATGGGATTTCCTCCAGCAATGAACCTGGGCCCGTTCCATTCATTACCCTTCTCGGCCATGTGCCAGCAGAGAACGGGAGCAAGTTTAACTCATCACACACGTTGCTCTCCACTTTCCCTCGGGGGATATGGGGAATCATTAAGAAAAAGGGGGTGTCAAAGTGGGATGCAAGAGAAAGCAACCATCTGAGCATGGTGGCAGATCATGGTGTCCTCCCATCCCAGTTTGGGGAGTTAGAGAAGGAAGAGGAACCCTGGTCCTCTGTGAGGATCTGGCTTGTGCGCCTTCTTGGCTGTTGATGGAAGTGGAAAGCCCTGGCTCGTGGATGTCGGTAACATGATTATCGTGGCTGTGATAAGGCTGAAAACCTGAGGGAAGCTGATTAGCTCGTCTGTGAATGGGAGATAAGTATTACCCTGCGGTCAGTGGAGAACAAAGTGAGCCGATCATTGACGAACGGGGAGCTTAAGTTTTGATTGTTTTTAAGGATTTGGGCTCAATTTCTCCTTGCCTTTTGTGGAGAGTCCCCCTTTGCATCACCACTGACGTCACCCGTAATCAAAGCTGTCAGCTTTAGGCGATAAGCCTATCGCATCCAGCGGAAGAGCAGCCTTTGCCTTCCTAGCACCCCTCAAAGTCACTGCTTGCTGCCGCTAATTCCTTAACCTTTTGCCTGCCAGGTTTACAGGAATTTGACCATGACAGAAATCCCTGGTCTGGTGAGTTCTAGCGGAACAATGGTTAATCTGTGCAACGCTGACAGACCCTGGTGGGCGGGATCGAACCAGGGACCTCTGGAGCTTAGTGTGTGAGCCTCTACCACATGAGCTAAAAGCCCCCCTGGCAATGCTGGGCCCGGGCCCGTATTTTCACCCCGAGTTGAACCAAGTGACCAGTGAGGCCTATGCTGAGAATTGTGTGTCCCTCGCTGTAAATGCACCCAGCCACAGTCTCTGCTGTTGTAACCCTGTTGTTTTCAATGAGGCTGCCCCAGTCTAGCGGGGAGGAGAATTTGACCCGCTGTGTTTAGCTTCTGCCCCGGTCCTGCTCTCGAAGGGCAGTGAGGTGAGACGCACTCCCTGCTCCAGTGCCGTTGACCTGCGTCCTTATCTGTCAATGGGAAGGTGACCCAGACACACACGGTGACTGTCCAGTACTTTGTTAAGAGAAGGGATGCTACTGAGACGGGTGCCCAGCACACAGACTCGTAGCGAGGCATCTGCATAATCTGGACTTCCTGGGTCCTGCTTCTTACTGCCTACCCAGCCTGTCCATCCTAACACACGTCAAGCCTAGGGCCCAGCAGGTTCTTCACCCAGCACCGCTGACATCTCCCATGGAACGCCCACAGCCAGCCTGCTAGCGATCTCCACTGGGGCTTGTGGCTACCTGGGTTTCCTTGTCCCATGTGCAGCTCCAATGGCCCCGTTAGGGGCTGCTGGGGGCAAACAGCTTCAAAGGAGCAGCCTGCAGTGAGCTTCTCCTTACCCCCGTCCACATGGCAGGACAGAGATGTGGCTCGGGACAATCCTAAGCAGTGATTCGGGCAGGGCACCCTGGCCTTGTTTACATAGATACACTCATTTGTATGGCTCTCCAATCCACGCACAGGCTTCTGCCCCTCCAGGGAAAGGATGACCTTGTGCCTCAGACACTAAAGTGGGACTCGGGAGAGCTGGGTTCTGTTCCTGCCTTTACCCCAGCCTCCCTGGGTGACTTTGAGCCTGTTACCGCCCCTCTCTGTGCCTCAGTTTCCCCCTCTGCAAAATCAGGAATAACAATGCTCCCTGCCTCATGGCTGCATCATGAGCATGAATGCAGTGCCAAGGGCTATAGGAATAGCTGGACACCACATTTCCTTTGGCATTTTATGGCTTCTCCCTCACCCCTAGGCAATCTCTGATTTCCCCCCCATTTTCTTCCCAGTGTATGAACAACCACGTCTCCAAGGTAGGTGCTCAGATGGCACCGTGGTGGGCACAGTAAGAACCCGAACAGCATATGCTCTTTGGAGTAGGGATGGTCGTTTTTGTTGGGTGCCAAGACCTTAGCTTGAGGGGGGCCCAATCCTTGATTAGCACCTTTGTGCACGACAACGAATGGTCACATTGGCAACTGCAGTGCATATCAGTGCACTGCGTTTTTAACGTATGCACCCTCTGCTAGCTGGCAAAATGTACTGTAGGTCCTACGTAAACTGCGACTGTTCTTGGTCTCCTCCTGCATTTCCCCAGTGACAGAGTGGTTAAATTTTGAAACATGAAATATTTATTATACAGCAGAATTCTGGGAACAAAATTCCCCAACAGTTCCTACTGATTCTCGTGTCGGTACAATGTTGTCCATAGATCCCTTCAAAAGCCATAGACCTATGTCGTCCCAGGCTCCAGTTTAGAACTGTTCTAGGTTCTCAGTCCATCCACGTACAAACAGCCTGCTGCGGCCCGGAACGCCACAGGGCCTCTCTCCTGTGTATGTGCAGAGTTCCACAGCTGGAGACGGCACCAGTCTGCAGAGCACCTGAACGCTGCCAACTCTTCTACGCCAGGCGAGCACTTCTTCAATGCCTCCCCTCTACAGAAGGGATGTGGACAAATTGGAGAGAGTCCAGCGGAGGGCAACGGAAATGATTAGGGGGCTGGGGCACATGACTTACGAAGTGAGGCTGAGGGAACTGGGCTTGTTTAGTCTGCAGAAGAGAAGAGTGAGGGGGGGATTTGAGAGCAGCCTTCAACTACCTGAAGGGGGCTTCCAAGGAGGATGGAGCTCGGCTGTTCTCAGTGGTGGCAGATGACAGAACAAGGAGCAATGGTCTCAAGTTGCAGTGGGGGAGGTCTAGGTTGGCTATTAGGAAAAACTATTTCACTAGGAGGGTGGTGAAGCACTGGAATGGGTTACCTAGGGAGGTGGTGGCATCTCCATCCTTAGAGGTTTTTAAGGTCAGGCTTGACAAAGCCCTGGCTGGGATGATTTAGTTGGTGTTGGTCCTGCTTTGAGCAGGGGGTTAGATTAGATGACCTCCTGAGGTCTCTTCCAACCCTAAACTTCTATGATTCTATGCTGTCGGCATGTCATTCAGCCTCCTTAACTCTGCCTGGTCTCCTCTCCACTAAGCCCCAAACCCTTGGCTTTGTGCCAGTCATGTGGCACAAAAGGCAGGGCATGGGCAGGATTTCATGGCCATTTATGTGGCTGTACGGTTACGCAGGTAAGAGGTGGAGGGGCTTCAGTAGGTGGCGCTCTTCTCTTGAAGGTTATACCGATCAATGGTCTTCATAATATTGAACTAGGGATGGTGGGCCAAAGCTCAAAATGTCTGTTTAACTTGCATGTGCAATTCCCTCGGCTGCCTGGGCAAATGTGGGATTGATGCATGCAGATTAGCCAGCCAGTTTGGAGGGCTAATCTTTGTGTTAGCCATGCCCACTCAGTGTGGGGCACTGTCCCCCTCTGGGTTGGGCAGGAGTGGGGCACACCAAGATAAATCAACCTGCTATGGGCATGGCTGACCGAGTTTGTTAGCTCAAGCAGCAGATGCTCATGTGTTGAGATCCCAGGTTCAATCATGGCTGCCCTCGCCCCACCCAGGGGTGTGGTGTCAAATTTGCGATACAGTAATGGATTCCGATTTCCTGCACCTCTCTAGAACCTTTCATCCACGGATCGGAAATGGACGTAGCTTAGCCTTGCCACACACCAGTTAGGGATCCCTTCACCCACCACTGAAATGCAGCCACATCTGGAGTAACACATCTCTGCTCTTCACCAGCAACACAAGTGTTTGACAGCAGGTGAAGAGTGTCTCGTCCAGCTGAACATCTGGGGGACTCTCAAGTCAGCAGATGTCCTCTCCTGAGTTGGAGTGAGGCCAGGACAGGAGAAAACCATGCCCCTACTGAACTAAAAAGCATTACCTGATCTTTAGGTAACACAAATGGGCTGGACTTGTAGAATATAGAATANAGCAGATGTCCTCTCCTGAGTTGGAGTGAGGCCAGGACAGGAGAAAACCATGCCCCTACTGATCTAAAAAGCATTACCTGATCTTTAGGTAACATAAATGGGCTGGACTTGTAGCTCCGAGCATCAGACAAGACCATTGATCGGTATAACCTTCAAAAGAAGAGCACCACCTACTGAAGCCCCTCCACCTCTTACCTGCGTTTTTCCTTGATGATCTCCCATCCAAGTACTAATCCTGCCCCAACCTACTTAGCTGGAGAACTGTGCATTTGGCTCCTGTGGCATAAGGGATAAATTCTTACCTCTCCCTGTTAAGGGATCCTGCAAGAAGCGGAGTGTGTCCCTGGCTGATTGCAACCTCCTTGGCTCCGTATTTCCCCAAAAGACACAGGGCTCCCATCACATTCTTTCCCTCTCTCTCATATATATATATATATATATATATATAGATAGATAGATATAGATATAGATATAGATATAGATATAGATATATGAGAGAGAGAACACATGTGCCTGGGTGGGAAGGGATAGCTCAGTGGTTTGCACATTGGCCTGCTAAACCCAGGGTTGTGAGTTCAATCCTTAAGAAGGCCATTTAGGGATCTAGGGCAAAAATGTGTCTGGGGATTGGTCCCCCTTTGAGCAGGGGGTTGGACTAGATGACCTCCTGAGGCCCCTTCCAACCCTGATATTCTATGATTCCTGGGGTGCTTTGTGCCCCCAGGCCAGAGGCCACAAAAGGAGGAGTTGGAGTTCTGGAGAGCAGAGGGTGGAGAGGGATTACCATGGGTGCATGCATACATACATACATAGTGATATAATCATATAAAAATAGCCAGAGTGAGTCTCCTTGGGTCTCAAGNGAGAGAGAGAGAGAGAGAGAGAGAGAGAGAGAGAGAGAGAGAGAGAGAGAGAAAAAAAAAACACACACACCCCTGGGGAGGAAGGGATAGCTCAGTGGTTTGCACATTGGCCTGCTAAACCCAGGGTTGTGAGTTCAATCCTTAAGAAGGCCATTTAGGGATCTAGGGCAAAAATGTGTCTGGGGATTGGTCCCACTTTGAGCAGGGGGTTGGACTAGATGACCTCCTGAGGCCCCTTCCAACCCTGATGTTCTATGATTCCTGGGGTGCTTTGTGCCCCCAGAGGCCACAAAAGGAGGAGTTGGAGTTCTGGAGAGCAGAGGTGGAGAGGGATTACCATGGGTGCATACATACATACATATAGATAGTGATATAATCATATAAAAATAGCCAGAGTGAGTCTCCTTGGGTCTCAATCTGCTGAGCAGGGTGAGTGGCAGCTTGGAACTCATCCATCCATCCTGAGAGGCACCTGGCCATTAATTAAATGGCAATTCTGGGGGGGGGGCTCATCTGCCTTCCTGTCAAGGCACAATTAGGGAAAGTCAGTGTTTGTGGATTAAAGTGGCGTGTGAGTTCAGGAGGCCTGGCCATAATCTCCTGTTAAACAACGAAGAGTGTCGCCAGCTAATGAGAGAGCAACCCGGCCTGGGGAAGAAAATTGCCGGAGCAGCTCAAGAGGGGAGTGGTGTTTGGGGCGGCCGATGAGCAGATCATACGTTGTCCTTGGCTTCCATTTAATTAGCATACTTGCAGGGGGTTGGTTTGGTTAAGCAGCCTGGCCTGGCGTACGATATGACTAGACTAGCCCCGGTTGTGTAGGTTAGGACTGGGTGGGGGGCTGCCTGGGCTCTGGACTAGAAGCGCTCTTCAGCGACCTTCTGTCTGCCTTGTTGCTGTCAGCCCCTCACTTTTATAAGCACTAAATCCTCACATTCTTAGAAGCTTCACCCCTTTGCTTGGCCCTCAGTCCCTGAGGGTTTTTGCCTTTGCACCAACAGCTGCTCTGCAACTCAGCAGCACTGGAGACGAGCAAAGCACGGCCATTCATCCTGCCAACGATTTTTGTTGGCACGCTGCGGCAATCCATCACATACCAGGAAGTGTGCACCTGCTGCTTTTAATCCCAGCTGCCAGGGAGAATAATCGGAGGCATCCAGTCCGTCTGATGGCATCTCTGCACAACTGTAGGTAATAAGAGAAGAAATCAATAGCCAATTAAACCTGATCCACAGCGTTTGATTTTTCAGGGTGCGAGGGGAACAGTAATTAATGGAGTTTCCTTGAGACAGTCACAATTCAAGGTTTCCTGTCAAGGCTAATGTGGTTTCATTTTAACTGCACATGCTGCAATGTACTGCCTATGGAGGTGCAGGGCTGGAGTAGCCTTTTTGTGTGTGATGAGCCTGGTGGCCTGCCCTTGCTGATGGCCTGGTTAGATGGAGGTGGAAAGCTCCTGTATATTGCATGCACAGGACACGAGTACCTTCAGGAACAAAGCTGGGAAGAGTCACTCTGGCAGTACGGCCCGTGGAGATAATTTAAGGGGAGGTGCCAAACATGTGCATTGCCCCCCATGGCATACCACTGCTTTTTGCGGGAGGGAGGGGTAATGAGGCTGGGATACTCAATGGCAGTTGGGCATCAACTTCTCTTAGGCCCCTTTGCAAATTGCAGCCTATTGCCCAAGATGGATCTCCCAACTAACCGGTCCAAAATAGAGCTGTCAGGCAGGAAGAGAGAATAGGCCCTGCTAGGCTGAGGATGCTCAACCCTGGCATTCAGGTTGTGTGTGTATGGGACGGGGATATATAACTGCAAGGAGATGTTGGTGTGTAGATCACCTTTAAATGGAGAGGCATTTCCCCGCCCATTGCATAGGCAGGTATCAGCTTGTGTTTCAGTTCAGCTGCAGAATGTTGGAGCGAGGCACACACACGGCGCTCTCCCTCTCCCAGAAATGTTACATTAGTTCTTTTTCTGTTTGTTGCTTTCCTTAATGTGAAATAAGTTCTCTAAGCTGAGACATACATGCTTGGGTCTTTGTGTCTGGAAAGCACAACTGTGGGGAAGTGGGACAGCACTCCTGTAGCTACCCCACCCCAGGCCCCATCTCAAGGGAGATGGGGCGGGGGGGGCTGAGTGTTCTGGGTTTTTTTTAATGAGGAACCTCCACCTCGGCCATCTCTTCCTCGTGCTGTGGGAGAATACTGCAGCTCAAGGGCTGGAGTAACCCACCAGGACCCTTGTTGGGAGGAAGGTCACGACTGGAGGAAGCGTTGGGCTGCTTGGGAATGGAGCTTGAAGGGAGGTGGGTGTCTTGTGTATGAGTGCCTGACCTTCTGAGCAATTCACCGCCGCCTTTTTCTGATTTCCTTCCGCAACCCCCACACAAACACATTAGGGCCCAGCCACCCACCCGCCCCCCCGCTCCAATGCGCATCCCGTTTAGCGGCTGGCTGGGGCGAGCACCCCCTTTATGGTCGCAGAGACTAGGTCCAGGCCCTGTCAGCAGACCAGGCAGCTGTAATAAAGATGAAAAATTGGAGTCCTTGCTTGTGCTGTGGCCACGATCCCTGTTTTGTGTTGTGGCCAGTCGTGACGTCCCTCAGGGACACCTGCACAATCCGTTCTGGGATGGGTGGGGAAAACCGGAGTAACCACCTGCCAGATCAGGCCGCATCTTCCTTTAAAAACCACTCCTTCGCCCTCTGTGTGTTGCTGTTCAGCTCGGGAGGCTGAGTGGCACAGTCGCATGCTCACACTGACTGGCTGTGTGGCAGGCAACCAGGAACATGCGAGGCACTCCAGTACTGAGGAATGCAGCCCCGCTGCTTCTGAAGGGGTGGGACTGTTTTCATCTAATGCCGTATCGATTGTTCAATCAGGGATTGGCGCGGACAAGCTGCGGTGTATTCCCCAGCCGGCATTTCTGCAGCTGCAGAACACGCATGTGAATTTGATTGCTAGCAGTTTGGCAGCTCTTCACAGGGCATGTACAGAGACAGTCAACCGAGATGGGCCTGAACTGCCAAGTTTGGATCCACTTCTGAACTCTCTATGTTGAGTTTGGGGTTGGGCCCATCACTACTAATAAATTCAGAACGCCCAGCTATTTTATTCAAAAGGATTCGCCTTTCTATACATTACGTTCAAGAATGCTTGATAACATTCCTCTCCATACAATGCCTCTGTGCAAAAGGCCCCATAGGTCTGTTTGGTTGCAAATAACATGTGGTGTTCTCCGCTCCAATGAGTCCGTTTATTAGTATTTAATGAGGGGGAAATAAATAATGCTCTTTGAAAACATCCCACTGGCCTACGTTGTGCTTTAGAGGGGGATAGAGAATGATCCCGTGTTGCTGCCCTTCCACTAAATACTGCACTGGAATAAAGTGCCTGGTGGGACTGTGCCCTGCTGCCCTATAGGGTTAGAATCAGAAATGCTCATCTGTGTGTCATAGGTCCTATACCGTTAATAGCAAATGGAGATTCCCCTTTAGCTCAGGTGGGGAGGACCTCCTGTACTCTCAATATAAATGATACCGTACTACAAATAGTAAGGCCAGAACTATTCTTCAGACCATCCACTCCAAGCACCTGCATTATGCCAGGCTGCTCCTCCCAGCTGCTTGCCTGCCCAGTTGTCCTTGCTGTTGCAAAGGTTTTCCCTTTGTCCAGTCCAAACCTTTCTGAGTTGAACTTGCAGCGCTTGTGGGTATGTCTGAGCCTTCTGCTGGTGGGTTGGGTTTCTGCCAGCTGCTGCATCAGAACAGGACTCTGGTTAATGCTGAGGTGGTTTTAATTGGTCCTTGTGGGGGGTCTGGTAAGGAGTAGAGGTAAGGAGGTGGATCAGCGCTGCTAGGTGAACTCACCAGATCATCCTAACTCCATCCAGGAGTCCTGTCCTGTCTCTCACTCCTGCTGGGTCCTGATCCCTGCCAGGTGGCCATGGGGCTAGGGGTGGAGGAGAGCTGCAGAGGCCAGGGGAGGGATAGCATGGCCATGGCAGGAAAAATCCACTCCGTGCTCAAAGACCAAGTGGCACGGGAGAGCTTGGGAGCAGGGCCTCACCTCCAACTGCAATGCAGAGGACCAGGGCTGCTTTTGGTGCTATCGTTCCGTTCGCTGCTAGGAGAGAAGCCTGCGCCGCGGGCAAGAGTGGGGAGAGAGAGGAGCCAAGTTATTCAGCTCTCATCCCTCATCTTAGATCCCTAGACGGGACCTATTCATCCTTTGGACACTATTAGTGAGTCCCTCATCTGTTGTGGGGCTCTGTCACGGGTGGGTCCTAGCAATTAGTATGGCCGGCATTCAAACCAGGATCCGCAGAGTCTGTAGGCAGGAGTACCACAGGCTGCTGAGGGATTCGTGGGAACGGGTCCAGATTTGCCAAACTCGTCTCAGCTGGAAATTGCCCATCAAGGCATCAGTCATCTTTCTGCAGAGACTTTCTGAGGATTCTCGGCAACTTGAAGTCTTTAAATCATGATTTGGGGACTTCAACAGCTGAGTCAAGGGAGAGAATTAATCCAGGAGTGGGTGGGTCAGCTTTTGTGGCCTGCATCATGCAGGAGGTCAGACTAGATGATCATATTGGTCCCTTCTGACCTTAAAGTCTATGAGTCTATATTGGCACCACCAGCAACCTAGGTCCTCTCCTTCCAATGGCTTGTGGTGTTTGCAGGACACAGGAAGAGAAGCCACCTGATTGAATTAGAAATGCCAGGGCTCCTGCATCCAACATACTGGCCAGCACGGCACCCTTTTGGAATGAGAAATGCTGCCATCCTCAGGCAGTTCATTGAGAACCGGAGTGTATTAACAGGAGTGTTGAATGTAAGGCATTTTACTCAGCCCTGGTGAGGCCTCCCCTGGAGTACGGTGTCCAATTCTGGGCATCACACTTTAGGAAAGATGTGGACAAATTGGAGAGAGTCCGGAGGAGAGCAAATAAAAAATGGTAAAAGGTTAAAAAATACCTGACCTATGAGGAAAGGTGGAAAAACCTGGGCATGTTTATGTAACCCACACACCTTCTGGGTGTGGTGTTCTGTCCCATGTAGTGGCACCAAGACCACTTAGAAAGAGAGAGAAAAAATGAGTCTGCTCTACAGCCTTAGCTATGAGCCCGCTAGCTTTTAGCTCATGCGGTAGAGGCTCGTGCACTAAGCTCCCGACGTCCCCGGTTCAATCCTGCCGACCGGGGTCCGTCGGTGTAACATTTAGTCTTGAGAAAAGAAGACTAAGAGGGAACCTGATAACAGTCTTCAAATCTGTTAAGGGCTGTTATAATGAGGCTGGTGATCAATTGTTCTCCTTGTCCACTGAAGCTAGGACAAGAAATAATCAATTTGAATCTGCAGCAAGGGAGATTTAGGTTAGATATTAGGAAAAGCTTTGTACCTATAAGAATAGTTAGGTTCTGGAACAGGCTTCCAAGGGAGGTTGTGGACTCCCCATCACTGGAGGTTTTTAAGAACTGGTAGGACTAACACCAGTCAGGGATAGTGTAGGATGGTTTATTTAGCTCTGCCTCAGCACAGGGGACTGGACTAGCCAACCTCTTGAGGTCCCNCAAGGGAGGTTGTGGACTCCCCATCACTGGAGGTTTTTAAGAACTGGTAGGACTAACACCAGTCAGGGATAGTGTAGGATGGTTTATTTAGCCCTGCCTCAGCACAGGGGGCTGGACTAGCCAATCTCTTGAGGTCCTTTCTAGCCCTACAATTCTATGAACTTGGTAATGAAGCTCAGAGAATGCTGCCTGTGTGGAGCAGGGAGTCATCATTGCTTGCTGGATCAAGAGAAGCTTTCCTAGCCAAAGAACAGGGCATTGAGTAATGTAGAGAGAGCTGCTACATTCTGTGCAGTTCTGGCTTTCTTCAAACTGGTCTCATTGCAGCCGAAGGATCTGGGCTCAGTTCTGCCCACCTCTTCTTCTTAGCGTACGCACAATTTCATCACCAAATTTGGTCCGTTGGTTGGATCATTCACTTCCACGGGCCAGGCCAGGTACCGATAGGGAGTGCAACATGCACGCTTGTCTGTGCCCTCCAGTCCCGCCCACTAATGCAAGAGAGACGATTCCAGTGACTTCACAGCGGTGGAGGCTGTGGGTAGAACAGAGAGTGCTGCAGGTTACGGGGCAGGGGGAGAGGGAGGAAATCTGCAAGATTGTGAAAATAAAGTCATTCTGCCTGAGTGTTTTCTCATTTTGGTACGAGAAGGATCTCGTTTACTGCTGCCTGTGTTGCTACACACTGCCCTTTAATCTGCGGCTTTATTGTGTCCAGGCTTTATTTATTTGTTGGGGGGGGTGTTAACTTCCTGCCAGCAGCAGGGAGTAAAACAGTTATGAGAATCGTGCTCTGGTCAGGGGGAGAATAGGCCCTGGCTTGTAGCTCAGGTGGGTAGAGGTTGAAGAACCGGACTCCCAACTCCGTGTATGTGTCGGGGGGAATCCCAATAGTCATTGTGCATGCTGCTGTGTGTCCATTAAAGCTCCCGTGCCAGGTGTGGCATCCTGCAGAGAGCTGGGTCTGTTGCTTGCAAACAAACCATGCTGAGTTGCTGTGATCTCCCGAGCACAGCTGGGTTGGGCCCAGTCAAAACTTGGTGGAGAGACCCCCCCCCCCTTAGCAACACACACTTTTGCTCCAGGAAGTGGTGGAAGCGATTCAGCTCCTTCTTCCAAGCCCCGGTGTAGTGTTAAGGGGTGCCGCGCGGCTGGCGTGCCGCCTTTCAAATGAGCTGTCACACCGCGCATCTGACTGCTTATGGGCAAGAACGCTCCCCTGGCACCTCTCACGCGAGCAGCTGCTAGCCCCAGCATCCTGTACCAATTCCAAGGTGGGTGATTCCAATCTGCCTTCCCAATTCCCCTTTCAGGTTCAGTTGGATAAAATGTTCTTTGTTTCCCATCCCAAACATCTGTGTAGGTTGCTGCTAATTGCTGCTGCAGCTCAGTGGCGGGTAAAGCGTTCCCAGGATGTGTAGTTTATGTATCAGTTTGGAAGGCACTAGACGACTGCAAGCCGTTATGTTGTCATTGCCTGGAAACTGTGTCCCTTGCCTCGGTAGCATCCTGCAAACTAAAGGATACACACACACACACACACACACGCGCGCGCTTTGTAATGATTTTTCTCCTTGTGGAGCAGGAAGTGTTGCAACCCTTTGAGAGCTCGACACATTGGATTAATCTCTCAGTTGTCAGGATTTAGCCTCTAGCTGAAACTAAGGGTAGGCATTAGGGGCTGTGTAATGTTCTCTGCTTGTGATGTGATGGCTTCTGAGACGGGACCTGCTGCTCACAGAGTTCCACCATATGGACACAGGAAGCAGGGAATGAGGGGATGCGGCTTAGAGACAGCAGTTGCCAGTGTTGGGAACCGTGACTTCACTGTGTTGTCTGAGCCTTTGTGGGAGGAGCCATATTGGAACCCAAAGGCTTTGCAAGAAAGGAAGAGTCCCCATAAGCACCTAATCTGAAAAGGTGACCCTGCTTTGGGGTATCATTGAGAGGCTCACACATTCGTCTCCATCCTGAACCACACACCCCGACACTCGTTGTGTGAGTCACGGAGGAGCAGCCTTCTTTGTACTGTGAAATAGCGATGAATGACTATTCACAAAGCAGTCTTAAGAACACAGAGATTTACAAACCCTGCCAACTTGCCCTGTGGAGCTCACCAGGCAAACACAATACACCGGACAAGATTCCTGGTACACAGAGTGATCCCTGGTGGGCAGATCAGTGGACCATAAGAGCTTCCCGAAAGGGTTTAAGGAGAGACTGAAAGGAGGAGAGGGAGGGCACCTCCCTCCTGGACAGTTGGAAGCTGTTCCAGATGCAGAATATGGTGTGGGAGAAGAAGACAAAGAGAGCAGTTAGGACAGAACCTATGGAAGAGCACAAGTAGTGAGAGGAGATGCTGGATGAGATGAAGGCAGAGAGGTAAATGAGGACTGAGCTGCAAGGAGCTGTGGAAATCAGGGTGAAAGAGCTTGAAATTGATTCAGAAGGTGAAGGGATTCAAGGAGGGGAGGCTGATGTGGTCAGAGGATAAAGTGTTTTCTGGAATCTCTCTGGAACGAAATCCCAGGAGGAAATGCTCCATCTCCCAGGATGGCTGGGTTGACTTGGCCGGCCCTGCTCTGGATGCTGATTGTTTGTTTAGATCTCAGCCGAGACCTTTCCCCTAGTGCCAAAGCCACCCCTGGCCTCAGCAAAACAGACCATCATGCTAGCTAGGGATGATGTAAATGGGACACCTGTGGGAGAAATGTGCTGCTCTAAAGGTAGGAGACTAAAGGGAATAGCTCTGATGCCACAATGATGGGGCCAGTGGAGGAAACTGAACAGAATAGCAGCATCATCCAGAGGCCTCATTGTGGGCCGGGGCCCTATTGTGATGGGTGCTGTACAGATACACAACTGGGAAGCGTCCGTAGCCCCAAGAACTCACAATCTCACGTAAGACAAGACACAGCGAGTGAGTGAAACAGACAATAGAAGGGAGGGGAAAATTGAGGAGGAGCGACATGCTGAGATGACGTGTTACGAAGGCTCCCGATGTGCGGAAATGAACTGTTACAAATCACGCGACAGCGGTTTCTCTGTTGTTGCTTTGAATGGTCTGCTCAGAACAGCGAGGTGTAATAGCGCTGGCTGGAGACGGGTGCAGCACAGCATGGTTTTGCAAGCTTAGCCCTCCCTTGCCAATATACACCACCCCTGACCTGCAACACCCGCTGCTACGTCATTCCTGGGCTCCCCCAGAACTGTGCCAATGCGGAGCTGCAAACCGACTAGTCTAGTTCTGGGCCCACATGTGGCCATGCCAATTCACTCCGTCCTGAACTAGAGCCTTCTTCCGAGCTCCCATTCCAGCCTTGGCCCAACATGCCCTGTTGTACTGGGGCCATTTCACTCTTCAGCTGTAGCAGCCTCTTCCTCCCTTGGGTGCAGGTTGTCAGTCGCAGTGGCTTTGTGATGGGGTGGACAGTTATTTGGTCAAGCTCTTCTTTATCCAACTGAGCACCGGAACCACATCAGACTTATTGCCTGGCCTTTATTAGAAACTCTTGCCCGTGCTTCAATTTCTGACTCCTGTGTTTCACGTACGCTGCTTCTCTGAACAGACATGCAGGATTAGCTGTCTGCAAGCAGCGGATCGTGGAAATGAAATTTTCCATCAGCCATAGCTCCGCTCCTAAGGCTCAGGCTGATCGTCTGGAAAAGAAACCTCCCCAGTTCTGACTATTTGGGGACGAAAACAACATGATTGAAATCAGGATCTTGGATAAATAAAACGAGACCAATTCCTTCTTCAAGGAATGAATGATCCAAACCCGTGCTCCGTGAGCCTCTGCTCTCATGCCTTTGCTGAGTGTTTGTGAAATGTTATTGTGTAAGTCTGTCCATCCAGCCCCTTCGCCCCATTCTTTAATGGCCTCTTTGTGTCTGAGCAGAAACTAGGCTGTAAGGGATCATTTATTATTATTATTTGTATTACAGGAGCAATGCCCAGCCAAGGATCAGGGCCCCGTTGTGCTGGGTGCTGTAAAACCACAACAAAAAGGTGGTCTCTGCCCCGAAGAACTTACAATCTAAATATAAAATCAAGAGGCAACAGGTTGATACAACAAAGAGGGAAAGGACAAGGTAACAATGAGATGATTATGGGTAGCATGGTAAGCAGCGGTCACAATGCACCAGCTGCCTACCCAGTAGTGGGTTTATCTGCGTTGTGAGGGACTGCGCTCACTTTTGGGCGCTGTGACATAATAAATGAATATTCTCTCTCTCGGCACAGGTCTGGGCCCATACACGTGCTCAAATACCGCAGTGGTGAGCGTGGAATGAGAACCTGAATAGAATACGGAATTCAGTCAGATAATAAGGAAACGAGATAGAGAGTAGGAAAACCTGCATCTAATGGAAAGAAAGCGAGGTCGCATGTGGGGTCGCAGGCTGCCCTAAGCCAGTGTGCTAGATTTAGGGCCTTATGCTCCCTCTCAGACCAAGTGGGAAGGGGAGTCAAACCGGGTGCCGCACATATGAAAGGTGGGATGGAAGGAACAATTCCTCAGCATCCCTGATTCTGCGGGAGCCCCTCCTTGTTGACACCACAGAGCTGGGGCTTCATGTGATGGCCAGATGCCCCAACATGGTTCTCCAGCAAACTCAGAGATTTCCACCCTGGAGAGGGAGCTTTTGAAAGGAGCATCCTGTAGGGAACGGAGGGGAGCCATGCTGTGATGCAGGGGGTGAGGAGACTGGGCAGCCAGGGCAGAGGCACTGCCCCCCACTAGCATCCTGAGGTCCATGAGATTTCCCCATCCTGAGGTCCATGAGATTTCCCCATCTTGAGGGCTCAGAACCCCACCTGCCTGTTCTGCCTTATGGAATGGCTCCTAAGCAACACAGGCAGATCCCAGCAGAATTTGGCCCCTTCTACATGTTTCTCCAGATAAACAAGGCCTTGAATTGGGAGGATTCTCCCCAGTTAGTAAGAAGGGTCCTCAGAGTGATGATATATCTGGGAGGAGGGTCTCTGGAGCTGCCTCCAGGAATTTGAGTAATATTTTAACCCAAATTTGTTTTGATGGAAGCATACAATTTCTTGCAACTTGATATTAACTGGCTGACTCCGGCTCTCTCTTGGAATTTACTGTTTCAAATGAATCACCTTTACTTCCGCCCCTTGCCCACTCCTCTGCTCAGTTCCCTTTTAATTTTACAGCTTCCTGAGCTCGGCACTAGGAAATCGATAAGTAATTTAGAGCCTGGCAAATACAGAGGAAAATAAGTTATTTTGCACTTTTATGAATATTTTGAAGTCAGAATTGCCTGAAAAAACAGGGGCTCAGTCAACGTAACAACCGATCCACCAGCGTCATGCTTTTAACAGCATAAGATCATAGACATTTATAATTAGAAGGCTAACAAACAAGAATTTTTAAAACTACCCTCTTGAATCAGGCTATTCAGTAATATTTGTGGTAAGCTAATAAAGGAGGATTTTACAGCTGAGAAGAAAATATCCAATTTGAGTTCTTTGACCCAGGGCTTAAAGTGATCTCAAATAAATACTGAATCTGGCATTGCTCAGGATGGAATTTTATCCCCTTTTAGGGATCGGACAGCTCATTTAAATACATATCTAATGTCCCTTGTCAAGGACTGACCCACTTTAGAGCTGCTTTAGAGGTCTCTGTTTCCTTGTCTGGGTGTGGAATCTGTCCAAAATATCCCAGAGGAGTGCTGCTTTTCAGGGGCCTGCCGTATGACTGATGTTAACAGTTCTGAACTGTATTTCAAGGGAGGGAACTAAAATCAGACTTTGTGTGACGACAGTCAGCTGTTGGGTTGTGATAAGACAAGGTGACCCATGACTAGAGCTTTTCAAATCTCAGTGGTTTGTAAGAAGCAGGATGGAAAAAAAATCTGTGATACTCTAAACTTGACCCACAGTCCAAGCTCCGTAGTTCCAGAATAGCCAGCTGTTAATATTGTTACCTTTTTTGACGGGAGCAGCTAATCAAAGTTCGGGGCCCTGCGTGTTGTGCCAGTTGGGAGGAGAAATTGCATCAAAGAAAATACCAGTTTCCATCGTCCATCTTGTTTATTTAACATGAGCGGCAGTGAAATAGTTAACAATGTGAACACTTGTGTTGTCAGTAAGTCTCAGAGTCAACGTCTCACTGAGGGGAATGGGGCACTTCCAGAGCTATCGCTTGTCCCTCATGCAGGAAGCACTGCTTCAGGTCACATTCAGAAGGTTTTCTTCACAACCAGGAGGGCTAGACACTCCATTTTTATTTAAATTGGAGCTTAAATTCTGCAGAAGCTGAGCTGGACACCAGAAAAGTGCTGATGTAGTATCCCAATCAGGGGACATCTGGCAGACACTTTCATCCCTTCCCAGTCATGCTTTTGATTATCAGGTTGGAAGAAAGCCTCTATAGCAAAGCACAGCTCAGTTGAAACTGGCCAGTTTTACCCATTTCTCATCAAACCTTTAATTAGCCCACAACTGCTCAAAAATGTTGTGAACTTTTCAAAGAGTTTCCAGCTTATCACAAATCCCAAAATGAGTGGCATTCCATATGGTAGTGAGTGCCATTGGCAAATTTCACTAGGCACTAACACTGACCTCATGACATCTTTTGCAACACCATGTTCAAAATTGCTGGTGGGTGGACAACTCAGACATAGTCCTGGTTAATAAGTCAATGATCTAAACTGGATGTTGTCCATTCATTCGCTTAAGGCAACTTGTGCATTTAGCAATGGAAGTTCAGCTACCATAGTTGGGCATGCAGATCAGATAGCTGTGCATGCATATGTCTTTTTAGGCAGCTAAATGGCTACCAGCACATGCATATACCCACTATACAGCATGTGCAGTTGTGGTCTGTATATGGGCAAACGCAGTCAGGAGGATATGCACACATTTAACTGCAAGCAAATAGGCCTCCATGGTTTGAAAAAGGGTCCTTTCACATTGTACCTGTAGGTGACATTTGATTATCGGATCTTTAGGTAAGTTTGTAACTTGTCCCCAGGTCTCAGCAATTCCCAAACCTTTCCAGTTATCCTGGATCTTTCCCTCTGCTGATGCCCTACTCTCTCTGAGCTCTTTATTATTTATTTAACATTTTTATTGCAGTACAGCCTCAGCCAGGTCAGAGTCCATTGTGCTAGTCAATCTACAAAGAGATAGTAAATGACAGTCCTACAGAGTTACACTCTGAAAGACAAGCTCTTCTGCCATCCATTGTCTAGCTGCCCGTTGGAGGTTAGGATGAGCTTTTAAAATAAATGTTTGTTCTAATAACCTGTTGGCTGCAGCCTTACATCTCAGGACAGGAAGTGCATCCGGTTGGCTGTATCTCCAGCTATGACAAAACACTCTGATGTTCCAATGGAGTTCACTGGGGTGTCGGATAGAATGGGGGAGTGCTGGACCGAGGGCAAAACAGTTAAGGTTTGGTTCATCGGTGATGTTAATACATAATTTCTCTCTGATGAAATTCAGTTCCACATGCACAGTGTTCCCATGTTAAGTACAACTATGGAGAGCACTTCAAAATACTTCAAATATTCTGTACTTAGTACTTAAGTACATCGTAAAGGTAGATAAAGCACAATGTTTTTTTATCCACAGGTGCTTTTTTAAAATAGGTGTTTGAAACAATCACATCCCTCCTGGATTCTGGTTGGCCTCCAGCACCCATTGTCCTGGCTTGGGAGCTTCAGGTTCCAGCTCTTGCACCAACCAGGGAGGGTGGAAGCCCACCCCTTTCACTTCTGATTGATCACTACAACCAGCAACGGGTTGGCTCTCTCCCCGGCCCGGCCCAGTAGCAGTGGGGAGACTTGTTCGTAGTGTCTGGGGAAACCCCAAAGTACAAGGCCCCCTGTTTGGATACTTTTCTGCAACAACGTCTCTGTGATGGGTCAGTGTCCAAAGGAAAAACAGATAAGCAAATTCTTATCATTCAGGAGTTGGAAGTACTTGCACTTGTACTTTTACTTATAAATACATAAATGCTATTTCCACGGCACACTTGTACTTGTACTTATAAGTACTTCTGCAATGGCGTGCTTGGCACTCATACTGAAGTCATTTTAATCAGCACTTACGGCTACAAACCCACTGTGAAATGCAAGTGGCCGGGTCAAGTTCCAGGCTTTGGCACAACTTGACTTTGACTCTCATTCCACATTTCAGGAAAGATGTGGACAAATTGGAGAAAGTCCAGAGAAGAGCAACAAAAATGATGAAAGGTCTAGACAACATGACCTATGAGGGAAGATTGAAAAAAATGGGTTTGTTTAGTCTGGAAAAGAAAAAACGGAGAGGGGACATGATAACAGTTTTTAAGTACATAAAATGTTGTGACAAGGAGGAGGGAGAAAAATTGTTCTTGACCTCTAAGGACAGGACAAAAAGCAATGGGCTTAAATTGCAGTAAGGGAGGTTTAGGTTGGACATTAGGAAAAACTTCCTAACTGTCAGGGTGGTTAAGCACTGGAATAAATTGCCTAGGGTGGAGGTGGAATCTCCATCATTGGAAATTTTTAAGAGCAGGTTAGAGAAACACCCATCAGGGATGGTCCAGGTAACTTAGTCCTGGCATGAGTGCAGGGGACTGGACTAGATGACCTCTCGAGGTCCCTTCCAGTCCTACGACTCTATGTCTTTCATTCTCTGCTGTTGCATTTATGCTCATGAAAGTTCATGGGCTGGTGAATAGGGGTTGCTCCCAAGGGCATCTCTATCTGGGAGCGTCTCTCAACCTGATCTGATCTTGATCGTGGCCCAGACAGAGTGAATCAACAGTACCAAGAAAAAACAAACAATCCAGGCACTGGCCTGGCTCAGTGTTGTTCTGTCTGCTGGAATACTTGCAGTAGCCTGGCAGCTGTCGTGCTTTTGTAATGGGTGAACCACTGTGCACCGAACCATCCAACAAAGTCTGATTTGGAGGTTCATGTGAATTACTTTTGCATAAAATCCTACTTTAAATGAAGTGTTTCAGACCAAGATTGAAATTTGATTTATTGAATAATGTTACAATATGTCAGCTAAGCCTGTATGTTTGAAGTGTCATGGTTTCTATCCCCAGGTCAGTAGTATGTGCTAGTATAGCGTGTGGGGAATCTATCTATATCTGTCTAAGCTAGCTAGCAAGGCATTTATACTGTGCCATTCTCTATGGTATCAGAGTAGCTGGATAGAGTCCGTATTTAGAATATTACTACTACTTACTTAGCACTTAGGTTGCATATTTTATCTTCCAGGTGATTTATGGAGATTAAGTAATTAATTATCACAATCCCCCTGCAAGGGAGTTGAGTATTTTTACTACCCTGATTTGACAAACCTCATAACTGATGCACAGAGAGCGGAACTGACCTACCCAATGTCTCAGGAACGAGTAGACAGTTAGGATTAGAAGTCAGGAGTTCTAGTCACAGTCCACTGCTCTAACCACTAGACCACACTTCTGTTATATCCATGTCTGATGCTGGTTTGGTGGAGGTAGACAGATTCCAGCAAAACACACACACACCCAGTCCCAGACACAATATTAGTGCAAATGCTAATGATGAATACTTTGCATGGTTTTTCATCCATCAATATCAAAGCACTCTCCAAAGACGAGTCCGTATCATTTATCCTCCTTTTGCAGATGACATAACCAAGACACAGAAGTTAAGTCCTTCTCCTGCGATCACACAGCAAGTCAGTGACAGTCAGGAATAGAACCATGGTGTCTTGATTTCCAGTCCCTGCGCTCCGGGCACTAGACACCCACTGCCCTTCTGCTGCTAAGCATGCGGCTAGATTTGAGTTACTCATACATGTGATGTCAGCACAGAACATAGATTCCAGTTACACTCCCCATGCGCACATTTTCAGCTGAGTCATGACCTACAGCGTGTATGGTGGATCAAACCAAGAGGTGCACTGGTAAAGGGATATTGTTGTGCTGTACAGAATAAGCCATCCTGCAGCATGTAAGACCTGTTTGCTGACTGCTGAGATCAAACTGTGATCTGTTTAATTCAGGTGGAAGGCAGTCCGGCTGAGCAGAAGGACTTGTGCTCTGCCAGTCAGTAATTAAAAACCTTGATTTATCGTAGCATGCACGCTGGCCAAGAGAGCTGTGTTCATGGGCCACTAAGCAGGCAGCTAGAGGGAGTGATGCTGAGCTGTTTACAGCTTCTCTCTAAAGTTTCTCTCGGTTTTTTTGCCTTCCCTCCAGGTCTAATAATACACGAAGGGCCCTCGGTTTACCGGATTTTCAAACGGTGGCAGGCGGTAAATCAGCAGTGGAAAGTGCTGAACTATGACAAAACAAAAGACATGGAGGACCAAAAAACAGGGACCAGGACAAACCTCCGAACCTCCTCCCAAACCAACCATTCGTCCTCCACCGGTGGTACAGCCAGCAACTCCGTTCCAGCCGACAACGGGGTCCGGGGCACTAGCCACGCCACCGGCACCCTGTCTGACCACCACTGTGCTTACACCATCTTGCATATACTCAGCCAGCTGAGGCCTCACGAACAGAGAAGCCCGTCTAGCACTAACAGAGAGCTCGTCATGAGGGTCACAACAGTCTGAGCGACGGAATTCAGGAGGCCTTAACGCGAAGTGGAGGAGACAAAGAACTCAAGAGCGGAGAAGCATGGTGTGCCTTTAATTTTTTGGGTAGCTGCACAAGGCGTATAAGCAGCGCTTGGCCAACTGAGGAAGAAGAAGGTGGAGGCAGAGCTGCACACACATGCTAAAGAGGTTAACGTTTTCCAGCCAGTCAATATTATTTAAAAAAACAACAACAACAAAACAAGTGCAATACGGACTAACAACTGACTAGGTGGAGGTTTGGGGAAGCAGAGGAACAGCCGGTATTAGCATGTCTTACAAGTTCTATTAGCTGGGATGGGTAATGTTCTGCAAACACACACATATGCCCCACACATGCACACAGACACACAGTGTGGGATGATTACAAACAGAAGGGGAATGAAGGAAGCGACGTATTCGGAGGAGTTTTCAGATTGTGTTAAGCAGGGATCTGAGTCATCGTCTTGTTTCATAAATCATTCCGGAGCCCTGTATTACTCGCGATAGAGTATTTCCGCTGAAGTGGCTGGGGATTTTTCAGTTTTAATATTTAAAAAAATCCGTCCATATTTCACCAAAACAAAAATCGGCAAGGGGTTTGGAGAATGGCGTTGGGAGAGGGTTTGACAGACATTTTTTTTGGCAAAGTTTGTACAAATGTGCTATGGATGTTTGAAGCACAAGCACTGGTCTGATGACCCCAAATCCCACATTCAAACCTTCCCACTCAGAAAAACCATCCTCCAGGCAGACTTTGAGAAAGGGGGCTGCTCCAGGTTAATTTCCTCTCATACCCCATCACCCCCAATTGATTACATTAGGCCAGTCCCATCTCCACAGCTTTCTCCTGCATCAGACTCTCATAAGAGAGGGTTTTTTTCATCTTTATATCCCTGCTGCTCAATTTGCAAGAGAGTCTCACTCAATCTTATAGGTTAAGCCCTCGATATCCAGTTTGCTGAATGACTGAGTGGAAAAGACTAAATGATGAGCTAACAAAGACTTAGTCTGAAGTGGGAGCACAGTCCCTGAGTGAATATATTATGCTTTTAATAAGTCTCCTTCTCTAGGAGCTATCCATGAAAGTACCAATTGCTCTTCAGAAACATCCTCTTTCAATGCACAATGGCTGAATCATTTGTGGGTATTAAAGGGACACTGTCAAGTACTTTTTAAATAGTTTTTAGGGGCTTTTTTTTACTCGCCATCGTTTGTCATATTCTCTTAAAAGCTTGAAAATAAAAATTATTTCCCTACTGATTTTTGTCCTTTTCCATTTGGCACACACTGTTCTTCCCTGGCCAGGCTCTTGTCCCGCTGTGCCCTCCCCCACCCTGCCCCTCTCCTCCCGACCGTCTACTGCAGCAGGAAGTCAAACGGGGCTGGGCCCTGTTTACTTTCGTGTGCCCCAGCATTGCTGACGGTGCTGCATCACAGCCCTGGAGAACAGAGCTGTTTTGTTAGCATAGCTGCTGCTGTAGCAGAGGGCGCAGAAGAGCAGAAACCAGGACAATGAGGAGTGTTAACTGGTTCTGGAGCAACGGCACAGCAAATCAAAAATAACTTTAGTTAGCCACCAAAGCCCATATGTAAGCAGATGAACGAAAGCAGCCTGATTTTCAGCTGTCTTAGGAGTTTATATTACTATCCTTCACCATGGTATCCGAGCGCCTCTTGCAGCTTCTGTCGGAGCCATGGGAGTTGATTCATGTGATTTCACTTTGATTCATGCCTCTACATATGGATTTAGCTGATGAACTCTGGGCGCCCAGGCCTGAAAGCAATTTAGCACTCAGAAGAGATAAACTTTTTAAGGAAGGTCACATTTTTGGGCCTCCATTCCTTGACAGTGTCCCTTTGACTATCAGAATGCAACAGAACAGGTGTCTTTATGGCAGATGCCGAGTTGAGCTCTGCCCGGAGATAAGACTTAATCCCAAGACAGCTGATGAAATGAGGAGCCAGGCAAACAAACATGATTGCTGGGAGGCCAGTGTCCGTATAGCTGACCTATCTCACTGTCTACCAAAGAGTGCTTTTGGTTGGGGTCAGGGCTGTTTTGCTGACCTCTGAAAGGTGCTGTCGGGAGCATGTCTCTTACAGGGCTGCTCCTGTGGTAAAGTCTAGCAAAGTCTGGTTAAAGCAAGGGAACACAGCAGCCTTTTCGTGCCCCAGGGGCTTTTCCAAAGGGCAGTGTTCTTGTCACAAGAGATGGCCGCTTGTGATGCTCTGACGGGTGGGGGCTGTCAGACATAATATTAAGTAGTGTCATCTGATCCCCCTCCAACTCCCATTATGTAATAAGGAAAACCAAATTCCTTTCACTGGGGTTAGCAGGTTGGGAGTTTATAAGGTCAGAAGCACATCTCACCATGAAAGAGAGGCATGGCCTGGTGGGCTGAGCACAGGATGGAGTCAGCTCACTCCAGCTCTGCCACCAACTCTCTCTGTAGCCTTGGGCAAGTCCCTTAATCTTTCTGGCTCAGTTCCCCATCTGCAAAATGGGGATGATAATACTTACCTACCTCACAGGGGTGTTTGCAAAGCCCATTGACATGATAAGGTAGTGTGTGTAAAATAGATAGCGATGAGCTGGTTAGCAGGAATGAGCACCCACTGCCCTTTGCTGGACAAATTTCAAACTGCTCAGCTCGGTGTATCATAGCCCCTACACTGTTACCAGAGAGTCCCCTTTTGCTGAAGTGGTCGGGTGCTGTCTGAGTCCCACCACCACTGTCGCATGACATTCTGAGTGGCTGTAATGTGCAGCATAGTGACAACCACATGGTCCTACTCGGTCATGGATTTGTTACAACATTTTCTATACACGTGTTTTCCATGCAATGTGCTTAGAAATACATTTTCCAGTTGCAACTGGCCTGTCTGGGTCTGTGCTGTTGAGTGGCCGCAGCATCCCTCATGGGTGGAAAGTCCTCTTGTCTGGCTTACTGACGATGCTACGCAGCCCAGTTTCAGAGACGGTGACCTTCTGGTTTGAGACTCAAAGACCTATTTCAGCTATTTAATCGCCAAACCAAATGAACAGAACACGCAGGCTTGCCAAGTTCATCCATGACTGGGCATCAGATCCTATGGTGACAAGGAGCACTTGAGTACCTAGGTAGATAAGATGTTAGCTAAAGGAAGTTGGAAATTAATTTCTTAAGCACAGATTCATAGATTCCCAAGGCCAGAAGGGACCACTGTGATCATCTAGTCTGCCCTCCTGTATAACACAGGCCAGAGAACTGCCCCCAAATAATTCCTGTTTGAACTAGCGCTCAGGATCTTCGTTTTCATTCAGAGAGCTGCCACCACCAGCACAATCTCCTAGAAGCCAGGTGTAATTGGAACCTCTGTTTTCAGAGAAGTTTATTCCTGAGCAAAGTGCTGCTGAGTTTTATGAACGTTTAGGCTGCTGGCCTGAGAGCGATGGGTTGCACGTTTTGGGGGTTTTGTGTTATTTTTCGGAGCGTCTGAGGATGGCAGCAATAGCAATGAGCATCTGTGTTCCATGGCAGAAGGCGCTCTTCTCTCCTCCCTTTCCCCCCTCCCCTCCCCATCCCACCATTTCTGCTCCTACACAGGACAATAAAAACTGAAAAAACGGAGCCATGCAAAACACACCGTGGACTGGAAGGGGTTTGCAGAGGGCAGAAGGGACAAGGTAACGGAGCTAAACAAAGCCGTTCTACAGAAGGCATCCCTTCCCTGGCATCGCCCCACCCACGTCACTGCTCGTCTTGCCTTCTCTTTCAAGTACTCTTCACTTTGCCTTGTCAAAGAGTTCTTGTTTGTATTTTTAACCTGATTCTTACAAGGCAGCGAACGCTGCTTCCCTCAGATAATGCTGTTTGCAAAGAACTCAACAGCTGTTTCTCGGGGTGGGGTAGGGGCAAAACCCCCATCGGGCATTCCTGTGCTCTTGTGCTTCATGGCACGGTGAAACAGTCAGAGGCGGCTGATGGAGAGACGAGGGGTCTGAAATGATTCGTGGTCCTGCTAATTCTCACATTTTGTTACAGTTTCCTGATTTTCTGTCAGCTTTGATGGGTCACTTACTGCCTTTTTGGGGAGGTTTTGCTCTGTGGGACTTCTCTCAATTCTATCCTCTGCGCCCAAAATTTTGGTGGTGGCCACAAGCCTCCATTGCTCTTCCAGTCTCTCCACCAAACATCCACCCTCAAGCCCATTCCTTCCACCTCCTCCACCAGAGCACAAGCACACACTTTGACTGTAGTAGGGGGTCTATGTGGTCCAGGCTTCTGCTTCTTCTGACCCCCCTCTGGTCAGGACTCACAGCCCTTGAGGTGTTTTGTGTTTTCAATATATAGTCACTTTGAAACTCTCAGTTTCCTGCTGCCAATCAGCTCCCACAGGACCAGATTGGTCGCGAAGCCCAGAAAGCCAATAAAACGCTCCATTCCCCGCTTCAAATGTCAGCACTGGTGGGCTGGCTCTCAAGACACATGACTGAATTTCCCTTTTGCCTTGCTTTAATAACGCTAGGCCTGTGCTTTTCTACGCTGGGCCTTGAAGATGCACCTGTATTGTCCTGCACCTGTGGCCAGGCCCTGAGGAAGAGCACATCACTGTTGCCACAAATGTCCCAAGAGATGCGTACTTCTGGCATTATTCTGGATCAGGGACACTGATGCCAATCTTTTGTATGTGGAAGAAATAGTAAAGCCAGGAAAGGTATTAACTACTAACTGTATTTTCACTCAGGGAAACAGGAACAAACCTCCTCAGACTTGCCAGATCCCTGAGGATTCCTTCAAACCCCAATTCCTCCAGTGGGCCCCATATCACAGCCAACCTCCTTCTGGCTGAGAAAGCCATCGGCTGGAGACCATCTTGAGGGCCGCTGCCCACGTACAGTTGCCAGCTGTCCCTCTTTTCAAGGGAGAGGCCTGATTTTTCCCCAATGGACGTGCCGCATGTCTTGTAGGGCATTGGGTATCTCACCACAGGGTGAGCGACACCGAGAGCACAATGCCGTAATGCAGCATCTCTGACCAGGCGGACAAAGTATTCAAGGAGGTTGCTCACCTTCACTCAGGATATAAGCAAGCTGCCTCCATAGCACTGCCACCCCATGGATCCAGAGAGATGGGACCAGCAATCAAACCCAGGACTCCTGCATTGCAGCTGAGAGCACAAGGCCAGTGAGCCAACTAATTCCTCTTCCCATTTCATTATAATGCCAGCATGTTACCAGCAGTTCCCCTTAGCATTTGTCAGCTACGCACAGTGAGGGAAAATCAGTGTAAACACTGGAATATCCAGAGGGACTGATCCCTTGGGACCAGCAGTGCATCTGCCCTAATAGGTAGTGCCAGGAGACCCTAACCCCCAGTATCAATGCACCCCACTCATGACTTGATGCACTCCCTGCTATTCCACTCCCACATTGCCAAATTCCTTTTGCCAGTGCAGATCTCTTGCTCTGTGGCAAAACCCTGCCTGCCCAGACTGCGGCTTCTCATGAGCAGAGATACCTACAGCATAAACTATAGGATGATTGTGCAACATGGATAAATATCTGTAGTGTTTTGAAACCAGCACTTGTGACCAAAAGCACATTAGAATCCAGAGATAAACAACTAGTGCAGGAACCTACTGTATTAGCCATCTCCTCCACTTCAACACTTAAGGGAGATGTACTGAATAAAGCAATGGTTTCCTTTACAATAGTAACCATTTGATGGCTTCCAGAGCATTCCCTCCAGTGATGTGAGTTTGACACAGTGTAGTTGATGGAGCAGTGTCTGATCTGACATCTAAAACATTGTATACAAGTAGAAAAGACCGTCAAGTTTCTGCACTGTTAACAAAAACATCAAAAATATCTTGGTTCATTATTCAACTTACCTCCAACTCAGTGGGTGAATTTCTTCTTTGAAGAGAGAATGAAGTTTCCTCTTCCAGAACCGGAATTACAAGTTTACAAAACTATTACTCTTCTTGAGAGGGGGAAAAAACAACTGTGAATGAATGTTTAGTTTATTGAACCTAAAAAAAAAAAAGTCTTGACAGAAGTTAATTAGGTAGATAGAACAATGCAGGACCTTACTCTAGGCAGGCAGAAGGAGAAAAGAAATCCTTGAATGGGATTCTTGACCAATCATTGATTAAATGTTCACTCAATGTGTGTGTGAGACAGAGAGAGAGATACTTGGGTCTTGAAATGCAGTGGATCATAGACTAAAGACCCCTTGAAATTATCTGAGCCATACTCAAGCAAGCACAAAGATATGAAAGCACAAATGCCTGGAACCATACAAGTCACCAGTTTATTGACAAGAGGTGAACATGGGGCAAGAATAAGGGAGATCCTTTTCTATGCCACATTGACAGTGTTGTTTTCAGCTTGTTTACTACCTACCCCTATAAGCAACCTGCTTTTCCAAGTGTTCTGGAGAAAGATGATGTTATTCAGAGCATAGAGAACTGAATAAACAAACAAAAAAGGAGCCAAGGAGTAAGGAGAGACTGTTCACTACGTTTTGTTACTGCTACACATCAAGGCCTTCTGTATAGAACAAAACAAGGATATTATTTTTATTTTGCTGCCTGTCCAGTGCCCAGTCTTTGAGCAACAGTGGCCTCCAAAGCCACAGAGCCTTCCTAGAGCTCAGATTTCCACCAAGTGACCAGATAATTCCTCCGAGTGGTGGTCAAAGCCAGCAACGGTGTTCCTGTGTCCATCCGAGGTGTTTTCACCAGTGATGACGGCAGCTGCTTTCACTGCTCACTGGCTTTATAAACCAGCAAGTGCACCTTTCGCCTTGTGCCATCGCAGGAGGGTGGTGATATCAAAACGTCATTTGTGATGATGTCACACCAGCATCCTTTGCAGTGATGTCAAGGTGGTTCAAAAGTATCATGAAAGTCAAGTAAGTATTTTTATTCGGGCACCAGAGGGGCACTGGTAACTACAAAAACCAGGTGTCACCCAACTGCGGTAACTAACGGGTGCTTTCGGAGGTCCTTAAAGCTCTACTGATGGGAGAGTGTATTCATCCCCACAAACAGCATGTGCCTGACACCAATCTTCATCAAAAGCATCATAGGCCTTTAGGGGCGAGGACCGTGGATACCACCTCTATGTGATCCACCCTTTTTGTGTTCAAAGATGCTAGCAGAACTACCTCTAAGAGGAGCAGTTCCATTCAGCACAGCAGTCCCTTGATTACCCAGCTTTTCATTTTTCCCCTGTAAATGTTCTGTTGCCTGTTCTGGTGGCTCTGGTTTCTCCTCTCCTACCCACACAAGACGATAGCTACATAGCCCACCAAATCTCCTTACCCCAGCTCCGCTCTCAAGAGTCAGCTTTCAACTGAACAAGAACGGTGTGCACAATTCCAGCTGACCTAAAACTGCCTGTGCCTTTGATCTCGTGAGAGAGAGAAATTGGGGGTTTCTCTGAATCTGTGGTTGGAGAATTTTGCCCTGGATCCTACATGTTTTTATTCCTTCCTTCCTCTCACCCATCACATCCTCATCCTCACTGGCCCCTCCAACGTGAGGATCAGTGACACTGAATGGCAAAGTAGCTCTTTGATACAAGGGGTATGGAGAGCCCTCCTTCTCCTTGATGGAGACACAAACATCTCTCCACTTCCCTTAAACTGGTGTGTCCAACAGAACCTCTCTCTGGCAGGGCCTGGCTTTCCAATCTGGAACAGCTTCACTCTTAGGCTTTGTCTTCACTGCTATAAACAGTGTGTGTGTGGGGGGGGGGTGTTTACCTCAGGGTAATGCACATAAGCTATCCTGAGGTAAAAACACAGTGAAGAGAAGGCACTTTAGTTTTATCATGAGGTCGTTTACCTCACAGTAAAGTGCTTTGTCTTCACTGTTGTTTTACCTTGGGATAGCTTACACCGTTACCCTGAGGTAAAAACCTCCCCCTTTTATCACCGTGAAGACACCGGCTAAGGGACAGGCACATTGCAATACGCTGACCCAGTTCAGGACTTTCATCCTTTCCCAGTTAAGGAGGAGGGAAGAAAGGGAGCAGCCAGAGGGGGGAAAGCAAAAGGCATGTCCTTCCCCCGCCCACCACCACAACAGCCCCGTTCATGTGTACTTACAACAAATAGGCTAATTCCTCACCTGCTCTGAATCACACTTTAGTCCCTTTGAAGGCCCTCAGGAGGGCTGCAATCTGATCCTCTACTAAAGAGGGATCTGTCCCGGGGGTGACACGTCCCTCCTTGAATCACTGAAGTCCATTAATAAGGCCCTGTATGAATCATGATATCCACAAAGTGATGAAAGTAAACTGCGTGCCCATATGAAAACACTTCATTAGAGACTCTCTATGGAGACTTCTGTGTGTTTGGGAACCCTGATTTTTAACAGGAACTGCAGGCTGCAATGTTAGGCTTAAAACTCAGCCAAGAGGGAGGGATTTGCCCCAAGGAATGACCATTCTGACTGTGTTACTGTCCTGTCATTCTCCTGAATCCCAAATGGAAATTTCTAAGTGCTCTTCATGAGCTGGTGTTTAAGGTTGTTTTCTAATGAAAATATACATAATAAAAAAAAAGAAAAGGAAAGACTCTGTTAATCTTCTCCTCTCCTTCTCTGTTAACCTGTAATACACACTGTGAAATTTACCTCCTCCTTGTTTGTTTATTGCCATTCCTGGTCAATAAAAATCTCTTTATTTCTTTCCATGATTCACACGGGACCTTACCCAGTGGCCTTTGTCGTCTGCCTTCACATGCCAAACTGAGGTCAACAATTCATTCAGAGGATTTGAAAAAATAAAGATGAGGCATTATTGTCCTTATTACAATGGTTACCTGCTATGATTTATCATTTGTTTAATCAGTCCATACTGTGGAAGCCATTAAAAAGCCCACATTTGCCAGTCTTTGCTACAGAGATAACATGGAGACTTCCTAAATACAGGGGGAAACTATGATAAGTTCAACTACCACTGTGTGGCAAGCACCGGTAAATGCTGACATCTTAGCAGCATCCACTGTAGGCATGCAGGACCTTCTGCAGGGAGAATAAAGAGGTGGTCTCCCCCCAATGAGTTTTCAAACTAAGGCTAGGTCTACACGGGGGGGTGGACCTAAGAGGTAGCAGAATTAGTCCCTAGGCTAGAGAGACAAGGTGGGTGAGGTAATATCTTTTATTGGAACAAGGGAATCCCAGGGGAGGTATGTCATTAAGTGAATGTAGCATTCACAAACATGGCCATTCAGTCAATCTCTGGAAACTGAAGGGGACCATTTCTCCACTGAGCAGGCTACGATACAAAGGCATTCGTTTTTATGTCAGTCCCTCCCAATAAAGTCTCACACAGCGATTTAAAGCAAGAGGAGGAAAGGAGGGTTGAATGGAGCAAAAGAGAGCAAGTGAAAGACAAAGAATAGATTGGAACGAAAGAGCCATGACGTTCAAAAGAGAAATGGTAACAATGCACATAGGCGGCCATGCATGCCAGGTACAGTGAGGGGAAAGGAGGGGGACTATGAGGGGCAGGGATGGGGGAGACAGGAAGGTGGGCATGACTAAGGGGGACTGAGAAGACGCAGGAATGGAGAAGGGGTGAGGAATGGGCTTTATTGTCTGTGACAATGATAGGCTGAGGAGATGATGTGGTAGAGAAGACGGTAAGACTGGCCCTTGGGAGGCTCCACAGCAGAAAGGGGAAGGAGAAGCTGTAATTCCACCTCCAGCAACACCAGGAGCAGCCAGTGCTGGAGAGCCAAGATCAGGTGTGAGGCGCTCCAGCAGCCCAGAGCGAGCGATGGTAACGGAAGCCACGTTACAGCCCAGTAGGAAGAGGACAGAGAGATCTGTGAGCCAAGAGAAGAAGGCCATTGTCCCTTGCCACCCCCCCCAAGAATGGGACAGTGGTGTATAAGGGGAAAAGGCTGACCCAAAGGGATGAGGTGGGAGAGAAGGTCACCACCAGCTCCAGCATCTTGCTGAGGAAAGGAAGTTGGAGATGGGGTTGTTGACCAAGGAAGAGTCAGGCAGAGTGTGTGTGAGAGAGATTTGTCATGGGGCGAGGGATAAGAACCTGGAGTGTACGGGAATGAAAGATGGGATGGATATGGAGAGGGTGAGGCATTAATACTAAGAGAAAAAGACGGGTCTCAAGGACAGTCCCCTGCAGACGACAAGGTGGGCCGCTGCTGGATACAGGGTGCCTGGTTGCAGGGGGATTCCGGTGGAACGATGCTGTTGGGTTCATGGCAGCAATCATGTCAGGTATCTCTTCAGACGCTGAAAGAAAGAGGCTTGCCGGTGCCTGATGGCACTCAGTGGAGAGGGAAGTATTTGCGGTGAGGATGGAGTTTGTGATCAATGATCGAGAACAGGGACGACACATCACCGAGCCCCCTGCAGCAAGGATGGGGCTCTTTACTACTATTTATTTCTACGGCAGTAAGCTCCAAAGGCCCCAGTCAGGATCAAGTCCCCCACTGTATTAGGTGCTGTGAAAAAAACACAGCGCCTGGCTCTGAACTGAGGTGTTGGGTAGAGCACAGGTAGCAGTCAATCAAATGTCTCCTACCCTGCCTCTCCAACGTGTCCGTCCCCGTCCCCCCCACCACTGACCCCTGTTGGCAGCTCCAGCGGTCATGTGGCTACTTGCCATCCACTCGTTCCACAGAGCCCAGCTAGGGCTTGTGGCAGGGCACTGCTGGGGAAGCCTCAATCAGCTCCTGACACCCCAATTGGGGGGGAATGGGTTTTGGCTGGGTAAATATCCTGGGTTTGCCTAGTCACTGACTGCACCTGCCAGCCTCATTAGGCAGGAGCTATATGGCTGGGAGGCAGTGAGCGAAAAGGAGGGTGGAGGCCAGGAGGCTCAGGGAGAGGTAGGAGCCGGCTACTCTGTTGCTGACCAGGCCTGTGTTCGGCCAAGCCAGTGTAAATAGCCTGTATGTAGTAGGAAACTGGTGGTGGGAAACAGACACAAATAAAGAGCCCGGGAGTTGCACCAGCTTGGAGTGTCCCATAGTCTATGAGGAGTGGGGCCAAGGGGCTGGATACGCAGGGGCGCGGCGGGCACCCCATTACATGTGGGGGCTCGTCTAGGATCTGAAGCCACCACCACAGAGTGGCAATCCGAGAATGGAGGGCACCGTGCCGAGGCTGGCTAAGCAGCAGGAGGAGCTGCAGAAGAGCCTGCAGGCTTTCCAGCAGTCTCACCAGGCCGAGAGACAGGCCTTACTCGCCTGGCAGGCCGAGCAACAAAAGACCCTCCAGGAATTCATCTGGGAGCAGGCCGGTGTACAACAGCCGCTCCTGCAGTGGCTGGTGAGTCCCCTGGGAGGGGATGGCAACCGTGCGTCAGGGCTGGGACTCTGTAAAATGGGCCCCGACGACGACCCCGATGCCTTCCTGTGTACTTTTGAATGGGTAGCCGTGGGCGCCGGATGGGACAAGGCGACCTGGGCCCTGCGACTGGCCCCCTATCTGGCCAGAGAGGCGCAGGCGGCCTACATGGCCCTAAATAATGAACAGGCCAAAGATTATGAGGCGGTGAAGGCGGCAGTCCTGGACTGGATGGGACTGTCTGCGGAGAAGTACAGGCAAAAGTTTCAGCTGGCCCGGTGGACGGAGGTTTGCAGCCCCGAGTTTTGGCCCAGAAGCTCACGGCCTTTTGTGGCTGGGGGATGGACCAAACCCGTGAGGAAGACTCTGGGGACCTCCCAGTGGGCGGCAGTGGGCTTCCCCAGAGCAACCTCCCAGGCAGGGGGAGAAGGGGCCAGAGCAGGCCTCCCCCACAGTGGTTGCTTAAGGGGGGGAGGTGTGAGGCAGGGTGCTGCTGGGGAAGCCTTAATCAGCTCCTGACACCCCAATCAGGGGGAATGGGTTGGGGCTGGGTAAATAGCCTGGGTTTGCCTAGTCACTGACTGCACCTGCCAGCCTCATTAGGGAGGAGCTATAAGGCTGGGAGGCAGTCAGTGAAAAGGGGGACGGAGACCAGGAGGCTCAGGGAGAGGTAGGAGCCGGCTACTCTGTTGCTGACCAGGCCTGTGTTAGGCCAAGCCAGTGTAAATAGCCTGTATATAGTAGGAAACTGGTGGTGGGAAGCGGACACAAATAAAGAGCCCGGGAGTTTTGCCTGCTTGGCGTGTCCCTGAGTCTGCGAGGAGCGGGGCGGGCACCCCGTTAGAGGGCTGAAAACCTTTTAAAAATCGATTTTTCACACCGTAAGGTTCTCTGGGAAGCCCCTGCAGACAGGCAGACATATATAATGTCTTGCACTAGGACCAGGCGCACAATGAGGGCGAGTGCCCAGGCCCTCCCCCCTTGGCTATATACTCCAATCAGGGTTAGGGGCAGAGGCTGTGATGGGTCTGCCTGGGACTCAAACCTCCCAGAGCTCCACCCCAGAGGGGTCTGCAAAGAACATACGCATCCCCGGCAGGCCCCGCTCCCTCCCATGGCTGGGCAGCTCTGTGGCGCAGGCATTGTGTGCGGGATTGTGCGCTTCGGGCCCTGTCCACAGCAGCGCCGCCCCACCACTTTGTTGCTGAGAGAGGCCAGGCTGCCAAGCTTCCTCTGCGGCTGCTGGGGCGGAGCTGCAGGAGTGATACAGGCCACTCATCCAGCCTAGGGACCCTGGCTCTAAGGTGGGAACCCTGGGCTTGGAAAGGTGGGAGGAGCCTGGGGCTGATGGGGCTCCAGGAAATGGATGGTCCCTAGAAGGAGAAGCCCCACCTACCTACCCCCAGGTCACATGCTTAGCCCTAGGAAGATCCCTCCCCCTCCAAAATCAGCACCTCCTGGGCCTCCTCCTTAAGAAAATTCTGGTGGTGCCTCTGACGAGGACCGAAACAAACTTTCTCCCCGAGGAGGCAGGAAGGCCTTGCATTCTGCAGGCTGCAATACACCACAATTTTTGCAAATTCAGCGGGTTTTAGAAGCCTGGGGAATCCAAAATGCTGACTAGCTGCTGAGGAGATAAAGGATTGTCAAGACAACAGGGAGGTTCGAGTGTTATTTCAGACTGAAGAGAAAAGAGAAACAAGAGTTGTGCCAAAGCATCATGCTGTGGGCTCCAGCTGCAAAACTCAGATCTGGCTTTGGACTTATCCCAGGCTTCAGACAGGCAAAGATCCAGGGGCTTTGTTCCAACATTGTAAAGATGAGGACAATTTGCAATATACAGTTCTAGATCTGAGTTGGGCTTTCCATTGCCTGCAAAGCCCAGCCCAGTGTCAACATGATGAAAGACATTTACTCTGGTGAGTACTTCCCCTAAAAATAATACCCTGGTCTGTGGATTCAAAGCAAAAGAAAAACTTGACGTTGATCCAGGGGTTACAACCTTTTCCAGGCAGTAATTCCTGGCATGATAGGACAAGCTACTGTCCAGAGGATGTCACTCCCTGAAGGACGTGACTGACAACAATCTACATTATTACTGACAAAATAGGTCAAGAAGTAGGCCAGATTAAAAATGGTGAGAGTGCTTGTAGAGCCTGTTCTAAAACCCACTGAAGACAATGTGAATATTTCCATTGATTTCAATGGGCTTTGGATAGGACTCACAGTCTTGGTATTTACAGTTTCAAAGCCCTGTTGAGTTCATACAACTTTGGTTTATATAGAATCGTAGTAGTGCGAGATGGAAAGACCTGTTAGAGAGGTGGAGAGACCTACCAGATCAACGAGTGCTATCGCTTTGCCAGGGTCAGACTGAGTCAATCACACATGACAAGCTTTGCAGAATCCACCACTGCAACCACCCATCCCCCAAAATGGTCAGTACTGGAAGATACAAATTAAAACTAATCCAGACTTTTCAACATTCGGGGAGTGCCTCTGTAACAGAGTGGTCTGCCTTTAAGGGCCTTGGAGCCTGGGGCTAGCCAACCCTGTTTGACTATCAGACCCAGATGGAAAGGGGTTGTGTGGGGGTGTTTTGGTTGGCTAGCTCCCAGTACTAAAAGAATGGGTAGAGGCCAATGCTCCAGGTCAGCCTGATTGACAGGGTGGGCAGGCTAATCAGGCAGTCAGGAGCCCAGGGTGGGACCTGTCCTCCGTGAGAGCTGGGATTGCCTGGGTCAGACAGAGTAGGGCCGAGCTAAGGAGACAGCAGGGGCCCGAGCTGGGGAACAGAGCTGTGCCAGCCAGAGGGGCCAGAAAAGCAGCCCAGGGAGAGCAGACCTGTGCTGGGAGCAGGGCTGCAGCCACAGAGCCAGAGGGGCCAGAGAAGCAGCCCAGGGGGCTGGAGGCAGAGCAGCAGCATCAGTGCTGAGGCTGAGTGGAGCTGGAGCTAGGACAGTGGAGCTGGAGCTGGACCAGTCGGGAGCTGGGTGCGGTGAGGGCCCAGCGCAGAAAGACACCCCCAGCCAAGGGTCCTTGCAGGCCAGACTGGGAGGGGGATCTTAACCCAACGGGGGGCTGGCGCTGGGAAGAAGGGTCCCACCACCCAAAGCCCGGAGGTGTGTGGCCACCACCAGAGCAAGTGTCCAACCCGCAGCATCCCTGCAGCACAGCCAGGGCCTGGGCAGGAGGCCTGGGACCTACAAGGAACAGACTGTGAACTGCCCTGACGTTCCAGAGACCCTGTTTGTGATGTTCCCTGCCACAGAGCAGGGTGACGTGTTTTCCTTTAACCTTTCCCGTTTTTCCTTGTTCTTTTTTAACTTAATTGTTGATTAAATAACTTACACTTGCTTTAAATTATATGTAATGATCAGTGGGGTCAGGGAAGTGTCCAGTGCACAGAGAGCACCCCGGAGTGGGGACACCCTAGCCCAGAGGTGGGCAAACTACAGCCCGCGGGACCCTCCTGCCTGGCCCCTGAGCTCCTGGCCGGGAGGCTCGCCCCCAGCCCCTCCCCTGCTGTCCCCCCACCCCTGCAGCCTAAGCGCGCCGCTGGCGCAATGCTCTGGGCAGCCGGGCAGCGCAGTTGCAGAGCCGCGGCCTGACCCGGTGCTCTGGGCAGCGCGGCTGTAGCACCGCCAGCCACCGGTGCTCTGTGCTCCGTGGTAAGGGAGCAGGGGGGGTTGGATAGAAGGCAGGGGAGTTTGGGGGAGTGGTCAGGGGGCAGGGGTGTGGTCGGGGTGGTCAGAGGGTGGGGAACAGGGGGGTTGGATGGGGCAGGGGTCCCGGGGGGGGGCAGTTAGGAATGAGAGGGGGGTTGGATAGGGCAGCAGGGGGCAGTCAGGTGTGGGGAGTCCGGGGGTGGTCAGGGAGCAGGGNGCTGGGGAACAGAGCTGTGCCAGCCAGAGGGGCCAGAAAAGCAGCCCAGGGAGAGCAGACCCTGTGCTGGGAGCAGGGCTGCAGCCAGAGGGGCCAGAGAAGCAGCCCAGGGGGCTGGAGGCAGAGCAGCAGCATCATTGCTGAGGCTGAGTGGAGCTGGAGCTAGAACAGTGGAGCTGGACCAGTCGGGAGCCGGGTGCGGTGAGGGCCCAGCGCAGAAAGACACCCCCAGCCAAGGGTCCTTGCAGGCCAGACTGGGAGGGGCATCTTAACCTGACGGGGGGCTGGCGCTGGGAAGAAGGGTCCCACCACCCAAAGCCCGGAGGTGTGTGGCCAGGAGGTGTGTGGATGGGGCAGGAGTCTCGGGGGGGCTGACAGGGAACGGGGGGGGAGTTGATGGGGTAGGAGTCCCGGGGGGGCCATCAGGGGACAGGGGGGGTTGAATGGGGCAGGAGTCCCGAGGGAGCCGTCAGGGGGCAAGAAGCAGGGGGGTTAGAAAGGGGACATTCGCCGGCCCACGCCTGGCTTTTTGGGGAGGCACAGCCTCCCCTAACCAGCCCTCCATACAATTTTGGAAACCCGATGTGGCCCTCAGGCCAAAAAGTTTGCCCGCCCCTGCCCTAGCCCCTGTCCTAGGTGACCACAGCAGGGTTGGGGGTCAAGCCCCCCAGGAATCCTGGGCCCAGCCTTGTCGGGGTTGCGAGGACTCTGCCAGACAGGAGAGTGGAAGGGGAGCCCTCAAGGGCAGGGAGGCCTCTGGGTAAAGGAAGTGGGAGCGAGGACTCAGATCCTCCCGCTCGCCCATTTCACCGGGGCAGTGCAGAAGCCAGGAAAGTTCCCCACAATAGCGGGACCATTCCCCCGCACTCAGCTGGAAGGAGGGCAGCAGGAGAGAGGTGAGTTGCTGTGACTGGCCTGGGAGCAGTGAGAAAGGTGCAGAGTGAAAAACTTCTGTAGCCTGGGCAGCTCAGGGGAATTGTGTTGTGTGTCACTTGTCAAGATTTTATTTGAATTAATAAACCATGCCCTGTGGGAAAGGCCTGAAAGAGACTTTGGCATGGTGCTAGCTGGTAGGCCTTCCCGGACAGGAGACAGGCCGCAGCATCTAGATGCTTACATTTCGACAAACCTAATTGAAGCGTGTTAAACCATGCATGCACCTCACTCGCCTCACACGGACCAGACATGTGTGCCTACATGGGATCCTCAGGTGCATTAATTAGGTGCATGCAACTGAATGGACATGACTGTCTGCCTGTCCGTCTGTCTGAGGAATCATTTGCACCACCCTCATCACCATAGCATCCGTAAACTCCTAGCTTTGAAAATCTGACACTTGTTGCCTGTCCACCCTTTGCAATCTCAGGTGCAGAGCACCTGGGATGTACTCGCCTCCACACAGATGATACCCAGGGAGGCAATGTGGTCTCATGGGTCGGACAGCAGATCAGGAGATGTGGGTTCTATTTTTGGCTCTGCCACTCACTGCTTTACTGAAGATCAGATTTCCAAGTGTTCTCAGTTCAACAAGATGAAATTCAATAAAGGTAAGTGCAAAGTACTTCACTCACGAAGGAAAAATAAAATGCACAACTACGCAAAGAACAATAACTGGCCAGGTGGTAGTACAGGTCTGTTGCATCTTAGGCGCATTTAACATGTGCGATTTCAGCTTTATGCGGTCGGCAAAAACAAGAAAAAACAAAAAAAAAGAGAAAAATAACAATTTAAATACTGTTTCTTTTGGGCGGGCGATTCTGCCCGCCATTACACTCAATGTAATTTTGACTATACACGGTTTTCGCTTTAGGCGCTGACCGTGGAAAGTAACCCCAGCATAAGATGAGACAGACCTGTACTGCTGAAAAGGATCTGGGGGTTATAGTGGGTCACAAATTGAATATGTGATGCACTTGCAAAAAAAGACTAACCACATGCTAGGGTATATTAAGAGAAGCATTGTATGTAAGATCAAGGAGGTAATTGTCCCACTCTACTCAGCACTGGTGAGGCCTCACTTTGAGAATTGTATCTAATTCTGGGTGCCGCACTTTCGGAAAGATGTGGACAAACTGGAGAGAATCCAGAGGAGAGCAACAAAAATGAGAAAAGGTTTAGAAAACCTGACTTATGAGGAAAGGTTAAAAAAACTGGGAATGTTTAATTGTGAGAAAAGAAGACTGAGGCGGGATTTGGTAAGTCTTCAAAAACATTAAGGGCTGTTATAAAGGGGATTGTGATCAATTGTTTCCCATGCCCACTGAAGGTAGGACAAGAAGTAATGGTCTTAAATTACAGCAAGGGAGATTTAGGTTAGCTATTAGGAAAAACTTGCTAACTGTCAGGGTAGTTAAGCTGTGGAATAGGCTTCCAAGAGCAGTTGTAGAATCCCATCATTGGAAGTTTTTAAGAACAGGTTAGACACACACCTGTCAGGAATGGTCTAGGTTTACTTGGTCCTGCTGCAACACAAGACACTGGACTTGATGCCTTCTCAAGGTCCCTTCCAGCCCTGTATTTCTATGATTCTATTTGCGACTTATGTCCTGAATTTTTAGAGAGACCATTGATTTTTGAGTGCTCAACCTGAGTCACCTTAAAGGGGCCTGAGTCTCAGAGAGCAGGGGCTTTGCACTTCCTGAAAATGTTTTTCTAAAAGATATGCTCTAGTTCAAACAGGAATTATTTCCAGGAAATTGTGTGGCCTGTGTTATGCAGGAAGTCAAACTGGATGATCACAGTAGTTCTCTCTGGCCTTGGAATCGATGAAAATCAGCCCCCTTATAGGTGTGTTGAGTTGGGCACCCAAAATCACTCGTCTGTTCTGAAAATTGAGTTCTATGTTTCTAACTAACCAAACTGTATAGTATAAAATAGCCATTTGAAACCAAGGAACCCTTCTCTGTTAGTGCGCTCAAGCTAACAGACAGCTGTTCTCTAGCCGTGAGGAAGCAGGGTTCCATAATCATTCTAATTTGCGCCTGGTGAGCTCGGATACTCACACGGCTTCTTGCTTCAAAAGAATCTCTCTGAGCTTTGGGGAATCATTCGTTTGTTTAAAAACTACAGCACAAAACATTCCTAACATGACTGGAAAGGGAGGGCAGAGAGAGGCTGTTCCTGCAGGAGGATCGGAGCATGTATGGCAGGAACATGGGGCCAGTTGTTCTGATCAAAAGGGCTGTCTCAAACCAGGGTGAGCTTCCGCCTTAGAAAACATCAGCTGGAAATATTTAACCAGGGCATATACCTGTCAGTCTAAGCAAAAGAGCAAAAAACATACAGGGTGAGACTGAGTAGTAGTAGACTGAATATAGCAGTAGGGATATATTACCAACCACCTGACCAGGATGGTGATATTGACTGTGAAATACTCGGATATTAGAGAGGCTATTACAATAAAAAACTCAACAATAATTGGGGATTTCAACTATTCCCATATTGACTGGGTACATGTCACCTCAGGACGGGATACAGAGATAAAGTTTCTTGACACCTTAAATGACTGCTTCTTGGAGCAGCTGGTCCCGGAACCCACCAGAGGAGAGGCAACTCTTGATTTAGTCCTAGTGGCGCACCGGATCTGGTCCAAGATGTGAATAGCTAATGTGACGCCAATTTTTTAAAAGGGCTCCAGAGGTGATCCCGGCAATTACAGGCCAGTAAGCCTGACTTCAGTACCAGGCAAACTGGTTGAAACTGTAGTAAAGAACAAAATTGTCAGACACATAGATGAACTTAATTTGTTGGGGAAGAGTCAACATGGTTTTTGTAAAGGGAAATCATACCTCACCAATCTACTAGAATTCTTTGAGGGGGTCAACAAGCATGTGGACAAGGGAGATCCAGTGGACATAGTGAACTTGGATTTTCAGAAAGCCTTTGACAAGGTCCCTCAACAAAGGCTCTTAAGCAAAGTAAGCTGTAATGGAATAAAAGGGGAGGTCCTCTCATGGATTGGTAACTGGTTAAAAGACAGGAAATGAAGGGTAGGAATAAATGGTCTGTTTTCAGAATGGAGAAAGGTAAATAGTGGTGTCCCCCAGGAATCTGTACTGGGCCCAGTCCTATTCAACATATTCATCAATGATCTGGAAAAAGGGGTAAACAGCGAGGTGGCAAAATTTGCAGATGATACAAAACTACTCAAGATAGTTAAGTCCCAGGCAGACTGCGAAGAGCTACAAAAGGATCTCTCAAAACTGGGTGACTGGGCAACAAAATGACAGATTAAATTCAATGTTGATAAATGCAAAGTAATGCACATTGGAAAACATAATCCCAAATATACATATAAAATGATGGGGTCTAAATTAGTTGTTACCACTCAAGAAAGAGATCTTGGAGTCATTGTGGATAGTTCTCTGAAATCATCCACTCAATGTGCAGCGGCAGTCAAAAAAGCAAACAGAATGTTGGGCATCATTAAGAAAAAGATAGATAAGACAAAAAATATCTATTGCCACTCTATAAATCCATGGCACTCCCACATCTTGAATACTGCATGCAGATGTGATCACCCCATCTCAAAAAAGATATATTGGAATTGGAAAAGGTTCAAACAAAAATGATTAGGGGTGTGGAATGGCTTCCGTATGAGGAGAGATTAATAAGACTGGGACTTTTCAACTTGGAAAAGAGAGGACAAAGGGGGGATATGATTGAGATCTATAAAATCATGACTGGTGTGGAGAAAGTAAATGAGGAAGTGTTATTTACTCCTCATAACACAAGAACTAGGGGTCACCAAATGAAATTAATAGGCAGCAGGTTTAAAACAAACAAAAGGAAGTATTTCTTCACACAACACACAGTCAACCTGTGGAACTCTTTGCTGGAGGATATTGTGAAGGCCAAGACTATAACAGGGTTCAAAAAAGAAGCACCTGCATTGGCCACTGTTGGAAGACAGGATACTGGGCAAGATGGACCTTTGGTCTGACCCCATATGGCCGTTCTTATGAGGAATGAACAGTAATCTTGACGGGGGCTGCTCTTCAACACACCAAAGAGGCGTGCTCTATAATATTTTTTCCCAACAGTCTCCCTCCATCACCTGTGAATGCAGCTTCCTAGAATTCCCCCATCTTTTCTAGAGTGCTTGGAAGGGCACATGATATTGATGACTCAGGTCCACATTTTGCTATAATCTGAGCAGCAGCAGCCATTCTCCTTTCTCCCTAACTCCTTTTCCTTTGTTTAAAGTGAATTTGGCACAGGTGAAGGTGTCAGACGGACAGCCCAGGAGCCCCCTACTCATGCACTGAACATGGTCTGTAGCAGTGCTTCCTCCGACAGACAGCCCCACTTCTGTGGTTGATTCCTGCAATGAGACTGCCGAGGGGAGGGAAGGGGGAGCAATAATGGTGGTGTGGATGCCAGACACTCAGATCATCAGTGCATTTCACACAGGCCACCCAACAGCTATCACACCGTGACAACTTCCAGGCGTGTTAACCCAGCACTAATCCTCTGAGATACCCAGCCCTCTCCCAGCGTTCTGGAGCGTCACCACCCGTTTGCACAACAGTTATTGTTTCCTTGAGATGGGGCAGGTGTATATACATACAATACAGCCATGGCTTTGGCTGGCAGGTTGTCAGAGTCTCGGAATCTGTCACCGTGTCCCCCAGCCTGTGTTCTTTCACTGGGTTTTGTTTTGTTTTTTGGTTCATATTTATGAGGTTATGTAACTATCTAGCATTTTTGATTTCATCAGCTGAAAACATATTGTTCCAAATTCTATTAATAAACAGTAGGCTGCTCCTCTGGTATTTGCTGGATTCCTGTATAATGAGGATCACCGTAATATCCATAAGCACCAACTGGCAGCCTCATCGGATCAATAATATTAATGAATCCAGAGGTAAACATTCAACCTTGGTCAATTACTCTGCTGGGGCGGGGGGGCGGGGAGGGGGCGGAGGAGTGGTCCTTAAAAAAAAGCCCCATGCAGCCCCCTAACATCTTTCATTAAAAATAAACCCGGGTTTTTTTACTGGTGTTTTTAATGGGTTTTGTGCTCCTGCTAATGACTTTAAAAGATAACGCCCTGCAAACCTAGCCAGCTGAATGAAATCTTCAAGTCACCGCTTGGGAAAAAGCAAATCTTTCGCTTTGCCCACCTGGCACTTTGCTGAGGCTGAATTGTTCTTCTTATTTCGAGTGAATTTAGAGCTGGAGAAAGGTGCTGGATTGATAGGACGGAAAAGGGCACGGGCAGTGTGCCTCAGTGCTCACTCCGGTGGCTCCTCATCTATTGAGCATAACGTCCCCTCTGTGCAAAACCAAAACCAAAACCTATAACACAAACAAGCAAAAACCCCTTAAAACCAACCACCCAAACACAGGCCCCAAGCAGAGTCTTTCCGGGATGGGAGAAGACGCCATGAAGTTCACTAGAAACCTAACTATTGATTTCACATGGAAGCTGCTCAAATGCTGATGGGTAGCAGTATAAGACCATAAGATAGATAGAGTCTCCATGGTCCCTTTGCTTTGGCTTCTCTGTCAACAGAACTAATTGTAACAACTTTTTTTGCGATGCGGACATCTGCCTACTAGAAACTACCCTGACAAACTGAGAATCACCAATTCTTTCCGCACAGGCCAGCAAACAGCCATCACATGGTAACAAACAACATTGACTCACTACTTCTGTTAGGAGATGCGGCAAGATCCACCAACTCTTTCCACACAGACTCCTCATTGGAAGCTACATTTGGCCACCTCCAACTTAGTCTAGATGCAAACCAGCCACCTACAGGTGAAAGGATGTGTTGCTTCATTTCCAGGCTCCTGAGCCAGCCACTGTNTTGAGAGACTCCTCCACCAATTCCCTGGTGAACACCGATCCAAAACCCTTGGATCTTAAAACAAGGAGAAATTAACCATCCCCCCTCCTTTCCCCCACCAATTCCTGGTGAGCCCAGATCCAACCCCCTTGGATCTTAAAACAAGGAAAAATCAATCAGGTTTCTAAAAAGAAGGCTTTTAATTAAAGAAAAGAAAGGTAAAAGAAAAACCTCTGGGAGATAGCATACAAGCTGATCTCACAGACAACAGATTTAAAACACAGAGGATGTTCCCCTGGGCAAAACCCTTAGTACACCAACGAATAGCCAATTTGATTATTCCTCTAATGCCCAAAACAAGTTACAAAAAGAAAATAAACATAAGCTAATTCCTTCACTAAATACTCACTACCCTGTTTGATTCCCGATTCCTTTTCCTCTCCGGCCAGAACTGAAACTGACCCAAAACAAAGGGAACTTCCCTCCTTCCTTTTGAAACATCTTGCCCCCCATTGGTTCCTTTGGTCAGGTGTCAGCTAGGCTAGGTGAACTTCTTAACCCTTTACAGGTAAAAGAGGCATTAACCCTTAACTATCTGTTTATGACAGGAGTGATGAAAATACACAAAGACAGAAAAAAGGGCTACACATCGAAATGTTTTGATAGGACACATTCACAGAAGCATCTGAAAGGCTACCCAGCTAACCCGAAGCCAGGTGGTCAGACCAAGGAACCCACTACACAGGGCCCATGCACCACTGAAATCCAGTTTTGAGGGCACAAGAATATGATCATCCCAATCCCTTCTTGCATCGGGGAAATATTTCAACATGTGATCACACTTCTGGTCTGATGTGGAGCAGAGAGCCAAATGATGTACTGGTTTAGGTTGGGATTTTCACACAAGTCTTTAGGGCCTCGGGTGCCTCTGAGGGATACGGGCCCTAACTGCCATTCAAATCGGTGGCGCTTAACTCATTGAATTTCCTGTGGAAATGACATCCCTAACCCTTGTGTGCCTTGACAGCTCGTGGGATTTTTAACCTAACACCCATCCAGCCCCTCTAATGTTCCAGGCCACGTTCTGCTCCTCCCTGTCAGAAACCAAGAAGGGCCCCAAACATTTATTGCCAAAAATCAGAGTGTCTCCCCAGAGAGTGTCCTGGAGGCAGGGTAATTCTGGAAAAGAATAATGAGAATCATTTAGCACCTGCTCGCACGACAGGGCAAGGGCAGTTAGATTGAATGTGCCCTTTATGAACTGTCATAGAGCGAGAGACCGTGATAATGAATGAGTTAATTACGCCAGCATTCGAGGGCCAATGCTACCCATCTGCTGCTTTGATTAATTAAGACTCTGACAGATGACAAAGCAATTAATAGGCAGAATCCTCAATACATCTACCGGTCTCTCTGACTGAGCTGGCAGAACAGACCCCTTAGAGCAAACCTCAGAATTGAGACCATCCTGGCTGAATCTGGAGCTTAAAATATCCCCAACCGGATGTTTTGATTGTAACATTGAGATGTCAGGATTACCACCTCTCAAAACCAAAGGGAAGGGGAGTCTGGAGCTTTGAGTTATCAGAAAGATCAGTAATGGACCCAGATGGGTAATTGGTAATTATTATTAGTATTATTAGTATTACTGTAGCACTTAGGAGCCCCAGCCATGTAGTAGGACCCCATTGTGCTAGGTGGTATACTTATCCTTTAAGCTCCTTGGGGCAGAGACTGCCTTCTTGTTCTGTGTTTGTACAAGACTAGTGACAACAGATGCATACAGACAGATGGGTGAGTTCGAGGAAACAACTGGTCCTCATGACAGGCATGACTGGATTCCATTCATCTCTGACATGAAAACTCTGAACTTCCAGGTGTGGGTTCAAATCCCCAGCCCAGTTCCATTCCCAGATTCACAAGTGGCTCCCTCTTTCTCATGAGCCAAACCAACATGCCAGTTTCAAACACTCATCGTACTTGGGGCATTTTGAAATCTGGATCTGAAGTTTGGAGCTTGGGCCCATCTCTCCTGGAAAGGCTCCTCTGAGCTCTCTTGATTTTTTTGCACATGAACAGACAAGTTAAAGCTGCCCAGGAGCAATGGCAACTCCAATCCCACTGTGAAATTGTCAAACAGATGCTCAAGTGCTGAGCCAGAACCTGAGATAAACAAAATAAAGAGACGCGGAAAAAGAAACGCAGCAAAGGACTCTTTACACACAGTGAGCTCTCACAGAGTGCAGAACAATCTCCCAGAGGGAAGGGGTGGAAGCCCCATGGCTTGTCCATTTAAGACTGGACCAGACAGAATAGTGGAGAATTTACCATAGGGGAAAACCTGCCTTGGCCAGGTGGGGAGGGAATGAATTAGTCTTTTTTCATCTGTACTCCTCTGACAGCATACTGGGGAACCCACCATATGCACCCACCATACGGGGGTGCACCATCCCAATGCACCATCATACGGGGAACCCACATGCATTTCCTCATTCCCCAGGCTGACTAAGGAGACAGCATGTTAACCGGCTGAGGAGGACGGAACATCTCCTGTAGGTCTCTGGCTGCCACAAGGAGCTGTGTTGGTGGACTCCCTTGGGAATACCAACCCAACCCTCATCTGTGGAAGGGAGGATCACCACAATATGGGGATTTTGAATCACAGGGACTCCTCTGGGTTCAGAAAAGCCACCCTGGCCTTGGGTAATTGGGAATAAATATCTAAATGTACCCAGGGTGTGTGCAAGCTCCTTGGATGGTATTTCCACTGGTTTATTGTTTACTTCCCTAATCCTCTTTCATCATTCACAGGGTTTACACCACATGCATAGCAGTTTTATCTGAGCGAGACTCTTCAGCGACTGCCCTTTCTACCCATAATGTGATGCCTCCTATCTGAGAGGGAGCAAACTGCAGAACAGAGACTGGAAGTGTTGGAAGTCACTCCATACTTGGCAGGAGGACAGGGTCGGGGGATCTAACAGGTACTTTAATTATCAGAATGACATTAAAGAGAACAGAAGGGAGGGAATTAAACTTTTTGTGCATACAAGGGACTATCAGAAGTAAGATGGCTTTTGATCCATGGTGGCTGTTCAGCCTGTCTCTCTCTCCCAAGGTCTCCTGTTACAGCAGACAATGAGGCTGTGCTACAGATGATCAGATCACAAAGAGCACAGGATGGGGAGGAGATGGTACCCAAGGTCAAAAAGCACCGAGAAAAGGACAAATGAACAGCAATTAAAGATTTAAACCACCCCTATGTAAAGCGAGACAATTCATTCCTACATTCCCAGGCAGTGCACTGGGTTTTAGCACTGAGGAAAGCTGGAGACACGCAGATTAAAATCCCTTTTTTGGCTTTGAAAAATTTAGGCGTGAACAGAATAAACCAACAGAGCAACACATTTTGTAGACTGATGATGATGATAATTTACTTTTCAACAGAAGGATGCATACAACAACTTTCAAATTATAGAGTGCACAGCACACAGCCTGCAGCCCCTCTGCTTCCTCCTGCTGTCCCATCAGATCTTGCAAGCTCAGCGTGGGTAGGCTGAATGGGGATTTGGCTGGGAACACCTCCAAGGAGCACTTAGCTTCAGTGGGACGTGGTGCTAGCAAATGGTGTGCTCTTGTCAGAGGCAGTACAGAGCTAATGCATGGTTTGGGGGCCATTTTGCAGCTGGGGTGCTGGATTTGAGAGGTCTTCCCTGCAACTCTTAGCGTAAACTCTAATGGTTCCTTTGCCCTGATTAGCAGCTCATTGTGAGTACACTGCAGAGGTGAATGAAGTGGTCCCTGTATAGTAAAAATGGCGGGAGGAAAGCTGCTACCTACCATAAATGCAAGATAACATTTATTAGTAATGATTAGCTAGTATTCATCATAAGACAGTTATCATTCAACCCACCAGTGAATTGCAGTCACCTCTGAGGTGAAAATGACAACTTAACGGTACACAACACTACACAATCACTGATGACAAGAAGTGCAGAATACGGCTTCTAATGGACATTGCAGGCTGGATATTAGGTAGGCAGACTCTAATTGCCCATATTGGAAATTGACCAGGACACTGGGATTAGCCCTTCTACTGTTGCATCCCCTAGATTCTACAGGGAATCTTTATGATTAAGGCTAAGATTCTGTCACGCATATTTTTAGTAAAAGTCACTGTTAGGTCACGGGCAATAAAGAAAAATTCACGGAAGCCCGTGACCTGTCTGTGACTTTTACTAAAAATATGCAAGACAAAATGGGGAGCTGCAGGCTCCCCGCATCACTGAGGGGGGGGCCTGGCTTGGCGGTGCTGGGTCCCCCCCATTGCCCACAGTGGCTCCAAGTTCCAGGGCAACCCGGCCGCCTGCAGCAGTTTTGAGCTCCGGGGCGCCCGCAGCGGCTAGGACTTCCCGGGAGCCCCACTGCCCACAGCAGCCAGGAGTTTGGGGTCCCCCCTCTGCCTCGGAGCTCCCGGCACCCCTGCCTCTGCCCCGTCTGGGAGCTGCCTGCAGGGCACCCCTGCCTCCCTCTGCGGCTGGGAGCTCGGGCCCCCGCAGTTCCCAGTTGCCGGGGGACCCTACAGCTCCCAAGCTCTGGGGGCTCAAGTCATGGATTCTGTGACCTCCATGACAAAATCGTAGCCCTATTCATGATAGATAAATAGATGTGAACAGTGCCGGGGATGGACACGTCCTGTGTTTTATGTCTCATGACCGAGGCTTCAGTTCAGTAATCACTGCAAGGGAAGAGAGCAAAAGTCAAAGGAGATGTAGCGTGGAAAGATGACTATAAAGTAGGTTCACTTCAAAAGTGTCCCCATTTTAAATATAGGGACTATTTCTCCAACCGGCAGCATCTTTTAAACTTCTAAAGTGCAAACACTGGAAATAGGGGGCTGATTTTCCAATTACACAAAGAAGGAGAGGTCAGTGAAGGAACCAAATGGGCCTGAAAAGTGAGATGGTAAGAAGGCAGTTTCTAACAGATGAGGCAACATTTCCTAACACAGAGATAGCTCTTTGTCTTCATGTGCACAAAGGGGAATGAGAGACAGATGCCAAGCCCGGACCTAGATTTCCCGGGGGAAGAATGGTAAAGAAATCAGCATCGGGACAAACCAGATGTTCCAGGAATTAGAATTTCTGAAGAGTAACCAAAACGCACAACAAACCCTTATCATCCAGGTGAGCTCCAGCTGTCGCGGAGACAGAAAGGGAGAGAAAAGGCTAACCTTTTACCCAGCCTATTTTAACAGCCTCTCTGGGAAATGGCTCGAGGTAGTTGGGTAGCTCTATAAATCGGAAGGAATAATAGTGAATCTGACCAAATCTCAAGCTGAACCATGGCTCTATTGTACGTCTGATTCTATCTGAGCCAATTCAATAGGGTTCCAAAAATGTGCTCAGTTGTTACTGTTTTTTTCAAATTTTGTGCCCTCAGCCCCACCTTGATTTCATAGATTCATCGATTCCAAGGCCAGACGAGACCATTGTGAGGTCTAATTTGACCTCCTGCATAACACAGGCCACAGAACTTCCCCAAAACAATTCCTAGAGCAGATCTTTGAGAAAAACAACCACTCTTGACTTAAAAATTGCCCGTGATGGAGAATCCACCACAACCCTTGGTAAATTGTTCCAACAATTAATTATCCTCCCTGTTAAAAACGTATGTCTTATTTCCAGTCTGAATGTGTCTAGCTTCACTGGATTGTGTTAGACATTTTCCTGCCAGACTGAAGAGCCCATTACTAAATATTTGTTCCCTATGTGAATACTTATAGTCTATAATCAACTCCCTCCTTAACCTTCTCCTTGTTAAACTAAATAGATTAAGCTCTTTGAGTCTATCACTGTAAGGCAGGTTTTCTAATCCTTTACTCGTTCTCATGGCTCTTCTCCCAACCCTCTCCAATTTATCAACATCCTTCTTGAATTGTGGCCACAAGAACTGGATGCAGCATTCCAGCAGAGGTTGGACCAGTGCCAAATATAGAGGTCAAACAACCTCTCTACTGCTCCTGGACCTGGGAATCTCATTGCTAGTCCAAAAAGCTGGAGAAAATGGACACTGAAAGTACTTCCACATGACAGTGGAGAGAGAGGAGAGTTTGGGGAAGCACCACCATTTTCCCACCACTGTCATGGAGCTGACAGTACATCTGTAAAGGATACATTATGGGGAACAATCAGGAGGGACAGGATTAAGTCTAGGTGAATACTGCCACAAGTCTATGAATTTTCAAACGGGCTGGTGCACTGCATTGGACTCACTTCCTGCGAATAGTCTCGTGAACAAATATGGGGACCAGTGAATTTTTAGCAAATGTTTGAGAATAGTAATGGAAAGTGACATCTGAATTCTTATACTTAAGTATTCACTCCAGAAACCTGATTTGGAGAGTTACGCTTAGTCAAAAAATAAAAACATACCGTGTGGGTCCCATCAAACCGCAACACTGCTGAGATTTCCAATACTGAATACTCGCAGCAACAAGCCAGAACCCGAGAATTATTAATTCAGTAATTTCCGATACAGCTGGGAACATCATAAGCTGCATACAAGACAAACCACAAACAGAACAAGAGGCAAAATTCATTGAAGAAATGATGAATTATCCGCTCAGCTGCAGTTAGGATTTACATCAGTTAATGCAGACGGGCAAACTGGTCCAAATGAAAACAGGAGCAGCTAGAAGTTTCAACCCAAACTCAAACCAAAGTTTTCTCAGCCTGTTTGAGTTCAGTATAACTCTCCTCTCCCCCAATAATTATTATTTTTTGCTGAACGCCTCTCCATTTCTGGCTTCTGTCTGGGACCAAAAGCCAGAAAGTCCAAAATACCACGAGAGGGGCTATTCTCACTGTATTTCCAGCTTGAGCAGAAGCAGAAAGGTTTGGGAAACCCCAACTGTAGATTTAGAGATTCCAAGACCAGAAGGAACCAGTGTGATCATCTAGCCTGACCTCCTATGTAACACAGGCCAGAGAATCTCCCCCAAAATAACTCCTAGAGCAGATCTCTTAGGGGGGGAAAAAATCTGATCTTGATATAAAAATTGTCAGTGATGGAGAATCCACCACAACCCTTGGTAAATAGTTCCTGTGGTTAAGTATTCTCACCGTGAAAAATTTAAGCCCAATTTCCAGTCTGAATGGGTCTAGTTTCAGGGGTTCTCAGGAGATCGCTGGTTCTCGTAGACCACTGAGACTGAGATACTTCAGCTGAGGATCAGAGAACTCGCCAAACCAAACCCAACGGTCAGAACGTTCAATGTTTGCCGAGAACTGGTAATTAACCCTTTCCGTGCCAACGAATGGCATGTTACAGCCATGAGATGCCTTTTGCCAGCATGGATGAGTGTAATTTCCCCAACCTTCAGAGCTGTTCTGATCCAGGATTCTAAGCCCTATTTCTATAATAGGCTGAACTAAATCTGGGCTCAGAGGCCCATCCATCAAGTGTCTTTGGATCTGAGGTATTGATTCAGGCCCATCTCTCATTTGGACTTTTACTGTTAAAACCGCCACCCCCAACAAATCAACTTAAATAAAATGCATATGCATTAGCAATGCTTAGATCTGTGTCCATCACAGGGTGAACTGAGGACAGTTTCATAGCTTTAACTTTGAATTTCCTGCCTAGATAGATAGATCAGTTCAAGAGAGGCCCTTAACATTAACTTTCTGTACTGTGTGGATCAGGGTGATGCAAAAGAACACAGTGCAACCTGACACACTGCAAAACATGTGTCACATTGAATCAGAAAATCACCAGCCAGCTTCTATTAATGCCTCTCCTTACAGAGCCATAATGCAAGTGTAATGCAGAAACCATGCCACTTCCTAATCCCCTTCCCCTAAACCAGCAGATCCCCCAGTTCACATAGCATTACTGTCACCGTGGGAACAGAGGCAATAATTAGACTAGCACGTTAGACACTTGCTAATTGCATTCTCAATTCTCAGTGTCACAAGTCTCTTTTGCGCCTTTAGGTGTCAGGAGAAATGGAATATTCTTCCTTTGGAAAAAAAGATCTCCTCTGATGTCATGTTTTCATTGGGTTGGCTGACACTCTGAAATAGTACAGCCTTCTCTTTGCTTCCCCAGCATAATGGGGGTATGAGGGCCTGATTCTACCCATACCTATAGCTGAGAGAATACTGGATTTTTCAGTTCAGGAGCTGAAACAAAAAAACTAAAAAAAACCCCAATTGTTCTGAGTAGAACAAAATGTTTCATTCAACCCAAAACAATTTTGTTATTGTTTTCTCATTTCATTTTGGTTCATTTTTAGATGTTTTTCACCCTCTTGTTTTAATTAGCTAAATTTAGAAACGAAACACCATTTTGTTTTGAAACTGTCGAAACGTTTAGTTCCCTGATAAATGCACTTTCAGGCAAATTTACTGTTCACCAAAATATATCACCCAGCTCTACTCATGCTTACATCAGCATAAATTGAGAATATCTCCAGAGAAGGCAACGACATTACAATGGTATTAATCCAGCAAAATGGAAATAAAAATGTAGCTCATATTATTTATCTTGGGCATTGGTAACGTGCCCATTACTATACTGTGTAGTATCGTAGATAAATAGATGNATAGATGGATAGATAGATAGATAGATAGATAGATAGATAGATAGATAGATAGATAGATAGATAGATAGATAGATAGATAGATAGAAGTATGAGTGCAGAGTTAAAATCTGCATTTAAACCTGAACCTAACCTGAACATTCTAGAGTTTGGGAGTGCCTGTATTGGGGCTTCCGATTCGATCCATTGTAGTGTGATAGACCCAGACCGGTTGGGAACAGCAGAGTAGTAGAAGGGAGATATACTGGCCACTGGATAAGCAGTTTTCTGTTCCCTGAGTGACCAGAGCAGGGGCTGCTCCTGGCTAATGAGAACACCTGACTCCAATTAACCTGCTAAGAGTCAGGTGAGGCTATTAAGCACCTGACTCTAATTAAGGCCCCTCTGATGCTATAAAAGGACTCACTCCAGTCAGGCCAGGGAGAGCCAGGGGAGATGAAGTGCATGTGAGGAACTGGGAGCAAGAGGTGTGCAAGAAGCTGAGAAGGGGAAGGTCAAGGTCTCTGGACTGTTTCCGACCCACAGGGTGAATCTGTGAGGTGAGCAAATCCGCCAATAAGCGCAGGACCCACCAAGGTAGAGGAGGAAATTTGTCACAGTAGAGAGAGGTCAAAGTGGTGAAGATCAACCCTTTCCAAAGGGTTAGGTGGTAGGACTGGATGTGGTATTCTGTTTTAGTCCCATCTCCGATTCAAATTGTTTTTACTGGACAGGATATTTTCCCTCTGACACCCAAGCTAATGGACTCCTGCCTAACCTAAATCTGGACAGGTGGGAGGGGAAGGGTATGGCATAGCACACATAGTAGGGAAATCACTGGCCAGTGAACCTTGGATCCAACACAATGCTTGTTTTTGCATCACAGCACGTTATACTTAGGTGCTTTCCATGCCTTTTTGGTACCAGTTATGCTCTTAATATAAAGGTGACTTACCTGTGTTAAATACAGTTTTGGATGCTCAGTGTTGTTCGTGGAGAAATTTGTATTTCAACATTATCCAGTAATGAAAAGAGCAGCCGTTACGTTATACCCTTAAACCATATAAAGTATTTATGTACAGTACCAAGTACGTCACTCTGAGGCACCCTTCCCTACAAATACATTAAGAAGTGGGATCAGGACTCTCTCAGCTCCCTCAGGTGCTCCCTTGAAAAAGAGAATTTCTCACCTATACAGCAACTTTCCCCCGCAGAGCTCAAAGTGCTTTATGAACATGCAGAAAATATGTTACTATCCCCATTTCAGGGACAGGAGGAAAAGAGGCATAAAGACTCCAACATTTTCCAGTTTGCCCAGCTTGAGACTCCCTTGCCTGATTTTCAGAGAAGCTGTGCTCCCACAACTCCTGTTGATCTCAATGGAAGATGCAGGTGCTCGACGCCTCTGAAAATCAGGTGTAAGGTCTATCAGGCTGGACTTCCAAAAGCGAGGGCACCCCAAACTAGCAATCACTTGTGAAAATACTGGCCTGAGTAACCTGCCCAAGGTCACCCATACCAGAGCTGGGAATAGAACCCAGGAGTCCTGAATCCCAGTCCCCTATTCTAACCACTGGACTCACCCTCCCATTGCATTCTATGGCTGACTGCTACAATACAAGAGCCATAATCTGCATCTGCATTATTATTGATCAGCAAGGTACAGAGAAATCCCTGGGTATGACTGTTCCTAGTGCTCTTCAAGCATCACCTAATCATAAGCAGTCACTTGGGATGCAGTGGACTGTGCTGGGTATATGGGAACAACGCGTTTGTATGAAAAAGTCTCTTGAGACTAGAGCACTCTTACAAACTTTTCATGGAATTAAGGGGAAATGAGCAATTAAACACCTTTGATAGCTTTGCATCATGTTTTAGATCAAAAGGTTTTAGAGCACAGATCTATCTGAAAGGAAATAGATTTGTTCCCTTTTGAATCAGGGTCACAGGCACCAGTGAGAGTCAGCACAACTTTGTGGAGATTCGGGTCTCACGAGTCAGCTGAGTGCAATAAGAGATTGAAATTCCCTGAATGGGGGAGAATGGAGAGGAAGGTGTTTTCACCTCTTGGTTGTTAATTATTGCATTTCCCTGAGAGAAAGAGAGCGAGATAGGCCATACAGGGCCTGTGCTAATGCAGAAATCAGTTTAAGAGGCTTTGCACAAAAACTAACACAAACCCACCTCCAACAACAAAGATGCCTTTGTCTTCCTTTTCTTTTAATTTCTAGCAGCAACTATTATTATTAATAATAATACTAAACAATCGGGGAAATGTACAAAATACTGGCCCAGATCCTGTCTCGTACTGAGATACGCTCAGGGCAGGCATCGGGGCGCAAGTTACACTTCTTGGAGTCTCATGATGCATCTGGGCTGACCCCAGACAATCAGAGTCAATTAGAGTAGCTCCTAGGCTTCTCTACCATACACGAGTAGGTTTATGGTCCCTAAGGGAGCATACACTAGTTGAGAACTAGCAGAGTGTGGGAACATTCTGCCCTGGCTCCAGGGCATGTGTGTAGTGTTTGGGGAGGGGGGCGGCAGGAGGCAAGTTCACGTATTATAGATTCATAGATATTAAGGCCAGAAGGGACCCATAGATCATTCTAGTTCAACCTCTTGTATATCAGAGACCATCGACGTTCACCCTGTAACTCATGAATTGAGCCCAATAAAATGTTTGACTAAAGCACAACTGCCAGAAAGGCATCCAGTCTTGATCTGAAGACTTCAAGAGACGGAGAATCTGCAACTTCCCTTGCTGGTTTGTTCCAACGGATAATCACCCTCAGTGTTAAATATCCGTGCCTTATTTCTAATTCGAAGTTGTCCTGCTTTAACTTCCAGCCATTGGTTCTTGTTGTGTCTTTCTCTGTCAGATCAAAGAGCCCAGGATTTTCTCCCATTATATACCATAAGCAAGGGGTCTCCTCTGTCGTCTTTTTGATAAGCTAAACTGATTGAGCTTCTTACGTCTTTCACTGTAAGGCATTTTCTTCAGTCCTTGAATCACTTCTGTGCCTCTTCTCTGCATGCTTTCCAATTTTTCAAGTGTAGAAACTGACCACATCCCTTTAAACCAGCTGAGTGCTCCCCTATGCTGGGGGAATTCACAGAGGATTAGTTTGCGTCTCATTAGCAATGAGCCATGTGGCAGGCAGACAGAGTTGTAGGGAAAAGATCTTTACTAAGCATGTTGACAGGCCAATGGTACATGCTGAGCATCTAAGGAACTAGCACTCTGAATTTAGCTGGCATTCCTGAGGGCCCCTGCCCCCGATGTCATATGGAAACTGGACTGTTCCTCCAGTTTTATTCGTCACACTACTCTTAAGGCCAGACTGCGTCAGTTGGCACTGCCTCAGCTATGTAAGTGCAAACTATAAATGGCGAGCTTCATGGTCCGTAGAGAAAGTGACAAATAATTATCTTGGCTCGGACCCCACTCAACATCAACTCGGGTTTGACTGACCGCGAAGGCAATGGAGCCTTCTGAACTGGTTTCGTACCAGCCCTGGAATCTGTTCTGCAGCGGAATTTTGGTGGTGTTTGAGAGACAGTCCATTATCTCAGTGTGGGCAGCCGCAAACCATGACACACATTGCTGAGGACTGCAAAAGGACCCAACTCCCCAGAGGTCTTTGTGCCTTGAACACCGTTGATAAGAACCCTGTGACTTGGCTTGATCAGATTGCGTACGCCAAATAAATAAATAGCAATGTGAGTGTAGTTGTAGCTGTGTTGGTCCCAGGATACTGGAGAGACAGGCCCCAGACCTGAAGAAGAGCTCTGTGTGGCTCGAAAGCCTGTCTCTCCCACCAACAGAAGTTGGTCCAATGAAAGATATTACTTCACCCTCCTTGTCTCTCAGCAGTGTAAAGCATCCAGAACAAAGGGAGAAAATCTGGATGAATACGGTAGGAATTTTATTGAGGGTTTGAATAACAGCACAACCCATGAGTGGTTTGAATCTGTAAATTGAGAGGCACGGGCAATTTAGTGGCTCAAATACAGCACTGGGAGCCAGGAACTTCTTTGTTCTGATCCTTGCTTTGGTTGTGTCATTTAACCTCTCGGCCTCTGTTTTCCCTATGTAAAAATATCCCCTATCTCAGAGAACTGTTAAGGGGGCAATGATCTAGTTGTTGGAGCGAGGGACTTGAAAATCAGGAGTCCTGAGTTCCACTCCTGATGACACCGCTAGCTTGTTGTGAGACCCGGGCAGGTCACTTCGTTTCTCAGTTTCCTTTTCTGCAAAGGGAAGATAATACTTGCCCACCTTTGTGAAGCGCTGTGAGATTGCTGGATGAAAGACGCTACAGTGTATTATTAGTATCCATAAATTGTGTGCAAAGTGCTATGAAGATTAAAGGTGCGATATACAAGCATATGTGTTTAGAAAACCCAGCATTTTTCCTGCTGCAGTTTCTGCCTCTCCCACAGTTGGTTCCAATATTTAGCATGGACAGATGGCAAGACTTGGGGACTTTTAAACTGCACATCATAAATGCTAAGTTTTATCACCATGTGGCCAGGCCACGGTGCTCAGACAGTACTAGGGTGATCAGTCGATATAAATGCTGGGATTAGATTGGATTCAATTAGATGAGATTACAGAACTACCGAATTTGGTGACGTGATAGAGGAACGTTAGCCTCAGTATATGTACATTTTGAATATACAGGGCCAGATTGTGATCGGTTACATCAGTGTATATCTGGATTCACTCAGAATCTGCATTGTCGCATCACTTATCACCTTCCCTTCAATCCCAGTTTAAGGCCAGGTCTACACAATCCGTACTACGGCGTAGCTATGCCGCTGTAATCCCATAGTGTAGACACAGACTACAGCAATTGAAGGGGTTTTTCCATCACTGTAGGAACACCACCTCCCTGAGTGATGGTAGCTAGGTCCACAAAAGCAGTCTTCCGCTGACCTAACTGCGTCTACACTGGGAGTTAAATCGGCACACCCCTGATCCCTGTGTTAACCTAAGTTTTGTAGACAAGGCCCAATTGACAGCTGGGGTCTGGCCTCAAGGAATTTAGCATCAGGACATTCATTTTGCAGAGAAGCAGGTGGCAGCCAGAGAAAGCAAAGTGAGCTGGCTGGTCATGTCGCATTAGGAACAGGACCTAGGTTTGCTTGACTGCAAACTTCATTAGTTTTGGCTTTTGGAAATATTAGATGGGTCACTTTTTCCTTTCCTTCAGCAGATCAATGTGAACCTCCTCATTCATCTAATTGTAGCTGCAGGGGCTCTTCACAGCTCACGTGTATTTGTCTCCGTGTGCTGTTAATAGCATCAGGCACAAAGACCACTTCATTAAAAGATCATCTGGGCTTGATCTTATTTGAACTATGATATCACAGCTTTATTGGCTAGACTGCTCGGCAGAAAGCACAAAGCTAGTTGACTCAAGTTAGCTTGAGGAGCAGAGTTCAGATCCAAGCAGCAGCTCTGAGGCAGAGGGAGCACTGGCAACGAATTTAAAGCACCTGTGGGAAAATACATGCTCCAAACCCTGATCAGAAGCCAACTTTCTATCTGTTTATATACTTATATGACCCTCATCACTGTGGTATCTGAGCACCTCACTGTACCCTGAGGAGGCAGGGAAGTACTACTATTCCCATTGTACAGATGGGGGATTGAGACAGGGTAGATTAAGTGGTTTGACCAAGACCATGCACAGAGTCAGTGGCGGAAGCCCAGAATCAAATCCAGCTCTCCTGAGTTCCCATCAGGTGCCTTATTCACTAGACCATCTGTTCTGTCCTGCTTTCATACTAGATGGCAAGGTCCACAGGGCATTTATTTGTTTCCGGTATTTAGGAGCCTAAATATAGTTTTCAAAAGGGACTTAAGAGCCAAAATCCCATTTGCTGTTGATGGGACTTAAGCACCTGAGTACTTAAATCACGTTTGAAAATGAGATTTAGGCTCCGAAATTAATTAGGCGTTGCAACGCTGAGCGCAGCAAGACCTAAATACCTCTGGGCCTTAGTGTCTCTAGGCCTGAGTTTATTGAGCTGAAAAATAGGGGACACAACACTTATTCTCCTTGGTAAAGTGTATGGAAATCCTCGGATGAAAAGTGAGCAATAATGACGGAGAATTGGTGACGTTCTGTGTTGGTAAAGCATGACGTACTCTTATGAGACTCTATTATTAATAATTATGTACAGATACTTCTGAAATCTTTTTTTGAAGATTCCTGATAAAGGAAAAACTAAGCCAGAGAGTAAAATAAACAGTGTAATAAATACGACAGAGAAGGGAAAGAGATGGAACAGATCAGGCAAATAGAATCCTCAGGCCATTATTTATTGAGGTTTCTGATTAAATTAAATGCACAAGTGCAACACCCAAACTGTCAAGTATTAAACAACAGCAACGCAGTGCACGTCACACTCGCGTCATCTTGTAGGCCAGGCTGACATTCAGGAGCTAGCGATCATGAGAAAATTCAGGAAGCGGTGGTTATAGGTCAGCGTGGTGACACGTGCTCAGGAGAGCAGAGATTAGTTGTACAGGAGGAACAAGAGGGAATGGCATAACCGAGCCCAGGGGAGGACAAATTGACGTGACAGATATGCAATACTCAATGGGAGAGCGAGGCATGCTGCTAAAGAAAGAGGGTTGCTAGGTGGCTCAGCGCAGCAGCAGCTCACCTCTAGAGATCAGGCTGGAAATACTGATCAAGTCACAGGTTAAAAGGGCTGGAGGAGTCTCATTCGAGGCCCTCTTGGGTCATTCGCCAAGTACAAAACCACTTTGCCATTCACTGCAACGGGTCATTTTGGCTTGGAAGAGTCCTCCAGCTGGAACAGCAGGAGGCACCGCCGGCCACTACAGAGGGCAGGAGCGGGGAGTCACGTGTCCAGAAGACAAGGGGATGCTGGAGCTAAGACTGGAACGGAAGGAGACTGCCAGGCTGCGAGGAGTGAGATGAGGCAGCGCAGCTGTGCGGAGGCCCAGGATTCTCTGGGCCGAGTTAAGAGGTGATCAGCTGCTGTAACGCTCATGCCAGCGAGCCAGAAGAGCGCAGCAGGAAAGCCAGCTAAGCAGGAAGGGGAAAGTCAAGGTGGTCCCCACACACCATACTTCAAAGCGATGTCTCCTACCAATGAACCAACAAGCCCTATGAAGCTTCACCTTGTCCATCTAGTTATTACTGTACTGCCTAGGAGCCCTAGCCACGGACCAACACCCCTGTGCAAGGTGCTGTACAAACATACACCAAATAGATTGTCAGCTCTCTGGGGGCAGGGATATCTAAGTAATCTAGGTTTTTAGACTGCACCTGTTATGGTAGCGAGTGGTACCTTTGAGGATCTCTGCCAATGAATGCTGCGTCTCCAAGCACAAGCACAAACTGTCTGAGTTTCCCCATCTGTAAAAAAATGGAGCTAACGATCCTTAACTACCGCCCACCACTGTCTATCAGCTCCACGTTCAAACGGCTGCACGGATCACAGCGCTCTGTAAATGACCAGCATTACCCTGGGTGTTCGCGGGCCAATGGGCGCGGTAGAAATGCCTACAAATAAAATAGATAAACGGGGCAGATGGGAACCCGAGCGAGCCAGAGAGCACTGCCACCTCGGCCCTTGGCTCTGGAGAGCCACACCGCTGCCCCAGCAGCCCAGCTGATGCATAATGAAATTTGCCCCCGCCATGCACTTTACAACCTGAGACGTTCAGCATGAAACACTTGAGTTGTTCAAACACCAATTACCAAAGCTGCTGTTAACTTCAAATAACAAATGATCTTTCTTTTAAAATCGCGGAAAACAATATTATCCACTGTAAGTGCTTTTTGCCATTTATTCCATACATAAGAGGCAAAGTACCCAAAAAAGGCCTGCTGAGCTGGAGATAAGTGTGACTATATCTCCGAGTTCTATTAGTAAATATCAATTATGCATTTCCTCTCGGGGTGTTAACAGCCAGCTGGCCAGCCAATAAGCACACTCCAGAACTCGCAATGTGCCAGTGAACAGAGCAGTACCCTCAGCCTATAGCACCGAGCAAACAACTCGCTGCTTCTTAGCCAAAGTTACAGCAGCAGGAGAACAGAGGGGAAGTGTATAATGGGTCTATTTCAAAGCTCGAGAAATTAATTTCCGAGGCCTCAACATTTTTTTTTTTATGTTGGGCTACAAAAGGAGGGGAGTGTGCATCGAAACACATGCACACGTGTGTGCACACAGGGAATTTCTGCCCTCAGGTTTATGCATGCCGCTCCCCCCAAAGTGAATTAAAATTGTGCCTCTCTATCATCAGATATTGACCAAGTCTGGCCACACGCAATGCGGAGAAAATCTCTGCTCCAGGGCACTGGCCTAACAGCAGTGCACAAAGACGTTCTGTATCACACACTTCTGCACTCTCTCTCCTCATACATACACGCCCCTGCAGTAAAACATGGCTCATTCACGTTAACGGTGGGGACACCTTTTCCTCGTCTCTGAATGTTGTGAATTACGGCTAGATTAAGACATAACGTCTAGACCTGTGTGAGGGGTAGCACATGGCTGCACAGCCCTAGGAAAACTCAGAGAATCACCGTCGCAACCCCACTTCCCCTGTGCTCTTGGTGGGAAGTAAAGTCCTGTAGTCTTTTGAGGCTGCATACTCCCCTTTGCACTGGCTCAGCTGAGAGAGAGGTGTGGGGGAGAGAGAGTATATAGATCTTGTCACTTTTCAACCTTCTCCTCACCTATTTGCAGGGACAAGCAGTGACCCACCAAGGCTGTTCTCCCCCTTGGACCTGGAGCAGCAATCGAGACAGGCTGGACAGAAGGGTGGGGGGACAGGTAGGCCAAATAACTGCCCTCCATAGCAGAAGCTGGGAATGGGCAACAGGGGATGGATCACTTGATTACCTGCTCTGTTCATTCCCTCTGGGGCACCTGGCACTGGCCACTGTCAGAAGACAGGATACTGGGCTAGATGGACCATTGATCTGACCCAGTCTGGCTGTTCTTATGTTCTTATAGCAGCGTTAGGGCAAATACCAATCATGCCCTTAGACACCATGTGAACACTAAAACCAGGGATAATGTGTCATCGGGAGCACTTTGCTCAGTTAGATAGTTTTCTGTAAAATGTTTTGTAAAAAGACTGACGCATCAGAGAATCCATATCCTTGTATGTTATGAATCCTTAGCAAGACGCCCTCACAGCAGCACTACCATCCCAGCTAGGTAATCTTTGCTGTGAAGTGAGGGGAGAGAAACTACTGGGCATGTCGATCAGTGAGGTTTTACGTTGTAAAATTTTACAGATGGGGAAACTGAGGCACGGGGAAGGGACATGACTTGGGTGCACGTGCGGAGAGGGTGTAAATGTGTATGCACGTGCACTATGACTATATTATAAATATTGAATATTGACAGGATCCAAGGGTAGTGGCAGAAAAATACTGCACAATGGCAAAAATAGTTCCTGAGACTGATATATTGCCTGAAGCTGAAGGCTGTGGGCACGCCGCAAAGCTGAAGAAACTATGTCAACCCAAGGACTTTTCTGTTGCTCAATAATATGGTCCTCAGAGCTTGACTGTATCTGCTTGATTAATGCAGGAACAATCTGTTCCTATTTTCCCTGTTGGGGGCAGGAGAACTAGGTTCTAATCTTGGCAATGTCATTGGCCTGCTGTGGGACCTTGGACAAGTCATGTCCCTTCCCTGTGCCTCAGTTTTCCCATCTGTAAAATGGGGATAATGATCCTGACCTCCTTTATAAAGCGCTTTGCGATCTACTGGTGAAGAACGCTATATAAAAACTAGGTATTATTCTCCACCTCTCCTAGTAAATGTTATGACCTCACTCATTCACCTTTTACCTTCCTTCTCTCCAGACATCATTCTGTGACTAACTTTCTCCATCAGTCACTGATTAGTATTGTCTAACTAGCTGCCTCCCTCCCTCAGTTCCATTTGCTCCGTGTGTGCGTTTCTGTGCATGGCACATGTTGAAAGCTGCTGGATTGACAGACACAGAACAGGTATAGCCTGGACAGCAGCTGGTCAGGTTTCCCACATTCACTGTCCTGCTAATGTGTTTCAAACCTAACCCAGAACGGCCATCTCTAGGCATGACAGGGTGGGTTCTGTCACTATATCCCGTTCACAGTCTTTGGCCTCTGTGCAAAGACTGCAAACACAGGGAGAAATGAGTGATGGCTGTGACAACAATTATGTAATGGGATTATCAACACCTGACTCACCAACTCACGGCACACAGGTCACTGAAAAGCCAGTGGGTTGGAACAACCAGAACTGGGTAAATGCTACCAAAAAAAAAGTGTAATAATTGGAATGCATATTCACAGGCAAATTCCCTTCAGCTGTGTTCATGCCTCTTTAGTGTAAAAAATCCATTTGAGAAACCTGCATTCTGCACATGGAAATTCTGTGGCCAGAAACAGAATCCTTATGAATAGGTTATCCAATCCAGTGACACTTTCCCCCCCAGTTTTAGTGACAAATTTGGGTCATTTTCAATCTGGGCTGGAGTCAGACCTTCAAAACGTGCCCACTTTCAGAAACCGGATACCAGCCTGGATGGATCCAGTAACAGGGCAAATCCGAAATGAAAGATGCCTCAGCATTGAGATTCAAAGTGGCAAAGAGCAGCGTAAAGTCTCTCCTTGAAATACACAAGCATGCTTGTCCATGCAGCCAGTATCTGCTTTTCAATTCTCCTTGTGCTGCTGTGAGGCTCTCCTCCGTGATTCTTTTCCAGAGAACAAGGTGCTTGAAAATAACTTTCCCTTGAGGTATCCGCAGCTCTCTAGAATCTGAAGTTGACCTTGTGCCTTCCAACACACTCCTTTCCTGTAATACATATGCAGTGGTTTGGTCTCTATTAATTTGCACCAGCTCCCCATGGTAAACGCACGTCTACTGCTTCTGTTATGTGTCCATCTATACAGCCCTGTTGTCAAGAATGGTGATTCCTCACCACTTTTATCCTCTTCGTGTTTGTCGTCCAAACCTTTTCGCTTTCTCACTGCAGATCACGTATCTTAAGTCTTGTCTACATGAACGTTTATGTCGTGGCAAGCTGGGGTGTAAATCTACCCACTCTAGCCTGCCATGCACTAACTGTGTGGAACCTGCTGACTTGCACTAGCAATTGGTTAGTGTGCTTTGATCTCCCTTGCTAGGTTACTAGGGATTAAACACGATCTGATGGGTGAGAGTTATTTTCCATTAATTCTCAAGCCTTTGGCACTCTCACCTGCAGAAAAAAAAATCTATCCTGGACAAGCTATAAACCAGGGGTCGGCAACCTTTCAGGAGTGGTGTGCCGAGTCTTCATTTATCCACTCTGATTTAAGGTTTCCCGTGCCAGTCATACATTTTAACGTTTTTAGAAGGTCTCTTTCTATAAGTTTATAATATATAACTAAACTATTGTTGTATGTAAAGTAAATAAGGTTTTTAAAATGTTTAAGAAGCTTCATTTAAAATTAAATTAAAATGCAGAGCCCCCCGGACCGGTGGCCAGGACCCAAGCAGTGTGAGTGCCACTGAAAATCGGCACGCGTGCCGCCTTCGGCACGCGTGCCATAGGTTGCCTACCCCTGCTATAAACCATTCAGGTGACATTGCCTTGCTGGGTTAATCCCTCTTCCTATACATTGATTTTGTCACCGCCTGAAAGTATCTCCGTAACCATCTGCATGGATGGATTTTAAGGATGCCAGAGTGTGTCCCCAAGAATGGTAGGTGAATGCTCATTGTGTAAAGCCAACGTGGTCTTTTTGGATGGTCATCAGCCACAACGTACTTCTAAGTCAGTTTCCCAATATTGTACGAGGCCAGGTGGTGGGTGTAAACTCCAGAACCATCATCTATCTCCTGTCCTTGCTCTTAAAAATTATTAAGTAGAATTATTTATTGTGCATTTTTCCAGAACTCCTGGGTCTTTTTTCTGTTTTTAACACCAGTCCCTTTTAGTCACAAGTTTTGCTGCTGCCTTTGAAACACTTACTACTGGAATTTCATCTTCTCCTCCTCAAGCCTTTACGACCATGTTTTACTCCAGTCCCACTGGCATCACAAATATGTTGCTCCTTTCTTAAGTTAGTTTTCATGACTCCCTTAATAGTAAGCTTGTGCACTCACATACGCAATATGGTTGCAATTCATCCAAGTATCTCAAAGCTCTTTTACACTGACTGCCTTCCCTGGGAGACACTGTAAGGAAATAAAAGTTTCCCCATCTGCAATGGGAGGATAAAAGAGGCACAAAGGTTGAGTGAGTGGCCCAAGGGCACACAATGAGTCTCTGGCAGAGCCAGGAATAAAACCCAGATCTCCTGACTCCCAGTCCTCTACGTTAACCATTAGACTTTCGCAGTCTCTCTCTCACGGTAGGGAAGAGAAAAGACTCACCTATAAGCAGTACAATGGGAAATCTTTACTGAAGCTGCTGGACACAAGCGGAGACACTGTGGTTCTCTGGCTCTGCAGCTTTTAGACTGACTAAATATAGCCTTGCTGCCTAGTGTCACCACACAGGGTCTCTCTAAGCCCTGGCCTCGACAAGCCAGGCATGGAAATGAGTACAACACAGCCTCCTTCCTCCCCTCCTTGAAGGCCTGGCTATAGATTCTGTCCACTAGACCTTCCTCTCTCTCCTCATCTCTCGTTATAATGCTGCCATAGCAATATAAAGCTTTTTTTTTTTAAAGCAGATCATTGATGCACATGGTCCTTGCCAATTCAGATCTCCATGAGTTTTGTTCGTTTGCTGGCAAAAATCAGAAGCTTAGAGCAGAAACCTACCAGGAGCTATTTCATCAAATCCTTCGTATATTACACACTTGCATCCCAAGGCGATTTTGCTGTTTCATAAGTACATTTTGCGTTTCCTACAGCTGCATCCCATTGAAACACAGTCCTGATTTACAGACAGCATCGCCTGCTCTTGTAGTTCAACAGACCGAATGTGGCAAGAGACAAGTGCATCAATAGTATGCAAATTGCCACATCACTTAAAATGTTTTCTTCCCTAAAATCTCCTGCCTCCTTTCCTCCCTCTCCTCTGTGGCCAGTGTGATTTATCTGCTGTTTGTTGTTAACCTTGATAAATTTCCTTATACAGATTCCCTACACTACTTATAACCTGCAGCCCATCCATCCATGAAGGGATAAGAAATGAAGGAGCTGCTTAGCTTTTATACCATGATTGGAAAGTTCATTAAAGGTCTGGGGTTAAGGTTATATATACACAGCTACACACATACACAGTCACACGACCAAAATTAGTCATACCATGTAGGTAATTCTGGATCTATGCTGTTTAAAAACAGTTCCAGAGGATTGGAGGGTAGCAAATGTTGTTATACCTATATTTTTAAAAGGCTCTGGGGGTAATCTGGGGAATTATAGACCAGGGAGTATTACACCTGTACCTGGCAAACTGGTGGAATAGATCATTAAAAACAAAACAACAAAATACTAGGAAGATCATGATAGGATAGGATCTAACTAGCACAGTTTCTGCAAAGGAAAATCGTGACTCACTAATCTCTTAGAATTCTTTTCACCTGTCAATAAAGTAGTGGATAAAGGAGAATGAATTGACATAATTTACGCAGACTTTCAAAAGACCTTGCACAAGGTTCTGCACAAGAGGCTACAAAAGAAGCTAAGTAGTCATGAGGTGAGAGGCAAAGTATTGTCTCAGATCAAAATCTGGCTAGGAGACACAAAACAAAGAGTAAGATTAAATGGTTAATTTTCATCAAGGCAAAGGATTAACAGCGAGCAGCTCAAGGTTCTATACAAGGTTTCATATTGCTTAATGTATTTATTAAAGATATGGAAAGGAAAGCAAGTAGTGAGGTCGCAAAATATGCAAATGATACAAATTTGTTTAGGTTAATCAGGACCAGGGAGGACTATAAGGAACTTCGGAGAGACCTCAATAAGCTAGGTAGATGGGCAACAATACAGCAAATGAAGTTCACTGTCAATAAATGAAAGGTTTCCGAGTAGCAGCCGTGTTCATCTGTATCAGCAAAAAGAACAGGAGTACTTGTGGCACCTTGGAGACTAACAAATTTAAGGGATCACTGTGACCTCCTGTATAACACAGGCCATAGGAATTCCCCAAATTAATTCCTGTTTGAACTACAGCAGATCTTTCAGAAAAACTTCCAGTCTTGATATAAACATTTCCAGTGATGGAGGATCCACCACAACTCTTGGTAAATTGTTCCACCGATTAATTACCCTTCCTGTTAAAATTTTACACCTTTATTTCCAGTCTGAATTTGTCTAGCTTCAACTTCCAGCCATTGGATTGGGTTAGACCAGTGTTTTTCAATCCGTGGGTCGCAACCCAGTACTGGGTCGCCTTGCTCTGGTCAGCACCGCCGACCGGGATATTAGAAGTCCTGTCGGCGGCGCTGCCCGGCTAAGGCAGGCTAGTGCCTACCTGTTCTGACACCGCGCTGTGCCCCGGAAGCGGCCAGCAGCGGGCTGGCTTCTAGGCAGGGGGGCGATGGGGATCCATGCGCTACCCCCTCCCCGAGCACCGGCTCCGCACTCCTATTGGCTGGGAACCGGAGAATGGGAACTGGGGGGAGGGGTGATGCCTGCGGGCCAGAGTCGCGCACCTCCGCCTAGGAGCCAGACCTGCTGCTGGCCACTTCTGGGGTGCAGTGCGGTCCACGGTGCACCCCAGCTGCGCCGCTGAGCTGCCGGAGGTAAGTCCGTGCCCGCACCCCAATCCCCTGCCCCAGCCCTGAGCCCCCCTCCAAACCCGGAGCCCCTCCTGCACCCAAAACTCCCCCAACCTCAGCCCAGAGCCCGGACCCCCTCCTGCACCCCTGCCCCAGCCCTGAGTCCCCCCAAACCCGGAACCCCTTCCTGAACCCCAAGCCCCTCATTCCTGGCCCCATCCCAGAGCCTGCACCCCCACCCCACAGCCCTCACCCCCACACCCCCTCTGCCCTAGCTCTGAGCCCCTCCCACGCCCCAAACCCCTCATCCCCAGCTCCATTAGGTCATGGGCATCAACAATTTTCTTCAACTGGGTTCCCAGAAAAAGTTTGAAAACCACTGGGTTAGACCTTTGTCTGCTAGATTGAAGAGCCCATTATTAAATATTTGTTCCCTATGTAAGTGTCTGTAATCAAGTCACCCCTGAGCTTTCTCTTTGTTAAGCTAAAGAGATTGAGCACTGTGCGTCTACCACTAAAAGGCAGGATTTTTAATCCTTTAATCATTTTCATGGCTCTTCTCTGAATCCTCTCCAATTTATCAACACCCTTCTTGAATTGCGGGTGCCAGAACTGGACACAATATTCCAGTAGCGGCCTCACCAGTGCCAAACACAGAGGTACAATAACCTCTCTGCTCTTACTCGAGGCTCCCTTATTGATGCTTCCCAGGATCCCAGATGCTTCAGAAGAAGGTATAAAAACCCAGCAGCAGCAAATGTGGAACAAGCATTGGAACAACTGACCAAGGGTTGTGGTGGATTCTCCATGACAGGTCATTTTTAAATCAAGACTGGAGATTTTTCTAAATGATCTGCTCTAGGAATTATTTTCAGGGAGTTCTACAGTCTATGTTATGCAGAAGGTCAGACTAGATGATCACAATGGTCCCTTCTGGCCTGGAACCCTATGAACTATGAAAATCTGCACTGGATACTTCAAGAGTCAGGTTGCTGGGCTAGATAAACCTGGGGTCTGATCCAGCCTGGCAATGCCTATGTCCCTGTGACCATGGAAGTGGTCAGTTTGCCATAAGGGGGAAGTGGTAAAAGAAAACTGGGGATAACAAGAAAAAATGCAGGCGTACCAGACCTTTAATCTTCTTGACCTTCACCCACCCTGAGAGGAGCTGGCTTCCTTGTCTTCCCTTGTGTACGGAGGCTGGCCCTTATGCCTCAGGAGGGGAGCGGAATCAGCCCATCTCTCGCCTTCTAACCCGTGGACAGCAGAGAACTCTGTAGCGTCCACTCCAACCTCAACTGCTCCCAGGCTGACTGAGAAGGCTCCCGGGATCTGGGCCCTCTCCTGAAAAACGCTGCCTCTGCTAAGCAAGGAAAAACAGGCAACCAGAGCCTTACCCAAGGGGGCTCCTACTGCTCAAAGATAAGGGCCTGGAGCTTTGCACAAGAAAGACTAGAACAGGGTGAGTTGGCGATGCCTGTGTCCAGCAGAAGAAACTGACAAGGGCTGCTACTGAGGACAACAATATGCATTAAAAATGGGATCTTTAAGAGGCAGTGGGATACCGAGGCCGCTGCTTATCATATTATCAGTATCTTCCCATTGTTACCTTGTGTTCCCTCTTCACTTACACCTAGATTGCAAGCTGCTCGAGGCAGGGACTGTCTCTTTGTCGCATCTTTGAGGCCCCAGGCTCAAACACACATCACAAATAATACAGAACCCGTTTTCACAGTAAGGGAAAGCTATGTCGTCTCAGCTCAAATAGCAGGGCCAGGTCCCCGCTTCAAAGAGCACATCATGCACTGATGCTTGGTGCCCAGGATGAGATGTGATTTTGTTAGCTGCTGTGCACCCACCGCTGAAAACTAGGTTCGAGGTGGCTCAAGTTGGGCACCCAAAAACGGAGAGACTCTAAATTCTTCTTATTTCTATTGCAGTTATATTTCCTAAACACCCAAACCAGGGCTCAGGGTCCCATTGTACTAGGCACTGTACAAACAAATAACTAGCATTGGGAATACCCTTTAAAAGGACACAAGCAATGCTGGAAACCTCCAGCATGAAGGGATTATATCCCAAACTGCTGACAATAAGACTGCGTTATTCTTTATCTTACCTGTGCTACGCAATCTCTTATCCCTTAATGGTGAAACTGCTCCCCTCCCATCAGTCTGAATGTTCGGGAGTGCAGAAGATGAAATCCCTATGGACTTGGCCTTTGGCCTGGGGTGTTGGGGCCACTACATGAATCATTTGGCCTTTCCCTAACCCACCCATCTCATGGCCTTCCATGCTGGCCAAATGGGCCAGTTGAAAGACCCTTTTTTTGTCCATAGAGGATGGTTGGCTGCCCCGGTCTGGCTGCTTTGCCCACAGCCACAAAGCTTAGGTGAGGCGCAGAGGGCGTTACGCTGGTCCTCTGCACCAGGGATATATTTCACCCTATTAGAAGCTAACACTGATCATTTGGCTACATGTTTTTATTAAGCTGGAGAAGGAAGAACCACACACGGACCTGTAAAAAACGCAGAGTTCAACTTCGACAGATATGTTACCTGAGATATTTCTGATCCATATGCTTCAAGCAAAGATATTACTTGATTAGGGCTTGAAGAATGCAGCAGTCGCCTTCCCAAGGATTTGGGATCTCTTTATTCCTGGCCATAGACAGCATCCGATAGAAAACATTTTCTTGTTATGCTCCACGCTGGAGAAATTTCTGCTTATTCTCGGAGACGTCTTGAAAGCTGCAGCATCCACTCCCTCTCAGAGGAGAGAGAAATGACAGTTATTTGATGGAAATAATAGCTGGTAATAAGAAGAAAGTGAAAGGGGGAGGGTTGGGGAGGAGGGTAAACAAGAAAAATCCTTTGACTTGGCACACAAAGTAATTTTAGATGCAGAAAGCTGCAGTGGAATCAGTAGGTTAAAAGGAGGAATGCAACATTCTGCTGTGAAAACAGGGAGCGCTGACTGCATTGACACAAAGAGGAGACCTAAGAATTATATCTCCCCCCCAAAAAATTAAATGATCGAAAGTGTATTTTTCTGTGCTCTGAACGATGTATTTTGTTAAACTCCCCAAGGAGGAAAACAAAAGCTCCCCAAGCCGAGAGGCAAAACTAATGAAAGCTAGTAAACTTTTTGTATTTTAGAGGCCTCTTGTGCTCAGAGCTTACCAGAATTTGGAAATCATGTTTGTAATTTCTTCGTATGTTGCCTTGCAGTTAAAAGGTTTTGTGAAGTTCTGCTGGCTCAATGATATGGAGCTTTTAATCCTTAATCTCAGTGTTTATAAAAGGCGGTAAGTATTACTGTCCCTGGTTGACAGATGGGAGAACTGAAGCTCAGAGAGGTGAATTAATATTTATTATTTGTATTACTGGAGCACTTAGGAGCATTAGTCAAGTGACTTGCCCTACTCCTGACTCTTAGTCTAATGTCCCATCTGTTGGACCAGGCTGTCTCCAATACTTACAGGACAGAAGGTAGGAGGCGAATACCAAAAGGATGGATTTCTCAGAGCTGGGCACCTTTATAAAATCCATCCGGATCTAATATTAAGATAGTCACTTACCAGAGCCCAGGATGTTAGCATGGAAAGAGAGCCGGGGGAAGGCTAATGTGCATCTCCAGAGGTATGGACAGTTGCTCCTGAATTCTTGCTATTGACATAGAGTATTTCCCTCTACACCTGAGCTCCATCCTCACACTACCATTGTAGAAGCTGGCATGCCTTCTATGTAGGTTTTTAGGTAAAGACGGGCCCAAATTCATCCCTCGTGCAACTGCATTGACTTCCAGTTAGCCATCTGGTGAGTATCTGCTGGGAATTTGCCTTTGTGTTTGGTAGGACTCTGGGCTCGTTGCAGGATGCTGTTTTGAAATGAAGCTTGGTTGCTGTCTGGGCTAGGTTGCCCCCCAGTTAGGTGAGTTAGCGCCGGTTTTCTAGCAGGGCTCTTTGAAGTGAGAGCAGCAGCGTTTTTGATTGGATATGCCAGTGATTAGAAGTGGCTGAGTGAGAGGGGTTGTATTGTCCTTTCCAGCTGTGTGTGGGGTCCCAGGCTTTCAAAAGCATGCAAGGCTCCCAGTGGCTGGTTAGACATGTGGCTGGTGAGATGAAGGCAGCTGGAAGACTAAGGGAATTAGCAACTGAGTTCCCCAGCAGAGGAAGGCAGGAAGGTTGGGTTGTGTGTTTTGCGGCGGGGAAGGGGGGGAGAGGAAGGTTGTGTTTTTTCCTTTCCTTAACTTGCAGGTGTTGTTAAGGCCTGGTCTACACTACGATTTTAGGTCGAATTTAGCAGCGTTACCTCGATTTAAGCCTGGACCCGTCCACACGACAAAGCCCTTTTTTTCGACTTAAAGGGCTCTTTAAATCGATTTCTTTACACCACCTCCAACGAGGGGATTAGCGCTGAAATCGGCTTTGCCGGGTCGAATTTGGAGTATTGTGGACACAATTCGATGGTATTGGCCTCCGGGAGCTATCCCAGAGTGCACCATTGTGACTGCTCTGGACATCAATCTGAACTCGGATGCACTGGCCAGGTACACAGGAAAAGCCCCACGAACTTTTGAATTTCATTTCCTGTTTGCCCAGCGTGGAGAGCACAGGTGACCACGCAGAGCTCATCAGCACAGGTAACCATGATGGAGTCCCAGGATCGCAGAAGAGCTCCAGCATGGACCGAACGGGAGGTACGGGATCTGATCGCCATATGGGGAGACGAATCCGTGCTAGCGGAACTCCGTAGCAGTAAAAGAAATGCAAAAACATTTGAAAAAGTCTCAAAGGGCATGAAGGACAGAGGCCATAACAGGGATGCACAGCAGTGCCGCGTGAAAATTAAGGAGCTAAGGCAAGCCTACCAGAAAACCAGAGAGGCAAACGGAAGGTCCGGGGCACAGCCGCAGACATGCCGCTTCTACGCCGAGCTGCATGCCATGCTAGGGGGTGCAGCCACCACTATCCCAACCCTGTGCTATGACTCCGTCAATGGAGACTCACGCAACACAGAAGCGGGTTCTGGGGACGAGGAAGACGATGATGATGAACAGACGGGAGATGGCTCACAGCAAGGAGGCAGAGAAACCGTTTTCCCCAACAGCCAGGATCTGTTTATCACCCTGGACCTGGAGCCAGTAAACCCCGAACCCACCGAATCCCAAAGCGTGCTCGCAGACCCCGGAGAAGGGACCTCTGGTGAGTGTACCTTTGTAAATATTACACATGGTTTAAAAGCAAGCGTGTTTAATGATTAATTTGCCCTGGCATTCACGGCCAGGACAGCTACTGGAAAAGTCTGTTAACGTGTATGGGGATGGAGCGGAAATCCTCCAGGGACATCTCCAGAAAGCTCTCCTGGATGTACTCCCAAAGCCTTTGCAAAAGGTTTCTGGGGAGGGCTGCCTTATTCCGTCCGCCATGGTAGGACACTTTACCACGCCAGGCCAGTAGCACGTAGTCTGGAATCATTGCATAACAAAGCATGGCAGCGTATGGTCCTGGTGTTTGCTGGCATTCAGACAACACCCATTCCTTCTCTCTCTGTGTTATCCTCAGGAGAGTGATATCATTCATGGTCACCTGGTTGAAATAGGGTGCTTTTATTAAGGGGACATTCAGAGGTGCCCGTTCCTGCTCTGCTGAACAGAAATGTTCCCCGCTGTTAGCCATGTGGTAGGGGGAGGGGTGAAGTGATCATCCCAGGGAATTGGGGGTGTGGGGGGAGTGGTTAGTTGGGTTTGTGCTGCACGTTAACCTGGAAACCGCATCCCCTCCTTTTAAATTGCCATCCCATTTTAAATGGCCAACCCAACGGCCGCTTGGTATGAGAAATGAGGGCGCTGCTGTTTGAAACCATTCCCACATGTTATGAAGGTTAAAGAAGCCAAAAGACTGTGGCTTACCATGGCTGCCTGCAAGCCGAATTCTGTTGCCTGGCACTGCGTGAGTGATCTCTCACACCAAACCGGCAGGCCCTCAATCTAAATAGAGGCAAAATGCGACCTTGTAACGAAAGCATATATGCTGTGTAATGTGAACAGCAAGGTTTAACAGGAAAGAGTGATCCTATTGTTCTCTAAAATGTGTCTTTTTAACTACCAATCTCCCTTTTCCCCCACCAGCTGCAAATGTTTCTCCTTCACAGAGGCTAGCAAAGATTAGAAGGAGAAAAAAGAGGACTCGGGATGAGATGTTCTCGGAGAGCCAGATGTCCTCCCACGCTGACAGAGCACAGCAGGATGCTTGGAGGCAGACAATGTCCGAGTGCAGAAAAGGACAATAGGAACGGGAGGAGAGGTGGTGGGCTGAATCACGGGCTGAAGAGGAGAAGGTTGGAATGTCGTTGTCTTGGTAATGCCATTCAGGCTGCTCAGTGCTTCTGTCCTTGGAGCTCCAGTGTTATCAGTACTAACAGCAGATAATGCAGCCTGCTAATTCCACAGACCTTGATGTTAGTGATAAAGACCACAGGCACGGTTCGGAGACAAAGGCACTTGGCCAGGTTTATTGCCCTCAAGGCACAGTACTATCGTCCCATAGGAGCTACAGGTACACTAACATAAGTGGCAAGGAACGGCTCAGTCAGGAGCAGGAATTTCTGCTATCCCCTCGGCCGCACAGAGGATTAAGGCGAGGTACTCCGACATTTATAGACTGAGACACTACTGGGATAAACAACTTGCGTACCACCTTACGTGTTTCATGACATCTGTTTGCTACCTCCCCTTGTTCCTGATATCTCTGACACAACATCACTATTCATTGTTCTGTCAAACCATCTTATCTTGTACTAGACTGGGGTGTGTCTGTACTAGCCTTCTGAAATGTATTTACATAAATATATAGTTTGTTGTTATTTTGCCAAGGCCAGGTCTACTCTGGTTCACAGCCTTTGGTTCAGGCCTCAAATCTTGCACCAGGCCCAGTTTTCCAGGCTCGCGCTCTCTCTAGTACAGGAGGTGCTCTAAAAGGAAGAACTCACAATGGAAGGAAAATGGCCTGTCACCAGCACTACTGCTAGTTCTTCCTCTGCCTGCGCCTCCGGGGTCCCCCTGCCAAACAGGTATCCTGACTCTGGACCTGGTCTTGACTTGCTGGGATTGCTGCCTGCATGTCCCTGCCGATGAAAGCCAGGCAGGGGGAAGCACCCAGTGTGAGAGGTGCCTGTTGGTGGAGTCCCTCAGAAAGCAGGCAGGAGAGCTGCAGGAGGTGGCTCGTCTGCATAGCCTCCAGGAGTGCAAGGACTTAATCAACAGGACATGTGGAAAAATCTGGGATGGAGGATGCTAACTGACTACAGCAGCATTGCTGCTCTATGGGGAGGAGACTGGCTGCAGCCCACCTTGAGCAGAAGACAGTGCTCCCCGCCAATCCATCATGGTGAAGAACTGGTATGCTGTACTGGCAGCACGAGATGAGGAACAGACCTCAATGGCTGAGGAAGAAAAGCCACCTCCTGCTGTACGGGGAGACTTTGGCAAACCAGTAAAGTGCTTGAAACCACTATGGCTTATTGTTAAAGACAGCCTAGTCAGCAAGCTGTAAGTTGGCCATTCAGCAGTCTCAGCTTGACCAAGGCAGGAGGGGAGGGGGTTTTGGGTGCCTCATAAAGGGCAGCTTGACCCTGCATCCTTCCTGATAAAAATTGTGTTAAAGTTGCTGATACATGCATTTGAAAAGTGCAGGATGTACCCTCAGGAATGTCTATTGGGGTCTCAAGGCTGCAGGCTCTGGAAAAACCCACACCTGGTTAATCAATAATCAGAAGGAGCCTCTTGCTTACCCATTGGAACTGTTTGCTTGACAAGTTTTCTTTAAGGGACATGTCATCCTATTACTAATGTATAAATAAGGGGGGAAAGCTTGAGATAGGGGGACTCCTTAGGGGGACTCTTCAGGACTGGATTCTCCCTCTGGATGCATCTTGTGGTCCCCACCGGCAGACGGGCTGCCACTGTGCCACTCGAGAGCCACACTCAGCTTCGGTAATTATCGAGGGTTGGGGGTGTTTTACTAATCTTGTTGCGGACGTGTGTAAGTGCTTGAGTCTGAGTAAAGTTTAGCTTTAAGTGAAAGCACTCTTGTGTTGTCCTGTTTGTGCCAGCCATCTATCGGTCGGACGGCCGTGTCTCCCCTGATTTATTTCCTGACACCTCCTCGCACAGAGTAAAAGTTACCCAGAGCTTTGGGTTGAAAGAACCCCGGGTAACACTGTAGCCCTCCCGACGCCCTGTGAGCTCAGAGTCAAGCTGGGTTCCTTTCTTTCTTGTGCATTATAAAAATAATAAAGGTTCTACAGGACAAATGAAGCTCTCAGTGGTACCTGGGCAACCACAATGTCATCAAAGTATGATCTCAGCATGTGGTTGGTAATTGGGATTGGACTAGATTCTACTCCCTCTTGTGTATCAATAGAATTATATGTTCTGTTTCAACCTGTTTTAGCTGTATTGGCTCCGCAGGACTAGCCGGGGTAAAAACCAATAAAACTTACCTTATTGACTCAAGTGAACAGATATAACCGTGAATATGCACAGGGAGCAGGTTTGACGGATGGAGGAGGAGCCATTTGTTCATAGAATGTACTTCTGTGCTGAAAGGTGACTAAGTTTTCACTTGGCCTGAGGAAACCATCTGAATGAAGATATTTTCCAATACCTGCCTAATCTTCTATTTTCATAAATGCAAATAGTATTTCAAAACTGTAACAACCACAAAACCCATCAGAATTTGCCGGATAGAAAAATATAACTACTCAAACATACAGGATTAAACCAGAGGATGCTCAAAAGCTAATTTTAACATCCAGCATTTCAGGTTTTGAGAACTCTAGCTTCTGTTAGGCTGTACGATCTTTCAGCCTAATGTTTTTCCTCTACAATTTTGATTCCAATTTTGCTTCATATTTAATGTAGTTGCTCTTTGTTTTTGTTTTTAAAGATGGAGATATACCTATCTCATAGAACTGGAAGGGACCCTGAAAGGTCATTGAGTCCAGCCCCCCGCTTTCACTAGCAGGACCAAGTACTGATTTTGCCCCAGATCCCTAAGTGGCCCCCTCAAGGATTGAACTCACAAACCTGGGTTTAGCACGCCAATGCTCAAACCACTGAGCTATCCCTCCCCCTCCATGTTGCATGCAAGAACTAGAAAAGCCAAGGTAGTTTTCTTTGGCATGAGGCAACCTAGGCCGCTGAAGCTTTCAGGTTTGATAACTAAAAGCCAAAAATTGCTCAAACTGCCCACAACCTTAACATGCTCTTCCCAAGGCTGGCTGGCTGGTATGCTTCATGTAGTTCATGCATGGGACCACTCTGCCTACTAAACAGTGCTCCGAAATGCTATGTACATATTCTGCACAACCTATAAAGCCCGCCATGCTCTTCTGCAGCAGCCAATGCCATACTTGCTTGTGGCCATCCTTCCAATGAAGGCGCTTTAACTTTTCTTGGTGATTTGTTCATCAAAGAATTTGGGATGGGATCTGGGGGCAGAGGGGGGGCTTTTCATGGCATGTGTTCCCACCACTATGGATATACATCATTCCAGTGTCTGTCTGCACTCTGCTGCAATCCAAGTGAGAGAAATGGGAGCAGAATGAAGATTGGAGGGAAGGGGTATAGAGGCCAAGACCTCAGTGAAAAAATGAGTTTTCTTCTGGAATAAACTAACAGGTATGAATAACTGCTTATTTTAGCTGAAGAAGATCAGACACTTAGTACCATCTGCAGTTACGCTAGCTAGGTTAACGTGCTTATATCAAAATATACAATAGCTAGCAATCTTCATGCTTCAGGATTATGACCAGCTGACAAAAGAAGAGAATTTCTCCCCTCCCATACATTATTTGTGCCGCAGCAGTATCTAGGAGTACCAGTCATAGACCAAAACCCCATTGCGCTAGGCACTGTACAAATACAGAACAAAAAAAAACTGTTCTTGCCCCAAAAGGTGACAATCTTAAGTAGAAACTCCAGGCACTTGTATAAAATGCTGGTAATCTCCCCATCTCTACAAGTTTTATACCACTTCATCCCATACCAAAGGTGTACGTTCCTACAAAAGTCACTGCAGTGAATGTAGTATTCCTGTTGACTTGTTTAGAACAGTAATGGGATCTCCAGCACCAAGAGAAAAGTGGTAAAATTTAGTATTCTACTCCACGGTCAGGAAGATTCCAACACTCAGAGACAGAAAAAAGTTAGTTCTTCCCATATTATTAGCAGAAGAGCTTTACAGTACTATGACTCTATGATATGTCTTCTATGGAGGGACTAAGAATTATCTAGAACATCCCTGACAGGTGTTTGTCTAACCTGCTCTTAAAAATCTCCAATGACGAAGATTCCACAACCTCCCTAGGCAATTTATTCCAGTGCTTAACTACCCTGACAGTTACCAAGTTTTTCCTAATGTCCAACCTAAACCACCCTTGCTGCAATTTTAGCCCATTGCTTCCTGTCCTATCCTCAGAGGTTAAAATGAACAATTTTTCTCCCTCCTCCTTATAACAACCTTTTATGTACAGTAGAACCTCAGAGTTGCGAACACCAGAGTTACAAACTGACCAGTCAACCACACACCTCATTTGGAACCGGAAGTACGCAATCAGGCAGCAGCAGAAAAAAAAAAAAAAAAAAAAAAAAAAAAAAAAAAAAAAGCAAATACCGTACAGTACTCTGTGAAATGTAAACTACTAAAAAAATAAAGGAAAACTTTAAAAATAAAGATTTGACAAGGTAAGGAAACTATTTCTGTGCTTGTTTCATTTAAATTAAGATGGCTAAAAGCAGCATTTTTCTTATACATACTAAAGTTTCAAAGCTGTATTAAGTCAATGTTCAGTTATAAACATTTGAAAGAACCATAACGTTCAGTTCAAAGTTATGAATATTTCAGAGTTACGAAAAACCTCCACTCCTGAGGTGTTCATAACTCTGGGGTTCTATTGTACTTGAAAACTGTTATGTCCCCCCTCACTCTTCTCTTCTCCAGACTAAACAAACCGAATTCTTTCAATCTTCCCTCATAGGTCATGTTTTCTAGACCTTTAATCATTTTTGTTGCTCTTCTCTGGACGTTCTCCAATTTGTCCACATCTTTCCTGAAATGTGGCACCCAGAACTGGACACAATACTCCAGCTGAGGCCTAATCAGTGTGGAGTAGAGCAGAAGAAGTACTTTTTGTGTTTTGCTTACAACACTCCTCCTAATACATCCCAGAACGATGTTTGCTTTTTTTGCAACAGTGTTATACTGTTCACTCATATTTAGCTTGTGATCCACTATGACCACCAGATCCTTTTCTGCGGTACTCCTTCCTAGGCAGTCATTTCCCATTCTGTATGTGTGCAACTGATTGTTCCTTCCTAAGAGGAGTACTTTGCATTTGTCCTTATTGAATTTCATCCTATTTACAACAGACCATTTCTCCAGATCATTTTAAACTTCAATCTTGAACTATTACGATCGTAATGATGGGAGGGTTAGAATGAATGAAAGAGTCTCAGGTACTTCCTAGGAGTCCAGCAACTGACATTTAATACCTCCCTTAAATCCTTTAAATCCTTGTTCACCTTCTTCAGATCTAGCAACTCTGAGTATAAATGTACTGTGTAAAAGCAGCAGGATATCCCGTGGGATACCACCATATTGACTTATGTATGTTCACTGTTTGTTTTTAATCCTGGCTCACAGAATGACTTCTAAATACCCCTGTGGGCTGGCCAAGACCCTTAAATATCTCTGTAAAATGGGGATACCTACCTCATGGGGGTGTTGTGGGGATTAATGTTTGCAAAACACAGACAACAGAATCACACTTGACATTTATACAGGGCTTTTCATGTTCAGAGCTAGCTTTGTTTACAATGAAAACTGTGTAAGAAACCACCTTTATTGGGCAACCTCCAGTCTTAAGGGGCCACCCCAACGTTCATTTATATCTCTTCCAAAAAGGTAGGAAACACTCTATCATGAACTGATTTTAGCCACTATGGCTCCAAAGAATGCCAAAATGGGTTGGAAAAAAAAAAGCCCTTGAAATATTGTATTAACCAATTTTTTTAATGAGAAAACTAAAAACCAGCCAGTGGACAACATGGAAATTTGACATCAAAAGACACTCAAGAGAATGGATTTGTAGCCAGTTATATATTATTTAAAATTATGAAAAAATATTCTGGGGGACACTAAGGCTCTGGTGATTTGGCCAACAGTCTATTTGCTGCCAATCAGCCCCAGGGGAGCCAACTCCAAAGGATGCTCACAGAACTCATTCTGACCTCAGTGTGGGTGGCCATCTTCCACACGTGACCCAAACGTGGGGCCATGAGAGAGTAAGGTAGAGAGAGTATTCCTGTGTGGCCAGGAAGGGAGAGGAGACACTTGTGTTACCTGAACCTGGAATCACTCCATAAGAAGGGCAGACATTCCAAATCAAAGCACATTTTAAGCATAGCCCAGGTCTTACAGATTACCGTCGTCTCAGCCCCCTTCCATATAGCATGCTTATGTTAACAAGATGACCCAGTTTTAACGAGGAATAAGGCGTTAAACTAATCCCAGAAAAAGTGTTTGCAGGATAAGTCTATTACCGGACATCATGACCAAGTAACTGGTTCCAAGCAGAATTCAGGTATCTTCTCAATCCTAACTGAACCACTTACTTCCCTCTGGTTGCTTGTGGCAAGCACTGTGTGTAGCAATATGTCTTTTGGAGAACCATAATCATCCGTGCTGAGTACTTTTAATTTTTTAACTTTAAAAGATTCCTCTGCAGCTTGTTAGCAATTAGCTGCAATGCACAAGAGGGGAACAACTGACTCATTCATTGTGTTAACATTGAGATAGCTAAGATAAATGCAGCAGTTAAAGTCTGTGGAGGACCTGAAGGTGCATCAAGCAGAGAAGGAGGCCTTCAAGTACATTAGAACAAGAGAGAACATAACAGATCGATGGTGATGGTACTCACTGAAAAGGGCAGAGACTGAAGAGTAAAATGAAAGATAACTTCTAAACAGCGCTGTTACTGTCTCGTGCTGGGAAAGAGGATCCAAACAAGAGAATAATCACTGATTTGGATATACTGTGACAAATCAACATAATGGAAATGTTTTGCTGTGTACTGTAGATTCAGTTTTATATTTTGAGTGAATACATTATGAATCCGTGGACTGGAAATTTTTTAAGTTACTCTTTTTAGCCCAAAATACCTACTTGTTTTCCCTTTCCTGATTTGACAGAGACCATGAAAAATGATGTCTTTCTTCCTTTATAATTAGGAAGCTACTGATTTACTCTTACTAAAAGTTCCTCTATATTATCTTGCGATCTCAAGCCGACCTCCATACTTCATTCTCTCCAAACAATACACCAATGATGTAAGACACTAACACTGGCCCTCACTAAAATGTAGTGGTGTTTCGCTGGAATCTGAAATATCATAGCAACATTACAATATTGAGTGTGAAACAACTTCTTTTTAGAAAAAAGATTTACTACAGAAAATGTACAGAAGATTGAAATAATCTACATTAAGTCTTGTACTAACTGCGGTTGATTCAGCTCTGAGGTTTATACCAAAGAGAAGTGCCTTTGAAACTGCTGTTCTCTCTCATGAAACTTCTACCAATAGAAGAATGGATGATTTATCTTCTCTTCAATGGCTATTTTATGCCCCCTGCCACAGAGTTCTTCAGAAGTCCTCATATATTGTCCAGCCACTTACATCATGTCCAGCTGCAAAAGAAAATGATAAATTTGGAATAAGAGGCACTAGCTTCAAGCTATTGCTCTCACCAGTTGGGTAGGGATGGCAATCAGAAAACGAAGTTTGTATGTCCTAACGAACTTGGATACACACTTTATGACAAAATATGAAAGGCCTGTGGAATACTTGTACTCTATACGTCTTCATGAATGAGCAGAGAATCAGCCAAAACTGTATTACCACAAAGTCATAAATGCAATTTATAGATTTTTTAAGCTATCCTGCACAGCACAAATGAAGAAAGCTTCCAGCCATGAAAGTTCTAAGACTGGATGGACTATTGGCTGAAGCCTTGCAGATATGTTTCATTTGTAATGACTCAGCATGAAAAAAAAAAAAAAAAAGAGGCTAAATTGTTTATACATAATAAACCCATTAAATGCTTGAATTTCCACAAGCTTGTCTGTACTAGGTTAATTGAGCAGATTAAAATATGTTTTTCTTAATGGTTTTTATTTTTCAACCCACACAAATAGCTGCTCTGCAGCTCAGGCTTTCCGAAGCGTTGTTAACAAATTGTTATAATTTAATGTATCAAAAGAGTAGCCTGATTGGCACTTTTTTTTTTTTTAAACACTGGAAAGGAGAGGATTAATCTATGTAAACAGTGCAAAAGTGTAACAACACAGCCCAGTGCCTGCCATTATGAAACTACATATCTGGTTACATTTACAATAGCAACTAAGTATTTCATGGGGGTTCCTTTGTGCCTTAATTCCTTAGGTGCTTTCTAGGGCATAAGTCCATGGCAAGTCCTCGCCCCTGTTGCTTTTAAAAGCTTCTCCCTCTCACTGAAACAATCCAGCGACTTTAATCATAAAGCCATATCATGTCTTCACGATACTTACTAAATCATCCACATCACCACCTTCCCCAGCCACTGACGGAGCTTCAGCTGGTTTTGCTTTGGGGGCCAAGAACTGGGGGAAAAAAAAAAATCATTTGAGTTCTGGAGACAAAAGTCAGCCACTTTCCATTAAATGAATGGAAAGTATTTTGACAGGTGTAAAAAAACAAAAGAAAACAAACAAAAAAACCACGTGAGCTGAGAATTTCATATAGAAAGGCTCCAATAATTACTACTGAAGTTTTGTTCGCGTTTCCATCCTCACCACCAACCTGTAACACTTTAAAGTCAAGTCTTAGAAAATTTCCTCAGAACTAAGGGTGAGGGATGCAGATATACAGGGAGTTAAGATAATTTTATGACCAATAATGTTTGCAGCTATGAATGCTTAAAAACAGCCAAAAAAGTTACTTTTCCCCTTCATAATTTACACATATGCAAGTCTCCAGATTAGAAATTTTTGCTAAATAAAATCTAAGGACCAAATCCTGGTTCCACTAAACTCAATTAATGACCTGGATCCACAAAACCTCAAATGTGTAGGTAGTTAGATTGATATTCTTTATCAAACAGATTTTTACATAATGAATGTGCCCAAACATTCTCTCTCATTAGCCAGTGCAACTCACTGGATGCCCGCCACTTAGCGTAACATATCATTAAAAAGGGTAAAGATAACTAGCTCAGACACTATGGTAATGAGGTCCATATATAGATAGCACCTAAAGTGTAACTATCTCTAAGTTATTTCTCTCTCTTACTATTTGTTCCATTACTTTATAAGGGCTAGAAGTTATCAGCAATAATAACAAAGAAAACACAAAAGCAGAACATGACTTATGTGAACTGTGCGCCACAGTCTTAAGAACTTACTATTAGTTAATATTATTTTAGCAATTATCCCAATGGAAAAAGTGGAAATCCCCTCCGTCCCCACAGCTGAGTCACTTAAAAGAAGACTCTACATAACACTTGAGAATATGTAGCTGGGAACTACCCTGCCCTAGATGAGAAAGTGGCAATGGGGATGGACTAAACCATCTAATATTACAGTTCTTTTTCCAGCATTGTCTTCTGTAATTTAAGGGTGCTGCAGCAGTGGCTCTAGGTGAGATGCAAAAGGAAAATTTTTGTCTGAAAAGAATTAAACTTAAAATGGTAGGGTTGTAAATACCTGTTTGAATTTTTAACTGGTTTTCATTACACAAACGCAGCTGGCTTCTGAAGCAGATCTCTGATTATCTGAGGACTTCAGACACTACAATAAGGGGGATCATGTAAGTAGGAAGGTGAGATAGATACAGTGGGTGATTAATGGTGCTAAATATCTCCATTCTCCCTTCATCTGCAGTATCAGATGGGTAAATAAGGGTAACAATAAATAGATACAAATCAGAGAGTTAAAGTAGGAGGAGGTGGTAGAATGCCCCTTTTTCATATGATCTGAGCATTATCCATCACTGTGAAGACAGCACTTGATACTTAGGCCTGGCCTACACTTAAAAGCTAGGTCGACATACCTACATAGAATATCAGGGCTGGAAGGGACCTCAGGAGGTATCTAGTCCAACCCCCTGCTCAAAGCAGGACCAATCCCCAACTAAATCATCCCAGCCAGGGCTTTGTCAAGCCGGGCCTTAAAAACCTCTAAGGATGGAGATTCCACCACCTCCCTAGGTAACCCATTCCAGTGCTTCACCACCCTCCTAGTGAAATAGTTTTTTCTAATATCCAACCTAGACCTCCCCCACTGCAACTTGAGACCATTGCTCCTTGTTCTATCATCTGCCACCACTGAGAACAGCCGAGCTCCATCCTCTTTGGAACCCCCCGTTCAGGTAGTTGAAGGCTGCTATCAAATCCCCCCTCACTCTTCTCTTCTGCAGACTAAATAACCCCAGTTCCCTCAGCCTCTCCTCGTAAGTCATGTGCCCCATGTGGTTTTTTCACATCAATCAGGGATGTGAAAAAACCACATCCCTGACCAACAACTATGTTGACCTAACCCCAACAAGCTACCGTTGCACAGGGCGGTGGTGTTTCTACACCAACAGGTAAACCCCTTCCCTGCTGTGTCTACACTACAGGGGTCTGCTGGCGTAACTATGGCAACCAGCTATGCTGATAAACTCTCCGCAGGGTAGACATACCTTCAGAAGAAACAAAAATGTTTTTTTACAAAATGTTCCATCAATAGCATAAATCACAGCTCTGGAAAGGGGAGGAAAAAGGCACTTCAGCAGTTACCCTGGCCTTCTAATATCTGCTGAACCGTTCTGCCATCCCAAGAGGTAATCTAGTCCCTCATTCTCTGAACCCCCTAATTCTAAATCCCCAAGGAGAGTGGAAAAACACACACACCAGAGGCATATCTACTGGTCCCAATTTTTTTTAAGGTCTCTTCCTCTGACCCACTCTCCCAGCTTCAATGTATACAGAAAGTTAATTTAGAGGGAAAGCACCCCGTATCACATCCACCAGAATAAGTAAGAAATTTGATGTCACTTTTTATCATTTTTGTACACAATATCCGCCTTACTTGTCTCACTATCCGAAGGTCAGATCTTTTTTACATTTGAATAGCAGATGCCGAAAACTGTATAGAAACTTTATTCTACATCCTAACACATTTAACATACGCTGCTCAACTTATCTTATTGCCTTTGTAACTGAGGCAACACAAATAGGAAAAGGTTACAGAGCTGGAAGGACTGCACAGTGCCAATACACTATGCATTCATGCAGCTTTTCCTACTGGTTTGAGTCTGGTAGTATAGAACACATATAATCAAACTAAAGTTAATGATACTGTCAGCTTTGAAGGGGTTTTTTCACTAGAGCAAATCCCATTTTACATAGTTAATTGACATCAGACAGGATGTGTGAAAATAACACATTTGTTCAGAGTTCTCAGAATTAACATTTTACTCTAAATATAGGTATAAATAACACTTTACAATCTAAGGAAATCTGAGATGAAGATTTGCTTAGCAATAAACTGAAGCTTTAAGTTTCCATCAAGTACTAAACATCTGCAATTGATTTTTTCTGACAAGATCTGTTTTGCATTTATGCTGAAGCAAATTACATATAATAGTTGTGCTGAAATCCATTATCTTTCCCAAAGCAACCTGAAAAAGCACTTGGCAAGTCTGATCTATTAACCTATCATCTCTATGCTCTAAAAAGAGTAACTTCCCATCTGCATCATTACAGGAAAGACTAGACAATGAGACCATTTTTCTCAATGAAGGAAAGTAAGGAAATACACTAGAGCAATATACAGGTCTGTCTCATCTTACGCTGGGGTTACGTTCCGCGGTCAGCACGTAAAGCGAAAACCGCATATAGTCAAAATTACATTGAGTGTAACGGCGGGCAGAATCGCTCGCACTACAGAAACAGTATTTAAATTGTTATTTTTCTCTTTTTTTTTTGTTTTTTTCTTGTTTTTGCCGACCGTGTAAAGCTGAAATCGCACATGTTAAATGCACCTAAGATGCGACAGACCTGTAGTTTATCTAAAAGAAAAAGAACCCCAAAGGTGCTGCCACTGTATTGAATAGCCTCCTACTCTAATTTTCTCCCTCATGCAGCATTCATATACAGCATGTGCCGTATATCTGATGCTGTACTAATGTATTCTGGGACTTCTGAAGCTACTCACATAGTACTGAGAACTCCCGAGCAGAGGTTTTTGTGTTCTTGCCTATAACAAGACACTGCCTTGGTAGCATTCCTCTCAACCTTCAAATTTACCACTGCGAGACACAAGCAATCAAAATGTGTGGCAAATTACTGAAACACGGAACACCTGACATTAGTGGATTTTAACTATAAAATCTATTTCAAAGGATATTTTCTCAGTGTGTGAATCAAATGAACGGTTTTTGCAATTTGTTACAGGTGGGGATTTAAGGAAAAGGGCCTTGCATAGGATGCTTTGGATCTGGGGAACAATAAAATGTTGGGAATCAGGATTCTCCTCCTGGGTTTGGGAAGGGAGTGTCGTCTAGTGATCAGTAGTGATTACAGACAAAATAGCCAAGCAAATAGATTTGGCACATTCGTTCTGAAATACAGTGTGGCCGAGACTTGGGTCTGCCATACTATAGAACTCTGTTCTTTGTTCTATTTCTAGCTATGCCAGAACTGTGCAACATCTCAGTTAACTTATCTTAAAAAATTAGGGGAAATTAATGATAGTTGCCTGCCTTCTATGGTAGGGATATGAGGCTTATTAGAAAGGTTGAAATGCACCAATGAGTAGGAGAAGTGAGACCTGAACTCACGGTCTATTAGCCATAATCCAATAGATTATTTTGATGGGGGAAGCCCTCTTTCTTGCTCCTCCAGAATATTGTTTCACTTAGTGGTGCAGTGAGACAAGGAGCACAAACTGTTTGCAAGGCAGAATGTACTACAAAATGCAGTGTACCTGTGAGCTCTGACTGTAGGATAACAGTAAATTGCAATGCACCAGGTCAGCCAGATCTGAGTTTAGTCTACACAGGTTTCTCCCTAGTTTAGATGGGAAGCCATAAGCAAAGACCTATTACCAGGCTTTGCATCTGTGTTGTGTGTGAATGGATGTATGGTATTGTACAGCCATTGGAAGCTCAGTTTTTCAGCCAATGGTTGGTTTGTTGTGCTTTCTTTGTTAGCATAGAGAGGGCTTTAAGAACGGAAAGGTAACTTCATGTAGCATATATTATGGACACTAGGGTTGGTTTTGTTCTAGACAATGAAGTTCCTTCGGAGGGAAACGTTTAAGTAACTAATAAAACTAATAACTAAATGCCACCTCTCTTGGTACATGCTGCTGGGAAGAGAAATATAGTTTGCATAGTTATGTATGACCAGAAACAGGTCATGGACCCTTCCTGGCTGAACCAATTTCTTGACAGCTCTGAGAACTCTAATCTGTATATGTGTTAGCTTCAGTGTGTTGGATTTTCCTATTTCGTTATAGTACCATCGCATTTCATTGGCCCCCTTTCTATCAACTTTTCTGTGTTTTTCCTCATGTTAAGTGAGATGTGAACTTGCCAAGGTCATCTTAAGGTGCACATACGTCTCTGAAGCTGCTTCACGTGAAAAGGGACAATGGTCTCCAGAGAACAGCCTCATATCTATTCGCTAGACATGAAGAATCTACACCAAGCCCTGCTGGTTAATAGTATGAGGCTTGAGCAGTTCCAAGCAGTTCTTTTTCAGCTGGAAAGATGCTTTCCAGATGAAATGTTTAGGGGTTTCAACAGTAGAATCTATACACAAAAGCCCTCTCCCTCTTAAGCTATCTTTAAACCATGGCTGCCAGCTGGGTATAAGGATTTAAGTTCATCTTCTTGAAGACAAATACAAAAATAGTTCTTGATTCAGCCACCATTGTATCTACTTTCCCTTCAACCTGCCTTTCTGCTTTCACTGGAACAGTCTGCCCTGCATGCCCCATTCTGGACCTTAGTGCTTTGCACCCTCATTGCTGCCAATATTGTTATGCATAAGGAATACCTTCAAACATTTAACACCTTTTGTTTCCAGTGCGCTATAGTGCAATGTTTACAAAAGGGGAAACTGAGGCACAAAGGTTGTGACTTGGTCAAGGCCACAAAAGTCAGTGCCAGAGCTGGGATTAGATCTCAGGAGTTCCTGATTTCCACACGCATGCTCTAATAACTAGATTACACTTCTCCCAGATCAAGGAGGACATCATTCTAATGAAGAGCAGGAGCCAAAAGTGGTTCTGTCCATACTGACAGCCTGTTGCCACTCCACTAAACTGAGTTCCTGAAGTGGTTTGTCTGGAAAATATGTCTAGACAATAACATGCCCTGTCTGCAGGCAGTCTGAAACAATATCATATGGTGTGTATTAAGGGAGAAATGTCTCTGAGTTGAGGCCCCATAACTTCTATGGTCCAAGGACTCCATTCTCCATTCATTCAGGCCCTATTTCATTCACTTAAAGGTTCGTCCATATAAGAAAATGCCTTCTCTGGAATAGCAAAGGCTTTATATAGATAAGTAAGAGTGTAAAAGCAATACCTTTTTGGCTTCGTCACTAGTCACTGAACTACCTTCTGCTTCATCTTTGGTGATCAAAGAAATTCCATCTGAGGAAAATCAAATCATATCAAAATATCATTATAAAGCTTTACCTGAAAACCACGTAATGTTCCAAATGGAAAGTGTTTCAAATTCAAACTTCTAAATGTGTCATCACTGACACAAATAAAACAACTACTTCTCAAATTAAAAGGACATGGTAGTTTTCACAAGCGAGTCAACTATCGTGACATACAAATACCATTAATGCATATTCATACTTTACTGGAGGCATCCATTTAAGTAACTGGATATATTATGATAAATTATTGAGACACTGAAATCACAGATCAAATATGAAATCTAGGGATAATTATACTTCAAACAACATACAGTAGACCCTCCAACTTCTAATCATCCAAGAGAAGTTCACTTCTGCCATACAAACCAATGTTTAGACAGATTATGCATAAAACACTTTATCTTCCCCTAAGCAAAGTGAAACAGTCATTCCCTATATGCAAATCACTGATAGCGCAGCTTGTATTTGTAAATTCTTCTTCCTCCCGAAATTGTTTATCTTGTTGGAAATTCTGGTTTGTACCATCTGTAAATTATTACAACAGAACATACCGGCATGACTCTGATTGGTCCAAATCCCAGTATTTTCAAAGGTTTATTATGTGGCTAATTAAACTTCCTCAAGTCTGTTTCCTCCCCCACTCCCTCCCCAGTTTCAACTGGATAGGATATTCTCCGTGTGATGTCCTAAGCTGTTGCTGTGCACTGTTGAACAACTGCTGTGCTCTATCCTAGCAATGGCTGGATTTCAGCAATGGGTGAAGTCGCCTCTATATGTAATTTGGAGTCCTTCTATGTGAAAGGTGCTATGCAAAAGCAAATTATATATTACCATATGTACAATGAAAAGAGGCAACTGTGCATTTAAAGTATATTTTCATAAGCACTCGTGCCAAGTAAAGGGAAGACATTTTAGAGCATCAGGTTTTTCATGCTCAGAAAAATCCTCACTTATTTGCCTAGTGCTCCTGGTCCATCCAAGTCTTTTAGAAGTATGCTGCCTTCCCTCCTCAGTTTAATCATCAGTGTGTCGTGTTACTACGTATTCCTTCCTGTAGGTCACTCTTACATCACTGAAATATGTCACTGATCACTTTGTGTATGAGTCTTCTTTGCAGCTTCTGCCATCTGGGAGAGCCTTCCTCTCTCTCTCCAGTGCATCAGCTCTCCATTTATTTTAAAATGTATCTGAAATATTGTCTCTTCCTTGCCCTATACCGTTTAATTTCTCTCTCACTGTGCTATCAATTTACCATAGTAACTGAATTTAACTTGGTATAGCATTTTGAAATACTGTTTATATGAAACCAGTGCAAAACAAACCTATATAGTAGTGAAAGACAAGTTTTACATGGTATGCAACAACTCTCTACACTAGAAAGCTGGTCTGCGTTCATTTCCAGCTGCTAACATGTAGATTCCTCTCACACAATTTACCATTTGAAGAAAAATTGTGTGGGAGATGCAGAGGGAGAGTCAATTGTCGTCATACCTTGTATCAGAATCTCCCAGAAATCAGCTAAGGTTTGGTCTTCCACCTTTTCTTTCAGGGCCTGCAGGAAATCATTAAAGCACTGCACCTCTGACAGCTGGAAAAATGACAACAAAGATAACACAGAAAAATAAAGTTAGCTTAATACCAAAGAGCTGTAATCTTAATGCATCATAAAAACATCTAACATGGGGAACAAGAAAAAAGACATTCCAAACCACTGCACATTCACCTAGCTCCACTAGAACCAGAGCTTCTAATGTGCAGGGCATCACAAAAGAAACTGCATTTCACAAAGCTGCACAGACCCTTTTGTGACTAGTTTTGTTTAAGATGATATTTGGAGGATGGCACATTTCTCCTTTTCAACCACTAGGTCACAGGTATTGTTTTTTCATATTAAGAAACCACAACAGTATCTGGTCCTTATTCTGTTGAGGCCAAAGGACCAAAACAACATTAAAATCTCTCTTAAATTTCCAATGTGGTATAATTGACTTAGATCTGTTGATCTTGTCCTGTTGCTAGCTTGTCATCATCGCTGAAGGAACATAGTAGGTCTGCACATTATGCCCTGACATCTGACACAGAGTAGAGTTTACACATATTATCATTACCTTAATGGCCTCCTCTCTGAAAACTCTAATACAGTTGATGCTCTTCATGTAGTACTGTAAACCTTTAGTTTCCAAAAACTGTTCAATGCGGTTTACCAGCTGCTGGCTCACTGGAAGACAAAAAGAGGGAATGCATGCTTTCAGCAGGAAGAAAATCCTTCTCTTTAGCTGGCTGTACTTTCCCTGTTTCTCCTGCAGCCTGTTCTATTGGTAACAACAGTCAATCATATCAATGTTGCATCAACCTGCTCATCTCACCCAATAATGAAGCCCCTACTCTAAGCTACAGAAAATAATCTTCATTTAGTCTATAAAATTTCTAACAAACCCCAACATGGCTGAGGCAGGAGAATTTACAACGTGAGATCAAGAAAACAAGCACTGACCCTGCTTGCTTGGTGGACAGTAGAATTGGAGCACCTACTATCAGAAAGTTGAGAGAGGCTGTTTTACTTCACAAGTATAATGCCTAAACCATCTATGAAAGACAGACATTTCAATGAAAATGTTAGGTTTTCAGTAAGTGGTATAATGTCATAGCTGCAGCAACAGAATAATCTCTGGCTGCTAGACTCTCACGTGTGGATGTTACTAGAAATACCTTATTACCAGGGCCTTCTGAATACATTTTAGCCCTCAGTACAATCATTTAATCATTCTTCAAAGTGGAACATAGTGTAAACAATACCAGGGAAGATGTGTGTCTATATATCTACATTTACATAAATTGTGTGAGAGGGAAGGAGACAGAGGGAAGGAGACAGACAGACATGTAATGGTAAGAACTGGAATACCAATTGTATCCTCGCTATTAGTGATTCAAAAGGCAGACAGTTGTAAAACACATTGGAAAATGTGAAAAGTAAAATGCCAAAAATAAAGACAGTGGAAGTCCTGAGTATTCTCCCACATTTTGTTCTTTTACTTGCTTAATGGTTAGTGAAAAATATTTGCCCAGCTTCATCTGCTGTGTACATACACCCCAAAGAGGTCATGTTGAGGACGCCTATTCATTACCTACAGACATGGGGAATGGGACATACCCAGGATAACTCTGCCAGCTAAGCAGCAACTCTAGTAATCAGATGAAGGATTTCCCTTTGCATAAGTTTAGAAAAGGCTCAGATCGAGGTACAGTTTTGCTCTTCTAGTTCTTCTCCATAGCTCATACTCATTTGGCGAACTTCTGCATTTTACTGTAATACTGTTAAATACATAAGATTCCCAGAGATGGATGAGGAGAAGTTATTCAGTTTTCAAATTCTGAAGCATTTCATATTTCATCTACAACACCAATGAAACTAAAACGCAAGTACAATATATAACAAGTCACAAAAAACATTCTACTTTGACTTACTTACTCAGTAATATTGTATTTTAAGGCTTGTTTATCATAAGTGCTGCTGAAGCATACATTATATGTACATACTTGCAAGTCCCAATCCATTGCAACTCAGGATAATAACTAAAGCAAATGATAATGCTTTTATAATTTCCATTAATAGCTAATAAAGACCATCATCACTAGAGTAGTCATTATAACATACAAACTCCATAACCAGTTACTCAATAAGTCTGCTAGAACTGAGAACATATAAAATATTTTAACAGGTGCTTTCCGGAAACCACAGTCCAAGCATACTGTCAGGCTAAAAAAAGAATTTAAGAAGTGTAACTAATGTCCTATTTTTATATATATTTGTTAGAATAAACACATATTAGTTGCTTTCCTCCTCTCCTCCCCCTTCATTCTGATTACTTGTCTATCTTTTAGCCTGTGAGCTCTTCAGGGCAGGCATCATGCCTTCTTTATTTGGACAGCACACGGCACACCATGGGAACTACTGGACACACACAATAACCAATAAATTATTCTCTCTTGTTACTTATGATGTATACCCCAGTCCCTCTGATGGCAAGACAGGATTTTCCCCTAACTCTCTTACATGCAGTAGACATAAGCTTGTTATGTGACAACACATGGTACTGATTTTCCATTGGATTATCTCATCAAAGCAGTGGACACCAACCCCAAGGTGTGCTGAAGTCAGCTAGAGCAGGGGTTCTCAACCTTTTTCTTTCTGAGCCCCCACCCCAACATGCTATTAAAAATTCCACAGCCCGCCTGTGCCACCGCAACTGTTTTTCTGCATAGCCAGTAGATTAAAAGCCGGGGCAGCAAGCAGGGCAACAGCATGGGGTCCGATGCCACAGGTGGCCCCATGAAGCTAAGTTGCTTCGGCTTCAAGCCTGGGCAGCAGCGGCTCAGGCTCTGGCCTCAGCCCCGGGCAGCAGGGCTCAGGCTTCAGCTTTCTGCCATGGGCCCCAATAGTCTAACACCAGCCCTTCTCGCTGGTTTATTTTGGCGGCCCCCTGAAACCTGCTCATTTCCCCCCAGGGGGCCCATGGCCCCTGGTTGAGAACCACTGAGCTAGAGCTCTGGGAAAAGCCAAGAAGGGTAGGACTGGTAGACACGCTGGTAAGTTTGGGGTCAGAGAAATACAGAAGATTCCAGAACTGTTGAATCTGTATTCTACTCTTCTTTCACTCTTCTCCAGACTCTACCTAAAGCATGTATACAACTAGCCACGGGTTTCATGTTCTGCAAAACACTCACCTGAACTTAGTTTAAAGGACAATAGCTATAATGACAACAGTTGTAAAACAAGAGGCACCCTACCCTCTCCCTGGTATCTGTTGAATCGATGATGTCCATAGAGGAGGAAATGTACGGTGGTTCTGTACAATGCTTGACTGATGGCACAAAAAATTGAATTCAAATACAAGGTTCACCCCTCCTCCACACAGGATGGTCACAACACTTTTATTTATTTATTTTACCAGTAACTAACAAACTAAATTGAACTCCACAAGTTAAGTCAGTCCATTTTTTCATGCTTAACGATTTTCTCATTAAATGTTCTAATTTCTTACAAATTGCACTAATAAAAGCAAGTCCTGCTGGGTTTTTTTTTCTCCTTTTAAATGCTGGCTTTTCATTGATGTGTTAAATTAAAACCCCAGGCACTAGAGAGTATAATACGAGTCTTTATTGTCAGAATGATTCCTGCACACTGCTCAGAATTATCAGACACTTCGTTTATTCTCTTACATTTCTTTTTCTTTCTTTCTTTTTTTTAATTTCTGTAGCATTCTCAGGCATCAGAACATGGAGTTTTACATGCTAGAAACCTTGGACTGCTACTTCATGAGATTTGTCCTAGGGGACTTAAAAAAACCCCAAATTGTGTCATGATGCAACTTTATAATGTGAGGAAGGGGCCGCACCATAATTTAAAGTGAGAGTCTTTTAATATCATGGGAAAGCCTGGTCAAAAACAAGTCTGTTCTCAGATAGCGGAGCAATGATTAATGAATGTTACATGCAAGGACACAAGTGTCCCACAGTCCCTGATCTGGCTAGTCTATCTAGCGACTGATTTTAGGCTGCCATTAGATAGATAGAGTTGAATACAGTAACTAAGGACTGCACAAAGTCATTCACAGTGGATTCTGCTCTTTGACTCTGCTAGGTTTGACAGTTTAGCTTATTATTTCTTTCTTTCCCTTCTCCTCCCCACCAGCTCTCTCTCTCTCTCTCTCTCTCTCGTTGTGATCCCAATGGCCTGTGATGGGATGTGAGATGGGGTGGGATCTGAGTTTCTACAGAGAATTCTTTCCTGGGTGTCTGGCTGGTAAGTCTTGCCCACATGCTCAAGGTTTAGCTGATCACCATATTTGGGGTCGGGAAGGAATTTTCCTCCAGGGCAGATTGGCAGAGGCCCTGAGGGTTTTTCGCCTTCCTCTGCAGCCTGGGGCATGGGTCACTTGCTGGAGGATTCTCTGCACCTTGAAGTCTTTAAACCATCATTTGAGGACTTCAATAGCTCAGACATAGGTTAGGGGTTTATTACAGGAGTGGGTGGGTGATTGCTGGACATCAGTCACCACAGTCCCAGAATCAGCACTGTGTGTTTTGGCCACAATGCAGGCTGTCTGATAAGATTTTTGATGCTAACCAATTGCAAGGAAAATTCACAGAACAAAACAAAAGACCTATGCACATTCTTTTATCAATCTAACTCAAGTCTGTCAGCAACCCTAGTCTCTGGGGGCTTATAAGAAAATATGGCTGCCAGGATAAGATGTCCGCTATTATCCAACAATTGGAGAATAGACAGCATGCTTGTAAAAGTCTATTCAGGTAAAATGATGTTCAACCCTTTTGGCACTATAATGATGGCAGGGTGCATAATGTCCCGGCTGTGTTTTAGACTTTTCTTTGAAGCAATGGTAGATGAAGCAACTCGTGATCTATCCCTGGAGTAAAGATTAGATTTCACTCAGACAAACTAATCTATTTTATTTGCACGCACTGACAAAGTTGTCAGAAGCTCTTATTAGAGGAACTGCTCTTTGTGGATGACTGAGCACTTGCAACCTACTCTGAGCAAGACCTGCATAAAATGACATCTTTGTGGCCATGAACAGTAAACGAGAGAGTGAAGCTATTTGAAAAAAAACACAGACTATGAAAAATGCCAGCTTCATCCGCAATAATTATCACACCAGTAAGTCGGCCTCCTCAAATACAGCAGATCATGTCAGCCACAAGTGGCACGAAACAGCGGCAAACCACACATGCTTCAATTACAAAGTGAAGATGATTATGGTTTGACAACAAATTGGCGTGCCAGTCTCAGAAAGCACTTCTGCCCCTGCCTATTTGAAATTGGGACAACCCTTGTGCCTGTTTGAAATCAGGACATTCTCTAATCATCCCCAATAGATACAGATACTTTCAATGAGCTGGCTTCTGCTAGCTAAAAGGGTTACACATTGTGTATACTGTGAAACTCAGCACATGGCCCTCTGCTTACTTAGCACGCACACTGCTTTCTTTCCATGAATGCCACAAAGGTAGAGCTCACTCTTGCAAGGTGCAATAGCTTCAAAGTGCTAGTGTAGTCACTGCACAGGACCAGCTTGTACCCTTCTTCGCTTCTTTAAAAAAAAAAAAAATCCCATCAAGCCTTTCTGAAGGGTTTTTTCATGCTTGGGGTTTTGTTGTTGTTGTTGTTGTTGTTTTAACCTGGGAAATACCAGAAACATCAGGTCCAGTCTTCAATGGTTTTGCTGGAGAACTTGTTGGGGATGGTATAAGATGTGTATCATTAGTGTCCTCACCTTAATAATGGAGAAAGGAGGTGGTGGTGTGGTTGATCTTTAAAATACTACTTTAACACCTATATAACTTCGATGTCTACAAAATACCTTCCTTTCTCCAAAATATTAAAACAGTCTGATTAAAAATCCTTTCTCCTCTTAAGCTCCACTTTTACTCTCTTGGCTCTTGCAAAGTCATCATTTGACTGACTGGGTCTTCAGTCATCAGTTGATTTTTTTTATTCCTCTTTTTTTTTTTTTCATTTTTCATTGGAAATTGAGATTCTGCCTAGCATGGAAGACTCTCAGGCATTCTTTCTACCTCATAAAGAAGCAAAATAGAGCACAAACTCTCTTTTCTCTCATTTTTATGTCAACTTTTAAAATAATTAAATGCAGGTTGGTATCTGGTTACTTTTTTCAATAAACTATTTGAATGCCACATAATATATCTTTCTCTGCATAGGGGCTTTACATTTCACATTTTCTGCAAGAAAAAAATATTTCCCTCCTGAAGTATGATATCAAAAGTATAAAAATCCAAAACTATTCAGCAAGTTTAAGGCAGGGTCCACTATTATACACCACAAGAAAGCAATATATCAAGCCATTAAAAAGTATGTCTGTAATTTTTTTATATATCAAGCTACTAATTAAGGGCTTTAAAGAAGAAAAATGAATGTGCTGAAAATGTTTTTATTTGCACAGTGTCTCCCATCTCTCTTCCTTAATGGGTATCTGAACTACATTCCATATAACCATATCCTGTAATTATAGGCCATATCATACACAAAATGAAGGCAGATTGCTGGAAGTGACAAAAGCCATCCAAACACAGATGGCAACCATTTCAGGGACAGCTACTGAATAACGGACAAGTTTAAATATAACCTTAAATATAAATAGTTTTCAATATGTCCATTATGCAGATTTTAGTATTTGTGGCTTAAATCCCTTTCCTGTATGATTTACTTAATTGCTGCAACAGAGTATTTTATTTATGGTTTTTATTTGGATTCCACTTTGGCCTACAGTATAGTCCACTGCATTTTGATGTATCTGAGATTTGGAAGTACGATGTCAAATACAATTTCTGAATGAGGGGATTTCTGCTGTTTGCTTGAATTAAAAACCATTTTAAAAAACAGGACATTTGTTTATAATTTAAGTGAGTTTTAACTATCAAAATTCTGGGCAATAAACTCTGATATAAGCTTTAACAGACTGTATTCATAAATTAATATACCGGTACATCTTAGCATACACATCAATCTATGTTTAAAAGGTACAAAGAATTGAGTGAAATACCCATGAACTACACTGTGCAGATATCTTTTGTTTTGATTAGCAAACAGACACTACATTTAGTGGCAATAGGTTGTGGCAGGACATACCTCATCTACAAAAATCTTAAAAGAATGAAAATAATAAGCAGAAAAACTTATGCAACCCTTTCCATCTTCATTTTGCCTCAAACACTATTGTTAACACCCTCCATAAGGCTTTCACTTCTATCTCCTACAGGCAGCAATACATACCCAACTTCATCCAACTTACACTATAACGAAAAATCTTAACAGTGACCTTATATGCTTTTATATCAGCACATCTAACTGTGACATTCCGTGCATTTTGGTAGCTATTCTGCTTTACCGCTGCTAATCTTGACTGCTGCATTTATTTTGCAAAAAACAGAGTAGCCTGAAATTGCCTTCCTTAATATGGAGGTGTGGCTGTGGGAGACTGCCCAGGTCAGTCAGAAAAGAGACCTGGCTGCTTGGATCAAGATGGAACAACTAATGCATCCCAAGAATGTAGCTTCCAGCAGCCAAACATCCATAAAAAAGCTGGCAACCATGAGCCTCCTTGTACAACTCTATGGGCTGCACTTTGACCACCACCAGTCTAGAGGCCACCTGCAAATCCAATAAAGTACCTCCTACTGGGGAAACAACTGAGGGTACCGTTCACTACCCGCCGGATAGTAATCGATCTAGCAGGGATCGATTTATCACGTCTCGTCTAGACGCGATAAATCGATCCCCGAACGCGCTCCCCGTCGACACCGGAACTCCACCAGGGCGAGAGACGGAAGCGGAGACGGGGGAGCCGCGGCTGTCGATCCCGCGCCGTGAGGATGCGAGGTAAGTCGATCTAAGATACATCGACTTCAGCTACGCTATTCTCCTAGCTGAAGTTGCGTATCTTAGATGGATCCCCTCCCCCAGTGTAGACCAGCCCTAAGGTAGGAGCCCTGTGTTTCCCTGGGCAGAAGAAAAGCACAGCCAGTCCCAACCAATGGATCATGGGGGGGGAAAGGGAAAGCAAGGTGTCATAGAAGGAATTCATGATCCAAAATAAGTGAAAATCTTTCCCCAGTCCCCTGCCCCTAAAAATAGTAGATTCTCTCATTTCCCAGCATTTCAAAGCAGTTTCTTTCTCACTTACACTGTTCCTATCATGCAATCACTATCAGTCACCAGAAGGGGGCTTTGATGCAAAAGAGCAGGTTCCCAAACACTAAAAAGAGAAGACTAATCCTGAACACATTCTGCCCACTCCTGAAAGCCAAGGTTTTCAGAGACAGAAGGTCCCTTTAACATTTTCTGGGAGGCACCACCTGAAACCGCTGCACGTGTCTGCGCCTTGGTACAGGATCACTCTTCTCATTGTACTCCAGGTTGGGTCTCGTTTGCAGCTCTAAGTCTTTTACTCATTCCACTGTAACTGTGCTCCATGAATATTTTCAGGATTGCCAGGGATTATGCGAAAATGATGGCCAACCCCAGGGGGGTGAGGGGAGGGAAATGGTGTAAACACAGAGGAAATTGTACTTGGATTTTCAAGATCAGGACATGCAAATATCACAGTCAATGGATTGGTCACTGCAGTCTGCACTTCCTCTCACCTCTACATCAATGTCCCCCTTCTTTTCTTTTCTGTGTGCTGAATAATAGGCTGATTGAGTGCACATTTAATACATACAAGTGCTGCCTTCCTATCTCCCATCATTCATTTACTAGCTAGTTATTCATACTCTCACTTCCACTTCTCCCCTAAATCCACCTATCCTCATTCACTCACAAGAGTAATAGGGGATACCTATTTATTTATGCAGATTATTAGAGACTAAATTCTTATTTCTTCACAGAACAGGATAAATCAGCAGTAGCTGGACAGACTTCTCACATGCTGTCCTGCCAACATGCCTCAATCCTGATCCAGAAAAAACCACTTCTCCATAAATGAGCAGAATGTTCAGTTTATCCAGTTCACACAATCCCTGCCCTCAGCTGAGGCTGTCAACAAGAGGGCCAATCAGTGCCAACTGTGGTGATGATTTTTCTGTTATGGACATTTGAACACTGAAGATGCTGTTAAATAGAGTTAAGGCAGATAAAAGCAACTTACCTTCCTTGAAGTTGGCATTCTTCTGCCTCACTAGAACACAGAAGTTTTCTGCTGGGTTAATACTTCCAACCTACAAAAGATCGAGGAATGATTATACTACATGCCAAAGCATAGCTCCCCTTTCCTCCTGTATATCAACAGAAAATATTTACAATCAATTTATTTCAATGTGGATGGAGAAGCTACATTTTTTGCTATTATGGGGTCAAATAAAGGACAATTCTTAGGATGCAATGTTAACCCTGATCAAAGGCTAGTTTTGACATGAACAGCTATACAAGATGAACTTACACTTACTATACTTCCCTACTATGAACTGATCACATTCTCTAGACGCTGGAGGTCAGAGGTACAGGAATTCAGGCTGCTGGCTAGTTCAGCTTTCAGACTTTTTGTAGCTTATTCATCCTAACCCATGCTTAATTAGGAGTGAGAGTTCTTAGCAATGTGGGTACAGAGTAGTTGGTTTGGCCCTCCCAACAGGACACTGGAAATGAAAAGCTAATACTCAATTCAGCTAGCTGCTGGAACTGACGCTTTGAGAAAGCATGTAAGTGCAGAGACCTCACACCATCTAAGGGAACTAAAAGCAGGTCAGGCATAAAGAAAGATTCACTGCACAAATGGGCAGAAGAGCTACAGACATACAAATCTACACTGCTTAGCATCCTTTTTCCAGTGTACCACATTAACTCTGAGTCACAACAAAATATACGGTCAGTCTTCTTCTCTTAGAAAGGCTCCTCTGTTCTGAAGATAGAGGAGAAATGCTCTTGGCTCTGTTCCCTACTTGATCAATCTAACCCACAACATTATATTCTTCTTTAAGGCCAAATTCTGCCTTCCGCTAAGTACTGGCTTGTGGATCTGAGGGAAGTACTTGGCCCCTAATATTCTAACAAATAGAAGTCATATTCTAATAGCAAACTGAAAAGGTATATAATTTTTTAGGTTGCAAGTAACTTTCACAGTAAAGGTCTGGGAATGGAAAAAGGCTATGTAGCCCATCCACTTGCTGCCTGCATCCTATAATACTTTTCCTCTGAGTGTCTTCAGACTATATTCTATATGTAAACTCCCCCTACATCACCATACCCATTTTGGCTTCAGGGAAAAGGTGTGTTTAAATTCTGCTCCCTAAACAGTGAGTCAAAATTCTTCTAAATTTATTTTATATTTTAATGCTTTACAAGCAAACATTTCTCACACACATCTTCTCATAAATTGCTTCTTCGAAAAGCCCATCTGTTAGTGGGTTGGTTTTTGTTTTTTTTTCCCTTCATTTTTCAAAAGTATACTATTAGAAAATCTGATTTTTATGTTGGGTGTGAAATGAGCACAGCCCTCTTTCTTTTTAAATCATGTCATACATTTCAAGTGTTGAAAAGAACTGAGATATTCTTTTATCTTAATTTATATAAAATAACTATTTTGCTTGGATACTAAAATCAGGCAAGCAAAGGAAGATGCATAGCTCCGACACATACTTGCATGCCAATGAAGCCTAACAGATAGGAAGCTAATTTAACTGTTTAACTTTGGTGACCGAATTAAACCAATTTTGTGATTTGTATCCCCAAGCAATACAGACAATAGGCTCTGAAATCATAGCAACATTTGGAAAAAACGGAATATGAAGGGTTTTATTTTGCTTTTTAAAGCAGCAGATACAAGAGAAAACTAAGAGCAAATTCTGCTCTTGTATCTAACAGTGAATCACAGTTCTGAAATTCTATTTATCTTACACCTATGGAATAGCTCTTGGGAGTTCCATGCACGTTGAGAAGGAAGAATTTTGCCTTAAAAGCAGTCAGAGCTAGCTGGCTACTACATTCAGATATACACAAGGACAGGGCTAGTCAGTTTATTTTACATCCAGCAGAAAGTAATTCTCAATCAAATGTATTTCAGATGAGAGATGCCCCTCCATTAATATATTTCAGTCAAGGGAAGGTCAGGAATTATTCTTTCCCATGAAAGAGAAGATTTGTAAAGATGTGCTTACAGTGGTGACATTGCCTTCAGCAAGGTTTGCGATGCTAAAGCTGCCTTCTTCATTTTCAGCGTTTGCCTTTTTAGTACTGGGTCCATCTTCATTGCTGGAAGTGAAGATGACAAAAAATTAAATGCAGCAAATCAAAACAAATCAACCTCCCGCCTGAGCAACAAGTCAGTGTGTTTGTGCAATATATGATGAAAAGAGAAGACCAGGGTGACAGTTCTGTTGTATGATTGTCTCCACCCTATGGACAAACCATATAATGATAGAAATGTAGGGCAGGAAAGGATGTTGAGAGGTCATCAAGTCCAGCCCCCTGTACTGAGGCATGACAAAATATACCTAGACCATCTCTGGCAGGTGTTTATCCAACCTGTTCTTAAAAACCTCCAATTATGGAGATCCCACAGCCTCCCTTGGAAGCCTATTCCAGAACTTAGCTACCCTTATAGTTAGAAAGATTTTCCTAATATCTAACCTAAATCTCCATACCTTAATTCTTCCTACAGCAGACAGGAGGAGAGGGCACCCCCCAGCAGAAACAATGAATCAAATTCAACCTTTGTGTAAGCAAGAGCAACCCTCACTGAAGTCAATGGATTACGTGCCCAACTATCCTAGGGTTGAATTTGGACAAAAGACTTTTTCCTACCACCAGGAATGTGGGATACTGCCAGACCCATTATGTGGAAGTCCACATGCTAAGGCAGCCCAGCTTCGTTTTATAGCATATTCGTGATCATTAGCATTCACATCATATTCCTTTTAAAGATGAAATTGCCAGAGCAGGTAATGGAAACTTAACATTTAAGTAAGAAATCCATTTACCCTTCAAATATTATTTGCTAGTTCCTGTCATGGAATTGATAGCTATTAGATATCTGTGTACACAGAGAGCTGAGAGTCTAATAACCCATCTTCTCCATCAGTGTACTCTAGAGCTTTATCAACTTCCACTTACAGCTGTCAAAACTTACTAGACAAACCGCAATTAGGTATGGGAGTGAGCTCTCTCAGAACGACCTTAAACTATATCTGAAAATACTTTCAAAAGACAAGTTTTAATTTTTTTATATTAATTATGGTTTTAGGCCATCTTCTAACTTTGTCCTCACAGATAACATATTCCAAGGTGAAGACTCAAACAGAAGAATGAATTTTGTCACCTAATATAATATGGCAAACTTTAACAGCACATCTTAGGGATGTGAGAAGAAAAATATAGTTAATAATAACAGGAAAAATCAAAGATGTGTATAATTCTATTCTTTGCTCTTAAGCATAAATGTATGAGGCTACTGAAACAGGACAATCAATTTGAGGTAAGAATGACAAAGCTACTGAATGATTACAAATATTGTGAATTAGACACCAATTACTGTTAATAGTTGTTCATAGAAACCCAAAATAGAATCAAATAAAAGTGCTATTCTGAAAAATCCTGAAACTGCAGCAAAGAAAATCAGATGCTTGAAAAGGTAAGGATGAGAAAAAGACACTAGGCCAGGCATTGTTTTGCATTCTTAGCAACTGGAAACTGGCTTTAAAAAATCACATGAATATGAAAGGTAACGCTCTAATTTTATAAAGAAACTTTCCAACCCACATCTTTACCACCCTCCATAGTGAGCTCCTATCTACCACACCTATCTCTGCTTTTCTCCCTCAATTTTATCACTGGTCTTCTTTGTCCCTTCGCTTAATTTTGTCACTGTTGGGATAAAATCCTTCTTCTTTGCAACTCCTGTCATCTGACATAGCCTTGCTTCTCACTCACTGTAAAAGTTTGGCATATTTTATCAAGCAACACTGGGGAAAACTGCTTAATCACTCTATGCCTCCATATACTCATCTGTAAAATGGAGAAAGTAATACTCACCTAATACAGCATAGGTTATGGACTGGTAAGTTAATTAATGTATTGAAGAGTGTTGGGATCCTTGAATGAAAGGCACTATAGCAGTGCAATGTTCTCTTAAAATCTCCTCTTAAAACATGCTTTCACCCTTGTAAGTGCTTCATTTTTAATTTGTCCCTCTGCCATTATTTTTAATGCTGCTAAGTGTTTTGGGATATTACGGGTATGATAGATGCTATGAAAAAAATAAAGTTGTATTTAAACTTAGGGCCAGATCCTCAGCTAGTGTAAATCAGTGTAGTTCAGCTGAAGCCAATGGACACATACCAGTTTACATGAGCTGAAGATGTGGCTCTTAAAGTTTATCTGTTTATCTAATATATTGATTAGCTAGCTGCATTTTAGAAATGTAAAAATATTTAAGAAAAATTAATGAAGTGCACATTTAAGATTAATTTAAAGGCTGGAATATTATACCCACTTCTAAGTTTATACAACAGCTTTTCCCCAACTGAGGTTAGGGTTGTCTCCTACCTCTTCATTGCAAACCCACGGAAGAAAAAGGAAAATTTCTGTTTTACTGAACTTCTTACCATTTAGGGCTCAACAAAAGAGAAACTGCTTAATGAATACTGAATATTAAAATCTACATTAACATAGCTTGCCTCTAGTCCATACCACCATTATACTGTGATCCCATCAGATCTCAAAAACTAAGCAGAGGTGAATCAGGTAAACACTTGGATGGGAGACATCAAATAAAAAACCTAGAAGCTGCATGAATAGTATTGGTGATTCATAATAACAACAACAACATTGCGCATCTGTAGATGTCAAAGAGTCATACAAAGTTGCACAAGTGTCATTATCCCTATTTTACAGGTGGAGGCACTAAAAAGCAAAGAGGTGAAATGACTTGGCCAAGATCACACAGAGTCAGTGATACAAACAGGAACAGAGCCCAGTCTCCTGACTGCAAGTCCAGGATCCAGTCCACTGGATTATATTGCCAATATTGGGACTTTTCCCTCTAAGGAATGTCCTAACTGTACTGATGACATTCACATGACATATAATGCCTTATTTTAAAAAACAGTGATAAACAATAAGATATAATCTCACTCAACATGACAAGTACTGTACAAACAGCACTTACATTTAGATCAAAGAAAAATGTAGTGTTTCTTTCAAATCAAAACCAAATGTTTAATAGCACTGTGCATCTTCTCCTTAATACCAGGAGTTTAGGTTTCTGAATTTTAGTGAGTTTGAAATAGAAATCTCTCTCACAGTTTCATTAATTTTAAGGCTAAAAGGGCCAATGGTGATCATTTAGTTTGACCTCCTGCATAACACAATCCAGAGGACTTCCCTAAATTAATTCCTGCTTCAAATCTAATAGCTGAAGTTCCAACTAGAGCATATCTTTTAGAAAAAATATCCAATCCTGATTGAAATATTTCCAGTGATGTGGAATCCACCACAACTCTTGATGCGTTGTACCAACAATTAATTAATGAGCAGGGGATCCACCGCTGGTGGCTTAGCAGTAGAGAGGAACTGGGCACATCTAGTAATAGACCAGTAGCAGAATGTCTTTTGTTTCTGATATATTTTAAAAACTTTCTTGTTGTCCTTAAATCTGCTGCAATAGATTTTTCTTTGCTGCCAACGTTCCCTTTTTCTATTTGTTATACGTTGATTTTTTTCTTGGCTGCTTTTACTTCCCCTCTAAACTAGGCCAGTTTTTTCACCTGTGGGACTATGGCTTTTTGGGCATCTAGTAAAATGTTCTTAAACAGTTTCCAATTATTGTTCACATTTTTCCATTTAAATTTGTTCTCCCAGTTGATTTGGCTTATAATTTTCAGCTTTGTGAAACTGACCCGTTAAAAGTACCAAGTATTTATATTACTGGTTGGGACACAGGAAGGAAGAACCAGAATTCACTAATCCTGAATTAATAAACCTTGCCATACTGCTAACACAAAAGCAAGCAGGCACAAACAAAGCAGTGAATGAAATAGAAAGCAAGGTATTTAACAATCTGGGTTTGGACAAGAAGTGATGAACATTACTGACCAGTGGAACTGAATATTCAATATGAGTAAATAAAATAAAGGGCACAAAGTACTAAATGAGAATTTTTTTAAAATTACTTCTCAATATTTATTACTAAACAAAAATATTACAGATACTAACTCAAAGTGGCAAAAGGAAGGACATTCAGAACCAAGGTCATAACACTGTGCAATTCATCCCATTATGACTAGACATTGAAATACAAACAATGATACAGAACAGGACAGATTCAGTTAAGAACTCCTACGGTACCATAAACACTAAGAGGTTAGGAACACAGTGATAGCTCTAATTACAAATCACAGAAATGTAAGGTGGGAAGGGACCTTGAGAGGTCATCAAATCTAGCCCCCTGCACTGAGGCAGGACCAAGTAAACCCAGACCATCCCTGACAGGTGTCTGTCCAACCTGTTCTTAAAAACCTCCAATGACGTGATTCCATTTGGAAGCCCATTCCAAAATTTAACTACCCTGATAGTTAGAAAGTTTTTCCTAATATCTAACCTAAATCTCCCTTGCTGCAGATTAACTCCATAACTTCTTGTCCTACCTTCAGTGGACATTGAGAACAACTGATCATCGTCCTCTTTCTAACAGCTCTGAATATCTTTAAAGACTATTATCAGGTCACTCATTAGTCTTCCTCTCTCAAGACTAAATACACCCACATTTTTAATCTTTCCTCATAGGTCAGTTTCTAATGCTTTTATCATTTTTACTGCTCTTCTCTGGACTCTCTCCAGTTTATCCACATCTTTCCTAAAATGTGGTGCCCAGAACTGCACACAGTATTCGGCCTTAGTGAGGCCTCAGCTGGAGCAGAACAAGTCAATTACCTCCTGTGTCTTACATAGGACGCTCCCGTTAATACACCCCAGAATATCAGCCTCTCTCACAACTCTGAATATGCTCACTCATATTCAATGGACTATCCACTATTATCCCCAGATACTTTTCAGCAGTACTACGACCTAAGCATTTATTGCAGTTGTGCATTTGATTTCTCCTTCCTAACTGAAGTACTATGCACTTGTCTTTATTGAATTTCATCTTGTTGATTTCAGACCAAATCTCCTCTTTTCAGATGGTTTAGGTCAGAACCTTAAATTATGTCAATAAAGTTATTTGGTTCCAATAACAGTGGTAGAATAATAATAATACTTAGCACTTTGACAGAATCTTCACAGTGCTTTACAATAATAGGCACCTGCCCATCAAATCTCCTGGAGGGGAGAAAATAAGTCAGCTGTGGGAACCAGCTCTTAAGGCTTCCAACACCAGAAGCAGCTCTCCCAGGGCAGTGATGGTAGGCAGAAGGTAGGTCCTGCTATTGCAACTGGAAAGGAAAGAGGTTGTTCCAACTAGGGACATTGTCCCAGAAAGTTTACACTTTGAAGACCATGAACTAGGGACAAGGAGAGCAGGATATATATGAAAGAAGCTGGAGACTCACACACATCATAAGATCAGCCTCAATGGGAACCCCAAAATTTAATGCCACCTCTGTAGTTTAAAGGTAAATATACCTGTAACAGAGCACTGATCCTTGGGTGATCCGTTCATCTGTTATAGACTCTGGCCATTGAAAATTGGGAGTCATAGTTGTAACTCATATGACTAGGAGCAAGCATGTGATCTAAAGGCATCTAGACATAAGAATCACTTAGACAGAGGCAGGAAAAAGAAGAGGACCAGGGTCAAAGAAGAACCTGGGTTAGATACCAGGGACAGGAGAAGTCTTAATGTGGTCTTCCCATAACAGCCAGGCAAAAGGGGCTCTACTGCACGATGTAGGGAAATGGCTGCAGAAAACCCTTCACCAGCAGATGAAAGACTATCTGAGCTAACCAGAGAGCTGACAGACTGCAAAGCCCACAGGGAGCTGTGAGAGAAAGGATTAACTGTACAAATACAAGTGAGGCAAACACATTATAGTTAATAATAGCAGCAGCAACGATTTCTATTCTAAAAATTGTTGATTCGAATACAAGTCTTTGGAGGAGCCCACAATGACTTGGCTTTTCAAGAAATTAACGCATATTACATAGCAGACTATATTATGAAAATCAAGCTGCTTTTCCTTTGACGTAGCATTCAAATAGAAGCTACTGAACAATGTAAACAGCATACCAAGATGGAAGACTTCTTTTACAACCAGTTTAAAGCTCTGAAGTATTTATCTATCTCCATGGTATAATGCATATGATCTTAAACTGAACGAGACCTTTTGTTGTCCTTATTCAAACCATTTGATTACTACTCATACGACAACAAATACATACATTCGTTAACAATGTACATTGTACATGTTCTCCAGATTTTTTTTTAGACTCCTTTCCATTTCCCACAGATGTTCCCATGAAACTTTATGTGTTGTTTCCACAGGCCACAGAGTTCACAATCCCTTGCACCCTGGAAACTAGATACTGGGACCAAAAAAATAAAAACAAAACCAAAAATCCTACACAGTCGTGCGGAGCACACTACCACAAGGTACTCTATCTACAGACTGTTTGGCATCACAAGATATTCCATCCACAAGTGATTGGTCTCATGTACAAAAGATTTCAAGCCTGCTATATTCAACAAAAACAATCTGAAATACTTAGAGAACAATTTATTTTAAAAAATCCATAAAAACCCCTTCAACTTACTTGTCTTTGAAGACATCTTGAGCAGTCTTCTGTTCTTTCTTCTTGCCAGCATCTTTCAGGGGGAAAAGTGCCTTTATTTTTTCAAGAGGAGCCTGGCATCTTTCTCTCACCTCTTGAGGTATCTCCAACATTTCTAAAAGGTGCTGTTCAATGGGTGGCAGTGGCTTGTCAGGATGAAAAGCCTTATGCTGCAGGCACTGTCAGGATAAAGAGTGGGCTAGTGAGGAGAAGGGTTTTCAGGTTGCATTTTACAATTCACCCGTATTTGGCAAAACACCTTCTAGTTTTATACAATGAATATTACTACATAGGTGAGAAATATCAAGATTGGCTGAAAACAGTCATGTGATGAGACAAACTTCCTGAGGACCTCCTCAAAGGCCAATAACAATATAAACCAAACAGCTCAGACAAGCAAATGAGAGCATCCTCACTGGCTGCAATAAATTCTGTGAAAACTATTACTTAACTCCCAGAAACTAAACAGTTGCTTTCTCCTTCCAGCTGCCTAACTTCAATTTACCTTTAAAATGTTAGTTTCAAAGGAAATGACTGTTTAAATTCATGGTCATGTGAGAGAGATTTTCAGATATTTCTGATGGAGACATTCTGAATACAGGTAACAATATATATACATTGACTTCCTGCTTCAGTAAACATCAAGCTTTATTGTCCCTCAAAGAAAACATTTCCTCTTGGGTCAATCATATCTGGATATTCACAACAGAAGTAATTATGTACCTATGAGCAAATAGAAAGAGAGAGAAATTAAAAGGCACAGGTAAAAGAGAATAGATATTTTTTCAGATTAGATTTGAAAAGAGCGAGAGAATGGATGAGGCTGACAGAGGCACATGAAGGCTCGAACAGATGGCAGGAGCTACAGAAGAGAAGGTTCTTTCACAACAGTGGAAAGACAGTAGACAAAGAGGAGGCCAGTGCTAGACAAAGAGGAGGACAGAGAGAGACCAGGTCAATGAGGTGGGCTGAAGAATTTCCATGGAGAGTTTTAAAAACAAAGCAGGCACTTTTGAATTGATATGAAATGAGTGGGGAGCCAGTGCAGATGTATGTTTGTATATCCGAGGAACATTTGCTACTGAAATGCACTGTACAATATATATTATCTACAAATGTGTGGGTAAATATTCAAAACGCCAAGCAAACAGAGTTATGCTCCCTTGTTGGCTGTCAGGCATGACCTCAATTTAAGAAAGAAAAACAAAACAAAAAACCCTCCACATTCATGCTGAAGAGGTGCCAATAAAACCAATCCCTATCATATGTTACACATCAATACTGATGCTCTTCCATGCTGCCATTCAGAGTGCAATCCACATTAGCATACACTTTCAAAAGGAGGCAGTTGCACAAAGCAACAGATTGAAAAACACTTGTAATGATTTAAGGCATAATTATTTTGAAAAAGAATAAAGATGTTGCTGGAGGCTGTAGCAATGGCTCGTGTAATACAAAAACAATATTAAAACAGCGTTAGGGGACTGAATTAAACTCACAAAAGCAAGACATTGTGAATCTGATTTGAATATATATTGTAGGCTACTGTATCCTAAGGTCCTCTGTGAGTCAGCTGCAGTAACAGGGTGGACTGAGAAGCAAGAGCTGCCTACATTTATTTACACCTAGCTGCTTTCGTGGGTGTGACAGGACTTTTGATGTTATTTTAACCCTTAGACTAAGAGGATAAGAGACTGTTCCTCAAGGAAGAGGGCTTCTGGCTGCCGAGTGGGGGAGCAGGTCAGTGAGGTGATAGGCACCTTGGAAACACTTAAGCTAAATAAATAAATAAATAGAACTCTCTGTATATTTATCCTGAAGTTTCTATCTCAGTCCGTCCCTCCCACTCTGCTTCCCCTTTACTTTGAGCCTCATATTCCTCTTCCACTTCCCTTGGCAACCAGGCAGCCTCATGCTGCTACCCTGCTTCCAGGCTCACTCTCCCATTCGTGTACTCTGCTCTGCTTAAACCCCAGATGTGCCTTGCATTCCTAGCCTGAAGGAAGGATCAGGATTTGGTAGCAGAAAGTGGCAATTCACAATTCCATAGTGATGCACACAGAATGAAGATCTCCTAGATACGTAAGATGGACAGGGCCAGTTCAGACTGACTGCAGGGAAGAGTCCCGACTTGCTTTCCCTAGAAGCAGGCAGACAGCCTCAACAAAACGCTTAGGGACCAGTTGGTCCTCAAAGTGTTAGGACACTGGCTAACCTCCAGGTGTCTAGACGTTCAGGTGAGATCTATTTTTGTAACTGGTTTAATACAACCTTTTGAAAGATTCATTCCGGTCTCATTTCCAATAAGAATGCCCCACAGTCGCTGTTTCAACCTCTCATGGCTCCCTTCTGCCACCTGTCTTCTACATCAAGTAAAAGCCATGTCCACATGGAGCTTTTTGAAGAAATCTCCCACCATGGCTGCACAGCCTAAAAACCTCAGTGCAGGAGCACCTACAGGCTCAGTGCTTACATCAGGGTGAATTAAATGTAACATATAAACAGGGGCAATGTCCTGTGAGGGATATTAGACCTGGATTGTACAGCAGAAACCCTTAAATTATGCAGCACCTTCTCATCCAAGCTCTTCCACTCATTAATTTCCCGCTCACCCTGTCCGAGTACAGCACAATTTGTCTAGTGTAACTTATTACTTATTTTGATATTAAATTTATTTTATTGTATGCTGCCCCAAAATTTACAACGTGCTGCAGATTTCTGTACTGAAAATAAATAACTGCATCACAGAAAATGTTGAAGGGAAGCTGGAGGTTTTGATAGCTGAATAGGAGAGTCGGTTTCCCACCCAGGAAGATACAGGAGTTGGTTTTGGTTTTTTGGCACCTAGGAGGAAGTTGAGGCTTTTGTATTGGGGAGGAAGGACTGAATTCCTCATCCTTCACTCCAGCTAACTCCGACAGCCATTTACCATCCCTTTGCACCCTCTCATATAAGCCACTGCTTCTAGAGATGAAAACGTAATTTATCTAGATGCTTCTGCTTAAATATCAACATTCACTGCTAATCATTTTAAGTACCTTCATGAGGTAACGGGGCAGTTCATTGTTTCCCTCAGAGGCATTGTCTCAGGCTGTGTGTGGATTCATGCAGACATCACTGTACTGGTTATATTCACAGCATATTTTAAAGGTTTTCTTGGCAACCCATAAGAGCAATAGGTACAACTCCTTTTTTTTTTTTTTTTTTTTTTTAATATAAGTTTAGTTTTTGGAGTGCAACTATGCAGCAAATTCAAAAATAAGAGTAATTTTGCTGCAATTTATATGGCTGCATAGTCATATGACACTCAGGATTCTACCTAGAAACTGTGCTGTAGTAAAACAGATGTATACTAACGAACTGGCAGAAAATAATTAATAGATTATGGCTTACTATTTAGACTGTATGCTTCCTGAGGCAGGTACTATATTTTATTTTATGTTCGTACATCGTCTAGCACCCTTGGTATATCTACACAGCAACTAGACACCCACAGCTGGTCTGTGCTAGATGACTCAGCTCACGGGGTTGGGGCTGCAGGGCTGTTTCATTGATGTGTAGACTTCCGGGCTTGGGCTGGAATCCAGGCTCTAGGACTCTGCGGGGTGGGAGGGTCCCAGAGCCCAGGCTCCAGCCTGAGCCCAGAAGTCTACACAGCAATGAAACAGACCAACAGCCTGAGCCCTGCGAGTCCGAGTCAGCTGGCATGGGCCAGCCCTGGGTTTTTCTTTTCTGTGTAGACGTACACAATGAGGCCCCAATCCTGACTGGGACCTCTGGCCACTAGCATAAATAATAAAATTAATGCCCCACCAATAGCAGCCTCTCCTAGGGAGTCCTATTTTCCCTCTAAAAACAAAATATTTACAGTTACACAGTTACCCTCCAGCAGCACGCACTCTCAAATCAGTCATTGGGATAATGCCATTATTCTGTTTTGGAAGTCAATGACACACTAAGGAAAGATATCTCCAATACATGACTGTCCATTGAAGCAGAGGAAATTCCATCAAAACATTGTTCCATTTATAAATAAAACCATAGGGTGGGTTTTTTTCTAACTCCCAACTCTGCAAACTCCCCCTGGGGCTTGCCTCATGCTGGGGTCTTTCCATCTCAAATATCACCACCAAGTAACAAAGCTTCTGCTTGCCAAATCTTGCAATCAGTTGCATTCTGTACAATCACTCTGGTAGGCAGAACCTGAATGCTGGGTTCTGCAGGGGTCATTGAGGGTAGGATTTCAAGACAGTGGAATTACACTTTTGTCACTAAAGACAAAATTTGGCCCACAGAACCTTCTATTTCTGGTGACAATGCAGTAAAAAGAACAAACCCAGGATGACTCGCAGAACCCAGGCTGAATTTGCAGGCACGTAGGAAAAACATTTTTTAACTTGTAAAATGTGCAAATTTCATCTGGAATCATTGAGACACAATAAGGATGGACCCCACAGTGCCATTTTAGTCACTTTTCAGAGCAGAAACCCACGTTCTACAATATTCTATCCATGGCCCTGTGTATAACATGCTTATGCAGCTGCATAAATTGCATCATAATTGCCCATCTTTTTGAATTTGTCACATCTTTTTTTAAAATGAACCCTTAAATTCTGGGACATAATTAAGTCTCTCGCCTTCATGGTTGCAAAGAAAACCTTCAGATGTGAAACAAATGTAAATCAAAACGCAGACAGTTTGAAACAATAACTCTGAATCAAGTGTGAACTGCTCCATTTATCTCTAAAATGTGTTAACTCTGAAGCCCAATGAGGATATTTTAAGTGTCAGCGCTGTTAACTATTTCACTGCTGATCATTTTAGCAGAAACACCAAGCTAACACACTTATCTATAACCGCTGGATGCAGTAGCAGATGGTGCAGGTGGATGTTTTCAGGGTTTGCTGGGGTAGAGAATGAAGAATTAAGACCCTCCCAAGATTTAAAGTCAATCTCTGCCCCTGCCTAAAAGGGGAAGGGGAGGAGGGCATCCCCTCTTCAACAGCCTCCTCCTTGCCAAAACACAAAACAAACTTTCCTTCCTGAGGGACAAAGGCCCCAACTATTACCCAGTTTCCAAACAATAATTTCTATCATGCAGTTATACATTATCAGTATAAAAATCTGATACTAAACATATTTTATGTTGGCCGTACACTTTCAGTTTGTTGCCAAGTAAAATAAATAAATAACAAGGGATACTACACTGATTATGTTGCACTGGACCAGGCAAGTGGAAGAGCAGTGAAGGACGGAGTTTGTGTGGGCAGTGCTGCATAAGTTGGTCTACGGTGGCAAACAGAACATGGGACATCGGTTCTTTATCTAGAAAGAAGATGCAGCTGTTTCTCAAGCAAATGCCTTACTTGTAAACGGCCCAACATATCCTGGCTGGCCTGGGTTTCCTTAGATGATAAGGCTTTGTTAGACTGCCTGTTCAAACCCTTATGATGCAGGGAGCTAGAAATATTCAGTCTGAAACTGATGCCAGTGGCAAGAGACAAGCTAGTAGCCACTCAGGATCTTGGGATTAATTCATTTAACTTCCACCTGTCACAATCCAAGTCTTTTCATACAACTCTGAAAAAGAGGGGGAGGGGTGTGTAGAAACAGGAAAAGTTTTAACCTGAAAGTTTATCATCTCACCTGATATAACCTCTGAAACTGAGGGTTTGGTATTTTGCTGGTTTTAAATATGTCTTCGGTTGTCTCCCCATCATCATCTTCATAAACCAAACTCATAGAATCAATCAGAGAGTCAACTGCAGATAACTGATCCTCTAAACCAACAAATATAAATATGCACAAAAAAGATTAAATACACTTGCAGACGGATCTGCTTGTAATAATTCACCCACAAAGATTCACTCCAGAATATAAGATTTTAACAAAGGCATCAAATGCCCCAGAATTCACTGTGTTTTATATTCCCTGGGGATCCAGACAGGCTGATAATGAACATGGATAATGGACACAGTAATGAAAACCCTGCATTGTTTAAGGACTACAATGTAAAGTTATAGAGCCTTTCAGTTTTGTGAAGATCTCAGTTACTGCTGCCTTTCTGCTTCCATTTTTCTTCTTTTCCAAGATGTTTTTATTTGTAACAGAAGGTTTATAGGCCACTTGGAAAATGAGGAGAACAGTTGGTTTGGAGTACTAAATGGAGTAATGCAACTTTTAAAAGTTACAAATGTAAATTAACTCAGTTCACAATAGCCAATTATTGCCTTGGTAAGATGGGTTGTTAAATTTCTGCTTTCAAACTGCCTGTTACAGGCAGGAAATCGAAAGCTTCATGTCCTGACTGTCAGATTCTTGTTCCTTTTCAGAGTGGGCCTTACAACAAATGAGAACATCCAGAACACAGTCTGGATTACACATTACCCCACTAATCCAATCTACTCCAGACTCTTGGGACAGTGAACCAAACACTGTGGGGTTTCACCTTGGCCTCCTGTCTGAATCCCAGCACCTGTGTGTGCCTGCTTCTTCAGCACTAATACTTGCACACAAATTTAAACACCAGCTTTGCACTTGTAGATTACATCACCGTATGCATAGGAAAGTGGCTGTTAGATGGCCTATCTGAAGGAGCTGCTGGTTCTCAGTGCAGTTCCTAAAGTAGAGAGGTCTACAGTGTGAACCCCATCACAAAGAAACCCTTTGCTGCCAAAGACTGACTGGGTCATGGGGGATTAACCAGTTCTCCCTAAAATCATAAAGGTTCAGATGACAGCTTGTGATCATTTAACCTGAGACAGACTTTAGCCTGCAGTATAGTGTTGAAAGACTGTGTGCAATCCTGAGAGCCACTCAGTCTCCAACTAACCAGACAAAGTTCTGATGAGCTGACCAAACTGACTTTTTCCAAATCAGATTATGTTTTCAAGGGAAAGTCAAACATTCCATGTATTTTAGAGTGACTTAAAGTTATGGTATTAGGCTGCAGCCAATTAGTGAGACAATAAGGGACCTACTCACCTGTAGGAGTGTACTTTTTATTGTTTTTCAAAGAGGAAAACATGTATTGTCGTAAGTCTTCCATGTAGGGTAACTGCACATACATCAGACACTAAGGGGGGGAAAAACAAAAGAGAAGCAAGTGAACTTGAAGTGAAAATTTAAAGTTAGTTCCAGAAGTAAAGGCAGCAGGAGTATAAGGAAATCAGAAATCTAGAAACTGTACAAATTGAAAGAGTTTGATTTACTAAGAACTGTAGTACAATACAAATGTTAAGTACAATATTTAACATAATTATTACTTTCACAAATATCAGGATGATTAAAAAAAATTGCGTCAGTAATGCTCTAGCCATTTATTAGACCTATTGGATCACCTGGTCCATCATCCTGCTAGTTTAGGATTGTTGCCTAGAGCTCTGTCCAAACCAGCTTTAAATATCCCATGCAATGGAGCTTTCATCACTACCTGTGAGAGACTGTTCTAAAGCCTACTGCATCTTACCATCAAGCAAGTTGTTTTTGACATTCTCAGCCTAATTTTTTTTTTCATATACCTCCTCCAGCTCATAGCACCCTAAATAATTCTTTTCCATCCTTGATGTTTATACCCTTTAAAAATAGTCTCTCACAAGTAAGATCACTGGAAACATATGCTGCATAAATTCTGCAATACTGTACAGCCGTGTGTGTGTGTGTGTGTGTTTTAAAGCATTCATTTTTTTTAAAAACTACATTTCTAGCCCTTCTGGCTACAAAGGAAACTTTCCCAAATGCAATGTGAAACAATCCAGCACTATCTTCCAGAGTCTACAGACTAACTCAAACAGTATCTCTGAGAGGTGTGAAATAAAGAAAATGTAGAATCATAGAAATGTAGGGCTGGGAGGGACCTTGAGAAGTCATAGAATCATAGGACTGGAAGGGACCTCGAGAGGTCATCTAGTCCAGTCCCCTGCACTCATGGCAGGACTAAGTATTATCTAGACCAGTGGTGGGCAACCTCCAGCCCGTCAGGGTAATCCGCTGGCGGGCCATGAGACAGTTTGTTTACATTTGCATGGCCACCCGCAGCCAGGCCGGCTCCAGGTTTTCTGCCGCCCAAGCGCGGAAAAAAAAAAAAAAAAGCCGCAGCAGCGCGATCGCGCCGCTCTACTCTTCGGCAGCAATTTGGCGGCAGGTCCTTCGCTCCGAGAGGGACTGAGGGACCCGCCGCTGAATTGCCGCCGAATACCTGGACGTGCCGCCCCAATAGCGGCCGCAGTGTCGCCCCTTGGTATTGGCCGCCCCAAGCACCTGCTTCTTTAGTTGGTGGCTGGAGCCGGCCCTGCCCGCAGCTCCCAATGGCCACGGTTTGCCGTTCCCAGCCAATGGGAGCTAAGGGAAACATCGCAGGCTGGCGTGCCGAAGGTTGCCGACCCCGGAACTAGACAGTGGAGAGTCTTGAGTTCACTCATTCCAGTCATAAAGCCTGGGCACACCATAAGCTTGGAGCTGCTCAGCTAGTAAAATACCACTAATCAAAAGTGATGGCCAGTGCTGTTGTCTCCCACCTTCTCTGGGAGCTCTCTGGGAGGTCTTCTCTGAAGACCAGAACTGACAAGCTGACTAGACAGAAGGGTCAGAAAGAACTCTTTCTAAAGGTCCCACAAAACCCTGCCACTTCACTGCTATATTCCCATATATTAAAGAAGAAATAAACAAGGCCCTTATGGCCATTAGAAGTGGAAAAGCTGCTGGCAAGGACCACATTTACCACAAATTCCTTAAGAATTTGGGACCAAATGGATAAACATCGTTCACAGACCTAGTCCCTGCATTACATTCAAGATAAAGATCCCAAAAAGCTGGTTTAAGGCTGTAGTCATTACCCTGCTCAAACATGGGAAACCAACAAATGATGCCACCAGCCATCACCCAACAGCATTCCTCTCCACAATTTGCAAGTTAATGGAGAGGGTCTCACTGGTCCATCTCACCCCATCTTTGAGGCCATCCTGCCAAAGGAACAGGCTGGTTTCAGATCAGGATGAAGTTGCTACAACCAGGATCTTGCCATTACTAGTCACACTGAGGCTGGCTTCCAGTGAAATCTAAAAACCGGAACAGTGGGGATAGATTTATCGACCACCTACGACACGCAAGTCATCCAGTCCAGCCCCCATTCAATTCAATGGGATGTCAAATCAAAAACTTCATGACAACAAAATTAAATGTCAACTATCTCACTGCTGATTACTTTAGCACAAACTTCCCACTCATGTGCTTTATTCAGTGCAGCAAGATACATTTGAAAAGCCATTTGACAGCTATTGGATCCACATTCTGCACTAACATGCATCCTATGGGGTTACCTGGAGTATAAATCAGTGAACAATCTGACCACAACTTTTAAAGTTACAAATACTGAATGAAGTGGGCATTCACCCACGAAAGCTTATGCTCCAATACATCTGTTAGTCTTAAAGGTGCCACAGGACTCTCTGTTGCTTTTTACAGATCCAGACTAACACGGCTACCCCTCTGATTCTAAATACTGAATGTTTTTTCTTGTCCCCTCCCTTCTTGACTGCTTTGCTATGAAGAAAATCAAATGTTTGACTGAAGATCTAGAGCATGGGTTTTCAACCAAGGGCTGCGAACAAGTTCTAGCAGGTTCATGGCCACCTCCCTTTCTTTATAGCTAGGATGGCAATGAGGTCCCGAAATATTTTTCTGTTATAAGAGGTTCATGGTATGGAAAAGGTTGAGAACCAATGATATAGGGCAGGGGTCCCCAATGCGGTGCCTGCGTACTGGCCGGCGGATGAGCAGCCGCCGAAATGTCGCCGACAAGCAGCGTCATCCAGAGGCATTGCGGCCGAAATGCCGCTGATTTTCGGCGGCATTTTGGCGGCGACACCTCTGGATGGCGCTGCTTGTTGGCGGCATTTCAGCGGCGACGCCTATTGACGTTGCCGCTTCTCGGCGGCATTTCGGCGGATGCTCGTCCGCTGGCCACGGTGGCTCGACGTCTGGCACCCGCCAGACGAAAAAGGTTGGGGACCACTGATATAGGGGAATTCAAAGATCTGCGGGGGAATACAGATGTCAGAGAGGTGAGGGGGGACATTTTAAAAAATAAAATGGGGTAAAATAAAAGTCGTTATTAAAACTATACAATAAAGACACACATTTAAACATATTGTTTTGTGTACCATGTGCATTTGCAGTGAGTTCACTCTAAAAAAAATCCCAAACTCTGCAAATCTCCCCCAAATTTCACAGATTCTGGGAGGGGAAATTCAGCAAAAGTTAACAACATTTCTAGCAGAGTTCTACTGGTTCTAGTGACAATTATTTCTTCCAGCATCTTAATGATTTTAACTGGCTGCTCAGAATTCCCAATTTCTTAGTATTTTGTTGGTATTTAGATGTCCAGAAATGACTGCAATATTCCAGATATGGTCTCATCACAGATTTATAGTAAGAGGAGATTATCTCCTTGCTCTGTGTCTTGATGTCTCCGTGTAAAACCCAAAATCACACTGGCCTCTTTTCCTGCCTTATCATACTGCAAACTCATACGTAATTTGCTTTGTTGTGAAGCTTCATCAATTAATGTTTGCAAAGAATGGATTTAAAGACTCTCTGAAGAAAGGCATTATATAAGGTCAAAATGTTACCTCATATGCATCCTTGATACATGGAAAGGCTACGCCAACCTGAGGATTAGATCTTCTGTCATAAGCATAACGTACTATGGCCACGACATCCAACTCATCCAAAGCATGAATCAGAGCAGAAAGAGCAACTGCTGCAGCCTGTCAAGAAAGAGCTGCAAGTTCATACAAGTCCTGGTTAAAAGCTATTCAGACCAACTTTCACACTGAATCCAAAAGCACTGGCAAAGACAAGGATGTCTCCACTTTTAGTCAGCGGCTTGACTTAAACACCACCTTTTACCGCCAAAAGACACAGCAATAGGCACAGTCCAAATCTGGTCACAACAGTGGATATATTAAAAAGTAGGGACTATCTTTAGATCCTGTACATACCACCATTTCAAAACAAAAATGGAAAGGGTTCTACGTGAAATTGCAGGATAGAAAGGAAGGAAGAAATGGTACTTTCAGGGCTTTGTTTTTGAAGTTTCTATTTTCTTGAATGTTGACAGTAGACCCAGATTTCATTTTAAATGTGAGAGAGAATGAGTGCAGGGGCATTACATAGTCACCAGTGAACAAAAGGTTAAACCTCAGTTCAGGTTCCCTGTCCCCTTGCACAGATGTCCAGAGGGAGGACTATAAAATGGCTGCTAGGAAGTCATAAGGCTTGCTTGAACCCCAAGTTGGAGAGCTTGGGTTCCTTTTCTGGTTATAGTAATTTATTTTCCTTTTTCCTCATAATCATTAGCCCTTGAAGGGAAAGAAACCTTGCTGACTGCCTCTGTATTTTTTTCTGCTGAGTTTTATATCAGTTTGCAACATTTCAAACTTTGAAAAAAATACAAACCACGCTTTGCATTCCATGAGAGAGTCTGAGATACAATGATCCACACAGAATCAAGCCACCATTTACAAACATGGCAAATATGACCTACTTGCAGCCTTCCCAGGTATAATTAAACAACAGTGAAACTTACAAATTTCTCATTTCTGATTGGACACGTGATACTCATTTTGGGCTCAATCCAGCTCCCATTGACCTCTATGAGACCTGGATCCGGACCTTTGTAAGTTGCATAGTGAAGAATGTATTTGTTTTATTAACACCAAAGGACCCCTACACCAACTTTACTGCCAGATTCATTACCATTAATTCACGGTGAGCTGCCACTCAACTTAAAATTCATTTATCTCACCTCATCATCTTTCGCTGCAAAGACCTTCAGAACCTGGTTGCCCATGTAGTGATGCCTCTGGATCTATAAATTAAAGTTTCTAAAATGATTAGTTTTGATCTATAACAAATGTCATTTTTAATTGTACCAACTAATTAATTGTACACTAGAAAAAAACAAACATAATACCCACATGTAAAGCCAAAGCATTTAATTACTATGTACGGTAGATATAAAACCTATACGTTGCTCTGTTTCCATTTACCACACAATGTGAAACTCTACTCATATTTTGCAGTATTCATCATAGAGAACCGCCATCCTATCAAATGATGTTTGGAAGGTGCTGCACTAGCCTTATTAGTCTGTATGGAGAGTGGCAGTGCTTGCCAAAGAGAAAATTACACTTCACTGGGACAGATAGGATTCAGCATCCACATTTTGCTTTTACGACCTGGCAAAATTCTCAGATCTGAGATCAGACTTGGACTAACAAATTCCAGGATATGTGGCAGTCATTGCTAGCTATGAATGGGCAATACAGAAATTAAATACTGGACTCATGGAAAATTTGTCTTGGGGTGAACAGTTCTACATGTTATTTAATACTATTTAGAAAGTTACAGACAAGACTAAAGCATGCCTGGTACTGGTTCTCTTCTTTTTGTTAAAAATCTTTGAACGTGTGGATAATATAATAATAATATAATATATGGAGATATACCCATCTCATAGAGCTGGAAGGGACCCTGAAGGGTCATCGAGTCCAGCCCCCTGCCTTCACTAGCAGGACCAATTTTGCCCCAGATCCCTAAGTGGCCCCCTCAAGGATTGAACTCACAACCCTGGGTTTAGCAGGCCAATGCTCCAACCACTGAGCTATCCCTCCATCCTCTATCTATGGATGTAGATTTGGAGACAGATGTTCAGCAGCTGTAAACTGTCGTAACCTCATTTAAGTCAATGACAATTTATGCCAGATGGGGATCTGACCTTCAGAAATCAGCACCATTCCTGAAGCTCTTGAAGTCAACCTGTTGTATCCACTATTATTCCTTCCTATTTGTTTTTAGGAACTGAAATACTATGCTGTCGAGCATCACATATACCTAGATATTTATGTCGCTGCATTTTCTTCGGTTTGCCAACTAACGTCTCTTTTGTGTATTTTAAAGTCTTGTATGATTTCTTGATTTACATGGTATTGCTTATAAATTAAAAATCAAAGTTTAAAAACCAGTAATAAGATGCCTTATGATCTTCTTTCCTCAGGGATGCGAATGATTGAAAAAGCTGCTTCAGTACATTGAGAAAATGATATGAGGTGGGTTTATTCCCTCTTTAATTCTGTATTTGGAACTGCTCCAGTTTCTCCGGTTAATATGCTGTATGCTGCACTGGAAAAGGAGGAGAGGAGCAGACGCCGATGGCTGAGGAGGAGGAGCCACCTGTCTCAAGGCAGGGAAGTTCGCGGCCACTGCACCAAAGAGGAGGCAGAGTAGGGTGGTGGAAGCCAGGGACTCCCTTCTGAGAGGGCGGAGGCACCCATCTGCCAGCATGACATGATGTCCCGGCAGGTGTGCTGCCTGCTGGAACCCGCATCTAAGACGTTACAGAAAGGTTGCTGAGGCTCGGCTATCCCTCTGACCGCTACCCCCACACTGCTCATCTGTGTGGACACCAATGATTTTGTCAGGTCTGAGAAGATCAGCAGTGACTACAGGGCTCTGGGGGTGAAGGAGTCAGGGATGCAGGCTGTGTTCTTGTACATCCTCCTGGCTGGGGCCCAGGCAGGGATATGTGTATTCTGGAAATGAATGCATGGCTGCACAGACAGTGTTGATGGGAAGGCTTTGGCTTTCTCGATCATAGCATGCTGTTCTGGGAAGGAAGACTGCTGGGAAGAGATGGGACCCATCTGACCAAGAAGAGGAAAAGCATCTTTGCACAACAACTCATCAGCTTAACGAGGAGGGCTTTAAACTAGGTTCAAAAGGGGCAGATGACAAAAGCCCACAAGTAGGTATAAAAAAGGTAACTTCAACAGAGGGCTAAATGTTGGGGTGGAAATGGAAAATTACAAGAGGATCACAGGGGCAACAAGAGGGGCATATGCCTCTATATGTCTATACACAAATCCAAGGAGTATGGGGAACAAACTGGAAGAACTGGAAGTATTAGTCCATAAGCTGAATTATGACTTATTTGGCATCACAGAGATTTGGTGGGATAAGTCTCATGACTCAAATATTGGTATAGATGAGTATAGCTTGTTTTGCATTATACATCAAGAATATATACACTTGTTCTGAGGTCCAGAAGGAGGGGAGAGGCAGACCATCTGAAAGTCTCTGAGTGAAGATAAAAGGAGGAGCAGGGGAAGAGGAGCAGTGTCATGGTCAGGACCATCAAATCAGGAGGAGATGGAAGATGAGGCCTTTCTATAACAAATAAGGGACTTTAGCTACTCAGAATCTTGAACTGGACTCAGAACGGGATCAGCAACTACGTATGTGAAGAGCTAGCGCAGTGTGTTCTCACTGGTCTGTCTTGCTTAGCAGAAAGGCAGCTGCCTAAAATAGCAGCTTTACTTTCTGGGTGCCCACATGATCAGACTGTGTTATAATAATCCAGTCTAGAGGTGATTAAGGGAGGGGATGTTGTAACTAGATTCTCATGTGAAAGGAAATGGCACAAACTCCTGTCTAGTCAAAGATGTTTTGGGCCACTGCTGTTATAACAGAGTTCACAGACACCTCTAGCAAGACTGAGGCGGTGGACAACAGAGGGATGGTTACAGCGTCTGACTGCTCTCTATGTATTGCCCTCTGCCGACCAGCATCACCGCTGTTTTTAGTGGTGATGGCTAACGATCCTTCTGCTTTTCATCCAGGTTCCTATTTTGCCAAGGCACTGTAATATCTGGGAGACTTGACAAGACAGAGAAGTAGATTTGGGAGCATTCAGCATACTGCTAGCACTGAGGCTCAGTATCTTATGATCCCCTCAATGACTTCACCATGGATAGTGAATAAAAGAAGTAACTTGACTGAGCCCCGGGGGACTCCAGGAGGATGCGTAGATGCCCATAACCGCTATCAGGGATCTCCTGGAAAGGGAAGAGTAGTGCCAGCTTAAAATTTCCTGCTCTCATGTGTATGCATGTGTGTATATTCCACTTTTAGAACATGAGGCAAGATATCTCGTTGTCCAGGACTTCCCAAATGATTAAATCCTGCTTTCCTAGCTGATTGCCGAAGTTGTAGACAGCAGGAAGGCAAAGTGTTTGGTTTCTTATTGAGATAGGGAATGTCTCATCTTAAGCCTTGTAAGGCTCCCAGATGCCATGGCGATGAATGGCAAAATGAATGCTTCCAATAAAAAGAGTTAGAATATATCCACAAACACTCTTTAATATCTCTCTATAGTGTATGTATCTACTTTAAAAAGATATATAATCATCTTCCTATACTTACTGCTTCTGAACCCTCATTTTGTGAACCAATCACTACATTTAATTTTTGTTACTTTAATGAAAACAAGAGGAAAACCACTTAATCCTACGAGAATTAAGACACTTCGCTTCCAAGAGTTCTCAAACATTGGTGAGCTTCTATTGCTAGTACGGTGAAATGAACACACAGACTTGGACAAAGCCAGAGGATTTTGTGCAGGGAACTAACCAGGGACTGGGGAAGGAAGAATCCACTACCTTGCCACTGGCAGAGGGTGGGGAAATTCTGAAGCTTCTTCTTCATCCACTACTTCAGCTCCTGGGCTAAAATAGGGATTGCACTGCATCCGCCACCCCTACGTGAGGATTTGTGACCACTGGCTCTGTATAATCGTGAGCCAGAGGCCACAACGATGAACCTCGCTCAAATGCCCCCTTTATAGTGACCTATGTGGAGTCCAGATCCACTGGACATGGCAAATGTGAACTGTCCCTGCACATCTAATAGCAGCCGCCCACACAACATGCACCTGTTCACTGGAGCATAGCACAGCATCATTGTCCCCTGGTGACTCTGACCTATATTCAACAGTTATCCAGTAATTGAGTGGGAAGAAGTTCAATACTGCACCTGAGATGATCTGCTGAATCCTAATACTGAAAAACACTTTGCTTCGGTTTTGTATTTCATTTGCTCCTCATCTACTTTAGAGAAAGGAACTATATCGCTCCCATAGCGGAACCCTGGAGAACAAGAGATGAGCATCTGGTAAGCATAAGGGCCTACATTTCTTACACTGAAATTAGCACTCTGAATATTTTAACAACGCATGCACGCCCCACAGCTATACCCCATATGATTAACTTTGTAATTTACATCAAATTACTTTCTCCTGTTAACAAAATAATCACACACTCCATAGACACAATTTGCAAATCACAAAAAACAGTTACACTCCTTGTGCATCTTTTTACATAATGTACCTACTTTTGCAGATATCAGAAAAGAAAAAAAAATGTACTTAACACACTGCCCAACACCTTATACTCACAAAACAATACTCAGTGAAAAAGAGCATGAGCCCTCCTTGCGAATAAAAATAGCAAAAACATAACACAAATCAGCAGGAGACTCAAAGAAAGGAATCCACAAAAAATTCAGAGACCAAGCTGTCATTAAAATGGATATTAAAGACCAACTGATGCCTCATGGAAAAGCAAAAACCTTTCGATACAGAGACTAGTTGAGCTAGTGTTTATTTCTGTATTTTGCTTCCTTTGCTTGTTATTCCTGGGGATATTTGCATGAAATCAGGATCTTTGTTTCTTAGGAGTATCACCTGTTCTTGCTGCTTAGTCCCCAACCTGAAGTTACAATATTCTGCTTGCAATACCACAATTAGCTTCTGTTTAGCTGATTATGTTGTCAGAGCCTGAGGATGATGTCTTCAGGTGGGGAACAAACACCAGAAGCAGATGAACATCTCAAAATGAAGAACTTGTTTGCATACACACTTCCTTAGGAATTTGAAAAGAAAATGAAAAAGCAAATTGAAGCAAAACTCAAAAAACACGCTTAATGTGCAGAATACTCTGTAAACAGAATGTTCTTCAAAAATTTCTATGAAATATCAGGAGCTCTTTAACTGCAGTTGAATGTCAGGCCACTGGGTGAAGACATCTTTGGTCTCTCTAGTTTACTTTGATATTGGACTCAAAGGTAAACTGTAACTATTTACTACTGCTTTTCTCTGAGGAAATTATCTGACAGGCATTCACAGATCAGGAATTCAGCAGAGGGAGGTCAGGAATGCTCAAAGATTTCTAGAATGTTCTGACCCTGCTTGACGAAGCAGGCAGCAGCTTTGGGGTGAGGAAAGATCAAGAGAGTTTTAATATACACCTCTACCCCGATATAATGCGACCCGATATAACACGAATTCAGATATAACGCGGTAAAGCAGCGCTCCGGGGGGCGGGGCTGCACACTCCGGCGGATCAAAGCAAGTTCGATATAACATGGTTTCACCTATAACGCGGTAAGATTTCTTTGGCCCCCGAGGACAGCGTTATATCGGGGTAGAGGTGTATTATAACACAGCATAGCCTTGTTACCAACATTTTAAACTTCTAGCCTCTTTTTTAAACTATGCTGTAGCTCAACCACAACATGTGGGCTTGGTGCAGGAATCGCTGGGTAAAATCCCATTGTTATGATGGAGGTCAGATTAGATTATCATAATGGTCAGTTCTGGCCTTAAAGTCTATTAATCAAATCCCAAAATATAAAAACTATCAAGAGGTGAGTTAGTTTAGATCAGGGGTCTCAAACACGCGGCCCGCGGGGTTATTGCATGTGGCCCGCGAGCTCCTCACGGCCCCCCCGCCCTCCCCCAACGTTTACCTAGAGCGGCTGCCTGCCTGCCTGCCCTGCCCCCGCGCCGGGAATCAGCTGAAACCTGGGGAAGGAGGGGCGCAGGGGTGTGTGTGGCTGTTGCTTCAGGCACCGCGCCCAGCAGCTCCCATTGGCCACAGTTCCCCATTCCCGGCCAGTGGGAACTGCTGGGGGCGGTGCCTGAAGCAACAGCCNACCCCGCCCCCCTGCCCTGAACCCCCCGCTGCACCCCTCCTGCACCCCAACCCCCTGCCCTGAACCCCCACCACACCCCTGCCCTGAACCCCCTGCTGCACCCTGCACCCTGACCCCCTGCCCTGAACCCCCACCGCACCCCTCCTGCACCCCAACCCCCTGCCCTGAGCCCCCTGCTGCACCCTGCACCCTGACCCCCTCCTGCACCCCTCACCCCAACTCCCTGCCCTGAGCCCCCGCCACACCCCACACCCCTCCTGCGCCCCCTGGGGGCAGGGAGGGGGCAGAGTTGGGGTGGGGATTTTGGGGAAGGGGTTGGAATGGGGGCAGGGAAGGGGTGGGAAGAGGTGGGGCAGGGGCGGGGCCTCATGGAAGGGGTGGAGTGGGGGCGGGGCCGAGGGCGGCTGGGGGGAGGTGTCAGTAAATGCGGCCCTCGGCCCAATGTACTAGTCCTCATGTGGCCCTCGTGGTCATTTGAGTTTGAGACCCCTGGTTTAGATCCATGAACAGTGCCATCTTAGAGAACAACTACTAACAGGCAAATAAATGTACCCCTGCTCTACTAAGTCTACATGGATAGATCCATATTTAAGGCCCAATCCTGCTCTCAGTGACGTCAGGGCAATTACAAACTCATCTGAAACATTTAAGCATACTGAAGGAAATAGAAAGTGTCCCCAAATTACCTGGAGTGAGGGCAATAATTTAGCAGGAAAAGATGCTGTGGAATTTGAAGAGAACCCTACCTAAAATCTACCCTTTGTGCACTTGACTTTCTGTAGTCATTTGTACTGTCTCCCCTGTATAATTATTCTATTTTCCCCATTTGTGTAGGACTTTTAAACAGCACCAAGGGAAAGAAACATTTTTAAAAATAGCAAAATGTGACTGATAATAGTGTGTCCACATAGCAACTAGACACCCGCAGCTGGCCAGTGCCAGCCGACTTGGGCTTGTGGCTCTGTTTCATTTGCTGTGTGGGCTCAGGCTGGAGCCCGAGCTCTGGGACCCTCCCACCTCACAGGGTCCTAGAGCCCAGGCTCCAGCCCAAGCTCGGAAGTCTACTCAGCAATGAAACAGCCCCACAAGCCCAAGCCAGCTGGCACAGGCCAGCTGCGGGTTTTTCTTCGCTGTGTAGACATACCCAGGGAGACTGAGAAGCAGATACAGCACTTGAAACAATTTTTAACTCACATTTTTGAAAATGGACTGTATTTCAAGTTGATGATGTGCCTTTATTCATCTAAGAAATTGAATTCTTTGCATTCAAAGAGAAACTAAACTATGCAAAACAGAAATGTACATGCTGTGAGTACTATCCTGCATTCCATCACCGTGGCACCTCAAACCTCCTTTTAGTCTAAATGGTAACGCTAATTCTCAAACTTTTTCACGGTGAGAACCACATCTAACAGAAAGATTATCCCCTAAACACCCCCTTCTTTTCATTATCACAGAGACCACAGCACCTTCCATTCACAATTGTATAATATCCTTGTGGCACATACTTTTCCATGCAAGCAACTGCTATAACAGTGGGAAAGTATTTGATATATTTTTAGATATATTTTGATGCAATTTAACAGCTGGAAACAAGAAGCAGCAGCACCATCCACCAGCCCATCCACCATGGAGCACAAGTGCTCCACAGAGCGCAGCTTGGGAACTGCTACACTGCCTTCTAGTTCCTACCTGGCATTATTATTATTGCAATAATTAGAGTCCTGTGAAATTCTTTTTATTTTTTATAATTCTGGGGTGTGGGGGTGTTATTTCGTGTTACACATTTTATCCACACAGGAGATGGTGGGGGAAGGGGAGTGTAGGGGATGTTGGGAATTCTAGGGGAGGTGGGGATTGGAGAGTGAGCCCACCTCTCACTCACCCTGCAGTGGTGGCTCTGGTCCTGCGGGGATGGGCCTGGCTTCCTGCTCTGGGTATTTGGACCTGGCGCACGGGGTCACAGCACTGCTCGGATTTGGCCCGGCCACCCCTCCTTCCATCATATGCTGGTCATGATGAAGTGGCACTGCGACCTAGTGCGCCAGGAGCCACAACTGCAGGATGAGTTTTTTTGTTTTATTTTGCTTTATCCATTTTTTGTTGTTTTATTTTGTGTTATTTTGTCTTTGTTAANACTGCAGGATGAGTTTTTTTGTTTTATTTTGCTTTATCCATTTTTTGTTGTTTTATTTTGTCTTTGTTACAAACATGCAGCTCTAGCTACCGTGGCAACAATATGAATTTTACAGCTATACAAGATGACAAGCTCCCTACCCCCAAGAGTTTACAGTCTAAGGCCCCAGTTCGACTTCTAAATCCATCTTTAGGCACCTAAGGGTGGAATTTTCAAATACATTTAAGTGTCTTAGGAGAACAAGTCCTAAAATTTAAGCCTAAATGTTTTAAGAGGGCACAAAGAGAATAACCCATACCTTGAACAAGATCATCTTTCGGAACTTCTGTTTCATCGTCATCGTTCAAGCAGTAGACAGTCTCTTTTTGCACATCTTCTTTTTTTAAGGTCTTGGCATCCACAAGAGTCCAGGACTTTTTCAGCTTCTCTTCCATGAGCTTTGTGTCAACATTGAAAGAAAAGGAATATTTAAATCTCATTTGGGGCTGGGTCTCCACCACAACATGAGAATCAATTCCTAGAATCATTTCTCTTGACCAAGTGCTGGGTCATAAACAGCATTTGCTACTCCGACCACCACTAGTGCTCTACTCATATTGACAATTCTCATTTCAGATTAAAGAAATGGCTCTCATTTCCCTCCAACCCATGCTTGTCTTGCCTATTTAAATTGTAAACTCTTTGGGGCAGGGACTGTCTCTTACTCTGCCTTAGTATAGTGCCTAGCACAATACCATAATCAAATAATTATAATAATTATTATTATTATAAATGAGAAGAAACAGGAAGCTGGCAAGGGAAGCCTATAGTGATTAGACCTTACCCAAGCCTAATAAATCCACCTTCTAGACATCAGGCATATTACTAAATTAGAATCTTTCGCCTTGAAGCAACAGAATACTGAAGAGAATCCTATTTTTAGGTTCAGGTGATGAACCAGTTAAACTCTATTTCACCAAAATCACCTCAGTATCACTGAACTACATGGCTGCCTAGCTATTATTTACATGATAGGCAGCTGTGGTGTTACACGTTTTCCTATTTTTTTAAATGTTTTTCCTCTTATTGCTGTGTGAAAGACCCACACAAACAATAGGGGAAACGGACTGACTGAACAGTGAAACTGACTATATGTAAGGTCCTGTCAAATTGCACAAAGCAAACACTGAAAAAAGAGAGAAAATAGTTTCACTAATCTTTTAAAGTTATTACAATCTTACATGTGATTTGTAACAACAGTAAGTAAAACATTTATGTCCACAAATGTGATTTCAAATTGAGGGTATCCTTATTACTATTTCTAAAAAAAAAGTGCAATTTCCCAAGAAATAAGGAAAATATTAAGCCTCATTCATTTCTGGGCATTTCAGAGACAGGCAGTTGGAAAGCTCCACGTGAATGCAGCACCCTAAATCAGGCTTGTAAACTTTACACAATTAAATGTCACATTGTGGATAGGAATTACTTTCTCTTTCTGAATATTGTTATCTTTAATGCTTAACATGCATGTCTAATATGGCAAAGTTATGGTTGCTGTGAGAACTATAACTTTAGATTTATTGGTTTTTGCTCATGTAAAATCTCACCATAATGTTTTCCTTCATCTATCTTAAGGTATTTAATTTTCTTGTCTTTAAGGAAAAAATGAAGGTGCAGCTAACTATGCTCCTGCTAACGTATACTTAAATATGTGATTTTAGTAACTTACTGATTTGTACGCGACAATCCTTATAGACAGATTAGAACCTATAGTTAGCTGGCAGGGCCAAGCCATAGGTCTTCTTTCGATTTTCTTAAACATTGAAAGACGCTCCAGGCTCTCTCTAAATTAAAGAATAAAAAAAACAGAGACGAATTCTTTGATACGCTGAAATAAAACAATCCAGAAAATGCAATCTCCTCAGGAAAGGGTGGAAGCCCAACTGGTTTGGCTTGGATTACACAAAGCACTAGAAAATAAACTATATAGAACATTCCTGTTACTGATCATAGTAAGAAGGGGGCAGAGAATGGGACCTAGTAGGTGTTTTCCATCTAAAATCTCTATGGCTCTATGATACTAAGGTTAAAGACAGTATGTCAGTTCTTATGGGGAGGAAGAGATTACACAGTTGCTTAGGAAGCATTTTGCAGTTAGCTAACATTAACCCAATTAAGTAATTTAGCTAGCTGAACAGCCCAAATTATAAAAGACACCTCTCACTGGTAAGATGTTGCCTGGGCTAGAGATGAAAAAATAAATAATCCTGTTTCAATTAACATTATTTTGTTTGTTTGGTAATTAACTCTCCCCACATTTTTAAAAAGAACAGGAGTACTTGTGGCACCTTAGAGACTAAGGTGCCACAAGTACTCCTGCTCTTTTTGTGGATACAGACTAACACGGCTGCTACTCTGAAACCCACATTTTTAATACGTTGTTAATGAATACATGTTCTTTTCACAGCTCAGTTAGGATAAAGCTAGCTACTTTGAATATCTCTAAGCCAAACATCAGATTAAAAAAAACTTATAAGGCAAAAAATGGTTCTTTTAAATGACTGTACATTAAAATTACAAAACTGTTAACACAACATTGCATAAGGTTGCACAGCTCAAAGTCAGAAAAGGTGAAAATTAAGACTGAAAATACAGTTTTAGCTCAGGGAATATTTATTACATTACATCTTCTGTATGATCACAAAGACATGTCTTCACGACCAAAAAAGGCACGTTTTTACTGTGAGATAGTAGTTATCTTGCTGTAAAATCCTAGTGGAGACAAGGCTATGTAGTTTTTACAGCCAGGTAGCTGGGAGAGGTCAACCACAGCTGGGGAGTGTAATGTTGACCTCACCTAACAGTAAAAACTACCTGTATATCTTGTCCCCATTAGGTTTTAACTAACTAACGTGTTAGTTATCCCACTGCAAAAAATACACCCTTTTGGCAATAAAGACATAGCCACAGTCATATAAAATAATGCAAGATAATTCAATAAAATTTTGTACAACCTAAGTTACATGTGTATTTAAAAACCTGTGTCCATGTAATTAAAACTATTATAATTCATACACTCAAGGGGCAAAGTTAAAGTAAAACACTCAACTTTAACTTTTACATTTCTTAACTTTTTAATGCTTAATTGTGCTACCTTAATTCTGTATTAACAGAGTTCTTTAGATTTAATTTCCTATGTTTTTTAGAAGAAACAGATTCCCAGTTCTCCCCAATCAGTGAAGACCAAGTCCATTAGCAAATTTTGCCCTTGTAGACTTGCAGACAGCATAGGCCAATAGTTAACTGATTACTGAATAATACACATCTCCATATCTACACACATGTGGACTTTGATAAACTTGCATTTTAAAAAAAGCCTAAGGACAGCATAAATGCCTCTAGCCCTGTAGCCAGCCTTCTTGGTCCCACATTGTGTTTCTTGACTTCCCCCCACCCCAGTTTAAATCAGTATCAGACCTTAAAACAATATTACAAAATTCTACTTGCCCATCTGCTTGGATAAATTATTTATTTTCATAGGGGGTAAAATATTTTTGATCAGCAGCATAGTAAAAAGAGGAAAGGAGATATTGTGTGGAGGTTGGTAAATTTTCATGACAGTTTTGCAAGGCTGCTTTATAAAAGCTGAATAAACTGATCTAAAGCCTCATATATTCTTAAACAACTTAAACTGCACTAAAGCTTTAATCTGTTAGCCAAACCCGCATTTATCCAAAGGTTTCAGACCTCCCCTGAAACCAGGGAGTAAGCAGGGCTGTACTGCATTTATAGCCCAGGATAGGAAAGGTAAAGATAAAAGAGACATTTATTATTTGTATTACAATAGCTCCTAGGAGCCCTAGTGAAGGAACAGGACCCCATTGGGCTAGGTGCTGTACAAACCCAGAACAGAAAGACTGTCCCTGCCCCAAAGAGCCTGTATAATCTATATATAAGACAAGAGACAACACAACAGATGGCGATAGACAGAATGGATATGAGTGGGGCAAGACTGCATTTGTCAGGGCCAGAAAAAAGCATGCTGCAGTAATTAAGAAGCGGGACGATGAGAGCCTGCATCGAAGTTTTAGCTGTGTGACTGAATAAGAAAGGCTACATGCTAAGAGGTGTTATGCAACAAGAATCTGCAAGATTTAGATATAGCCTGAGGTGAGGACCTAGAGAAAGGTCCAAGTCAAAGTTGATGCCCAGGTTACAGACCTGAGTGACAGGCAGGATAGTGGTATTGTTCACAGTGACTGAGAAAGGAGGCTGGGGGAGGCTTTGGGGCGGGGGAAACTGATAGTTTCATGCACATGGATTATCCGAAAGGATAATCATGATCAAAAATATATTGTTTTGTTTGGCTTTGGGGTGCAGCAACAAAGCCTGTTTTTATTGCCATGGAAAAATCTCAGGCTGCTTTGTAGGCAAATAGAAAATAAATATGTAGCAGTGGTGATATATTTCCTCAGAAATAAAAGGTCTAAATTTCCCTTCTCATATAACATACTCTAACCAGCCATGGAGGCCAAGATGAGGAAAAATATATAATGGCTACAAAAGGAGAGAGGGACCAAATGATAAGTTGGGCAGGATGAGGGGAGGAAGCTACCAGTCTAAAACACCTGTCGGGGAGAAGTCTCAGGCATAGCAGCCACTGCAGTGTTTCTAAGATACACACACATTTTTATTGTTTCACTGTGGAGACACCAAAATGTAAAACAATCTTTCTATCCTTGCATTAGCAATTCTACTGAAACAGTCTATTGCTAGACACAATGGCACAGCAGTTCGCTAATAAGCCATGAGCTTCAAGAAGCAACCATCAGTCACAATCTGTCTGAGGGAGTTTGATAAACTAGTCGATCTATAACCAATCTGAGACCAGGAAACCAGGGCTACCATTATGTGCAAATGCTTTACATGCACTGCACACACATTCTAAAATAGCATTCATCTTCTGAATACCTTATATTCAATATGTTTTTGAAGTCTCATTTAGAGGATCACCCTCCTTAAAAAATTCTGAGGAACACAAGACAGAGGAGGAATAAGGGATACTTTCTATAAAGACACAGTACCATACGAAGGAAAATTCACTTTCCATTGTATCTTATAATTCTCTTATCTGTTCTTTGAATCAAAGCCACTGAAGTTGATTTAAAGGACCCAAATGTGTGATAAGTTACACAACTACAAAGTGCCACCTCATTCATTAAAGCTTTTTGTGGATGAAATTAGAAACTAAACTTCCAGCATCTGAAAGGGGAGTATTCAAGTTTACCTGAAAGTGTAAATTTCATCCAGGCCTCCTTCTTCCTCTAAAGCAAACATCAATTTTCTCACCATACAGATGCCTTCTTTCTGCTGCTCAGTTAAGCCCTTCCTTGGAAAAGAGTTTCTGTACATATCAGAATGTCGACCATCACCCGTATCCCCACTTCCCTCTTCATCATCCACTGGAAACGGCAAGCTAAGAATACAATTAAAAACAGTTAATTTATTTTGCTACTTAACTAAAACAACTAAATCATTTTGGATTATTAAAAAGAGAGACAAAAATTGCATCTGGATTGACTTTCTTCAGCCTGATGCCCTTTCAAATGTCAGTTCTAAACCCCAGCAAAGAGTACCCTCCCAATCCCTTAATTATAGCTATGCTATTAGTCATTCCTGTAATAACTGTTATTCTGTATGAGATTTTAATAGCCTGTGATAGCTGGTGAATTCATGAATAAAATTGACATTCTCCCATATGTTACAAGTCTGGGTTAGAGTTTAACTAGCATCTCTAGATGAAATTATATTTTGCTGTACCCCAAACAATGTCATTAAGTTATCTAAGAATATCAGAAGCTCGACTAGAAAAAGACCTGTGAGGTGATCTATTCCATCTCCCTGACAATACCTGTATATTTTCTACTGTTAAATTTCCTACTTGTTTAATTTTCAAACAGGCACCTTTGTGCTTTCTTCCATGCTGCCCCTTGTGCTTGGGAGAAGCTCCCCATAAAAATCCACAAAGTTACCTCATTATCCTCCTTTTCTGTGAGGCTTCTGGTGTGCTGAGACCACTGCCTATCATACTGACCAATACTGTCTTATTGTTTCCTTGTATTCCCCCTGTCTGTCTGTCTGTCTCTATCGTCTCTTGTTTTATACTGAGATTGACAGCTCTTTGGGGAAGGGGCCATCTTTTTATTTCTGAATTTGTACAGCGCCTAGCACAACGAGGTCCTGTTCCATGATTCCTAGGCACGACAGTAATTCAAATAATAATAATATTACAGGGAGTGGCCCCTTTACACCACACCATCGCACTTACCACAACAGCAGACAATTTAGGATGGCTGTAATTATGTAATGAAAATGGCACAGAGCTGTGAAGATGCTTTAGAGCTATTTCCACACTTACAAAAATTGCAGTGAGATTCCTGTTTTCTTCAAGTTAGCGATGATAATTTCCAGCTGATCCTCACTGAAGGGACTGCTAAGGTCTGTAAACACCTCAATGTGTCGTTTCTCATATTTCTTTCCTCTTAAACAATAAAAACAGAAGATTTGTTGAAATAAAAAAATCCTGTTGCATCATTTGCTGACCACTTATTTTAAAAAATGTAAAACTGTATCTCTAATAAAGTTTAGAACATCTTGTAACAGAAGTCTGTAAACATCAAGATATGCTGCCCTTAAGTACAAGAATAAATCCAATCAGCATGGTTTGTTCTTTCTAATTATTATTCAGGGGAAGTCTGTGTCCTTTTTCTGATTTTTTTCCCCACCAAGTGACTGGAAAGCCTGCTCCTCAGCTGACATAAATGAGTTTAACTACACTGAAGTCAATGGAGCTATGCCAGTCTATACCAATGAAGATCTGGTCCTTGGTGTTTACTAAAGGTGCTGGCTACTTCCTCCCAGGCTGCAAGACCATGATTATAAAGGTGTTAAACTGTGTCTACATGGATGTTAAGGGTTTTTTTTCCAATTCTGTTAAGCTCACGCAATTGAAAAAAGCATTTCTCTTTATCTAGGCAGGTCTCTAGGGTTTGTCTACACTGCAGCCGGGAGGTGTAATTCCCAGCACACGTAGACATACTCCTCCAGCTAGTGCACTAAAAATAGTACTGGGGCCCTGGCAGCAGGGGAGGTGGCTCAGGCTAGCCACCAGAATGCATTTTACCCAACCCCCTGGGTATATACTCAGGCGGCTAGTCCAAGCTGCTGCCCGGTGCTGTCACAGCCACACTTCTGTTTTTAGCACACTAGCTCGATCAGAGCTAGCGCATGTCTGCCCACCTGTGCTGGGAAGCATGCTCCCAACAGCAGTTTAGACATACCCTTAGCGGCTACTTATGTATACTTAAAGCTCCTTCCTGACAGTGAAGATTAGCTAGGATGCTCCAATCAGGTATATGGATTTCATCCCTAGCCAGCTGGATACAAGGTATTCTCAAGGGTTTACTTACCTCATTAGTCCAAACAAGTCCAAATTTATTGACCTGAAGAGCACACTGTAAAACCTATTTAAGGCTTGTTGTCTACACAGGAAAGTTTTACCAGTTAGACTGGAATAGTTAACCAGTATAGTAATTCTGGTATAAACACCCATGTAGACACTCTTATGCCAGAATAAGAGTGGCTTTATTCAGTTATCTTAAACCCCGCCCAAGCAACAAAAGGCTTTCTTATAACCAGAATATGAGTGTCGACCCAAAGAGTTAGATTGGTATAATTATATTAGTTTAGATTCACACCTTAGTTTATACCAGTAGAACTTCCCTATGTGGGCAAGCTCTTATTCAAGTGACTTAAATTGCTTGGGGAGGTTGGGTCTCTCTAGTGGGTTTTTTAAGAATAGCTTTTCATTGTGGTGATTTTTTAAAAAGCAGCATCTTCCCTAGTCACACAACCTTGCAGCATTAAAGTGGAGTCCGCTTAGCTCTCAAAACTCCATTTCAGAATTCTTGTGCAAGTCCCCAGGTTGCGGTACTTACATTGTTTCCTTTTGAAGCAAGTCCATGCACACGACAAGTGCATCCAGGACTAAGTGAGTTAAAGACAAAAGACATTTAGAACAAGACTGTGTCACAAACATACACGTTTTTCTCTTTATTTTAGCGGCTGCAGAGACAGTTAAAGCATTTTAGTGTATGACAACCAAACTAGCACCTATTAAAACTACCTATTGCCTTTCCTACAACCCTGTCTTTTCCCTGCACTTTTAAAGGGAAGACTGTTACCAGGGACCAATCCTGATACTGAAGTCAAGAGCAAAGCTATGACAGGAGCAGGATCAAGCCCCATGAAAACATTTATCACCTAGACTTTTTGTATTATCATCATCTCTTTATTTGGTATCCATGAATGAAAACTACATGTAGTTTCAAAATATGACATCATTTTTCACTATAATTCCCCTTTTCTTAATAAACATCTATTTCTTTTCTCAAATAATTTCATTGAGGACGTGCTCTTATCTCTATGCTCAGGGACCTGTGGCCCAGATCCACAGAGGGACCTAGGCACTGCAATACTGAGCATCATGGCACCTAACTTTTAGGCACCTAGAAAATCACAGGCACAACACTGCCATCCACAAAGCCTGAGTTAGGCACCTCGGCTACCCAGACAACAAAAGGGGAGAGATAGGCACCTTAGGCTGCGAACAACAAAGCCAGCACACTAGGCAGGGAGCCGCCTGAGCTAGCCAGTGAGAGATGCGAACCAGAGGGGGGGTATTAAGTCCCACCCCTCTCTCAGAGATAGGCTTCTAAGTCCAGGCTGCAAGAAGTCGCCTAGCACTGCTAGCAATCCATGACCCGAGGAAGACAGGCATAGGCCACCTAGGTTTGTGTGGGGGCCTGAAACAAAACAGCCCGGTGGGTTGAGGTGGCGGACCTCCTTTATAACTTTTAGCCTAAGAGATAGGAGACTCACTCAGGATGTGGGAGACCCTCGGTTCAAGTCCCACCTCCTCCTGAGGGATCAGCTCTCTCTCAGGTGAGGGCCCTAACCAATAGGCTATAGAGTTACTCTAACTTTTTCACTGGTTCAATTAATATTTAATTATTCAACTGTTTAATAAAAGTGGAACAACTTCAATTGGAGAGACTAATGGAGACCCATATCCGAATATTCTATAGCCTAGCGTTAGCCTGACGGGGGCAGATCCTTGTTCAAATCCCTTTTCTCTCTGAGGACGACAGGGGACTTAAATGGGAGTCTCTAACATCCTGGGTGAGTACCCTATCCATTGGGCTAAAGGTTACAAGAGGTCCCTCTACTTCCATCCCCAACTGTTCTGTGTGAACTCACCAGAGGGACTCGAATCCAGCAGCCATGCTTAGAGGCCACCTACCAGATCAGGCCCCCACATGCAACTTAGGCAGCCAGACGCCTTTATTTCCCAGTCTGTGAATTACTCTGGGGCTTACATGGGAGATAGGTGTCCAGATGACCTATTGCAAGGCAGTAGTGTGCATGCTCAGGTGGGAGATAGGTGACCAGGCGCCTAGAGTGAGGCTGCAGTGTATACACCCAGAAGAAAAAAATTAGGTGCCGAGTTAAGGCATCTCCAGGTTAGGTGGCAGCTGAACTGGAGTTTTGTGAATCGCAATGATGCCTAAAAAAGGACTTATGCACCTAAGTCCCTTGATAGATCGCATCCATGTACATACCTCCTTACCCATCAAACCGAGAATATGATTCAGTTTGTGGCAACATACAGTTGATTAGCTGCAGGCTCCTCTGATGCTGCTCTGCCAACCTGACTACAGCTTGAAACGATTATTTTTTGGGTGGAGAAGGAGAACAGAGAGAAATGGGAAACATTTTCAAATGAAATGTTCAGAGGAACACTTTCAAAAACTCTCACCTATGTTACTAACAAAAGTGACTTTTCATAATGTATGCATTTCACAGCAAAATGAGGACTGATCAATCTGAAATGCCTAAGCACATGCAGCTGTGTTGGGCTTCCCTTTGGTGGGAGGGTTAATTTTTTTTTCTAAAGTTTCCATAGGTTTAATTTGATGAAAACCTATTTTGCATTAGGCTTTGTAAGTCCCTTTAAAAACAAACAAACAAACAAACAAACATATTTTGAGCCTAATCTGACATTATCTCTTTGCTATATTTTTTTCTCTCTCCGTCTCATGGAGAAGAAGATACCAGAAGTGCTCAAAGCTTAATTAACTCAGTACTTTATACTAGAAACAATTCACTGGGGCCAAGACTCTACCTAACATCTTATAAAGAACTTTGAAAATTGGCTAATCTGGAAAACTGGCTCTTGTGCAAACTGTCAACTCCTAAATTCAAAAGAACAATACATGTTTAATAGTAGTTATGACTTCAACAACACTTCTGGGACAATTTCACAACATAAGCTCCCAGTCCTCCATGCTACTTTATCTAGTTCAGAGATTTTGTACAGCCAGAGAGGATACAGTCTGCTTGTTCAGAGCCTGGTTGAATCGCGTTTTGTATGTCCTCCAGCAAATCAAAATCCGGTAGCATCAGGTGTCTTTGTACAGTAATGTTCTGATACTGATCACCACTGGCAAGGCTATTCTCCGTACCATCTGTGCCAAACAAAACTACAGAGACTTCATCTTTGCTCTCAGCAAACACCTGGAGATGGAGAAGGTACAAAATAAATACAAAAATATACACTGTGTTGTACAAACTTATGTTAAATAGAAAGCATATTATACAAATTTTGCAACTAGGTATCAATTACAGCAGACTCCATGCTACCACATATACAGCCCTTCCAAAATGTATGCATACACAGAGCTCATTAACTTAGCATTAAATTCAGCTAGCAGGCTGCTATGAGTACTACTGATCAACATATGGGGGAAATGAGTACAATCAGATCACTCAGTTCCTAGAGTAATTCTGCATGATGCTAAATTTTAACAATGCTGAAACATTTGATAAGACGACAGCACTTTTTCCCATGAAAGCCTCCTCTAGCTTAAAAAAGGGGAGTGATCAAGCTAGGTGCACTTGTCGTCCACAAAAATCGGCTGGGAGAAAGGCCAGTGTTGCTCTCACATATAACAGTAAAAACAACGATTCTGTTATTGAATAGGGTTAGCACTTGGGTCACCCAGAAGTCACCTACTACAGGACAGGCCCAACAAAGAAAGTAACAGAACGCCACTAGCTGTCACCTACAGCCCCCAACTAAAACCTCTCCAGCGCATCATCAAGGATCTACAACCTATCCCGAAGGACGATCCCTCACTCTCACACACCTTGGGAGACAGGCCAGTCCTCGCTTACAGACAGCCTCCCAACCTGCACCAAATACTCACCAGCAACTACACACCACACAACAGAAACACTAACCCAGGAACCAACCCCTGCAATAAACCCCATTGCCAACTCTGTCCACATATCTATTCAAGGGATACCATTACAGGACCCAACCACATCAGCCACACCATCAAGGGCTCGTTCACCTGCACATCTACCAATGTGATATATGCCATCATGTGCCAGCAATGCCCCTCTGCCATGTACATTGGCCAAACCGGACAGTCTCTGTGCAAAAGAATAAATGGACACAGATCAGACATCAAGAATTGTAACATTCAAAAGCCAGTAGGAGAGCACTTCAATCTCCCTGGACACTCAATAACAGACTTAAAAGTCGCCATTCTTCAACAACAAAAACAGACTTCAACAAGAAACTGCCGAACTGGAATTAATTTGCAAACTTGACACCATCAAATTAGGCCTGAATAAAGACTGGGAGTGGCTGGGTCACTACAAAAAATAATTTCCCCTCCATTGATACTCAACTTTCTTGTCAACTGCTGAGAATGGGCCACATCCACCCTAATTGAATTGGCCTCGTTAGCACTGACCCCCCACTTCGTATGGCAACTCCCATCTTTTCATGTGCTGTATATTTATTCCTGCTTACTGTATTTTCCACTCCATGCATCTGATGAAGTGGGTTATCCCACAAAAGCTTATGCCCAAATAAATTTGTTAGTCTCTAAGGTGCCACAAGCACTCCTCGTTGTTTTTACTGATACAGACTAACACGGCTACCCCCCTGAAACCTGTCACATATAACAGTCAATTAGAATAATTCTAACTACTTTCCCAGCTAAACACAATAAAATCAAATAAAAAGGATGAAGAAAAGAGTCTAGCAAGCCTCACTGTTTTCCTTCTTTCATTTCTAATCTTTTAAGTGTATCATACTCAAACAGAACTCACACGTACCTGTCGCTGCACGAACATCGTCATCATCTTCTTGGCTTGTTCAAACGGAGACTCCTCTCCAGGAGCAGAATTGCTCATTGCAAAGCCTACATCCATACACAGCACTATGGCTGCCTGGAAGAAAGAACCAAACTGAATTAGAATGTGATGGGGCACGCTTAAGTGAAATAATTTAAAGGAGTTAATTCACACCTTGATCAACATAGAACTTACATTTCACTTTACTGCATTACTAATCCCTATTGTTGTTTTAACTCCTAATTTGACATGTATAGACAGAGGATAAGAATATAGGACTTCCCATACTGGATCAGGGCTTATCTACATGAACCTTTAGTTTGCGACAAGCTGGGGTTTGAATCTAGCCTGCACCGACTAACTGTGTGTGGACCCTGTTGACACACATTAACACTTGGGTAATGCGCTTTGATCTATCTTCTTTGAAATGGGACTAGATCAAAGTACATTAACAAATTGTTAACACATGTGAGCAGGGTCCACACAGACAGTTCGTCCTCAGCAGGCTAGTGTAAATCATAGAACCACAGGGTTAGAAGGGACCACAAGGGTAATTTAGTCTAACTCCCTGCCAAGACCTAGGATTTGTTGCGTCTAAATCATCCAAGACAGATGGCTATCCAGCCTCTTTTTGAAAACCTCCAGTGAAGATTTCATGACTTCCCTAGGCAGTTTGTTCTATTGTCCTACTGTTCTTACAGTTAGGAAGTTTTTCCTGAGATTTAATCTAAATCTGCTATGCTGTAGTTTGATCCCATTGCCTCTTGTCCTGCTCTCTGTGGCAAGAGAGAACAATTCTTTCCCACCTTTCTTGTGGCAGCATTTCAAGTATTTGAAGACCGCTATCATGTCCCCCCTTAATCTCCTCTTTCCCAAACTAAACATACCCAGTTCCTTCCACCTTTGCTCCTATGGCTTGCATTCCATCCCTGTGATCATCTTTGTTGCTCGCCTCTAAATCCTTTCCAGTTTCTCTGGATCCTTTCCATACAGCGGTTACCAAAATCGGACACAGTACTCCAGCTGAGGCCTAACTAGTGCTGAGTAGAGTGGTACTATCACCTCCCGTGACTTGCATGCTATACCTCTAGTTAATGCAACCCAACATTGAATTTACTTTTTTTGCAACAGCATCGCATTGTTGACTCATGTTGAGGTGGGGTAGATTCATACCCCAGCTTGCCGCAAACTAAATGTTCCTGTAGACAAACCCTCAAGGAGTGGTCAGTACCAGATGCTTCAGCGGAAGGTATAAGGAATCCCGAAGCAGACTGTAATAGAATAATCTGCCCATAGGAGAAGTTTCTTCCTAACCTTGGCAATTAGCAACTGGCTTACCATGAAGCATGAGTTTATTATCCCTTATGAAAGCTGTTTTTAATATTGTTGGGTAAATTTTAAAAAAATACTCTGTAAAATTTTCAAAAGCACCTATGTGACTTGGGAGGCCTAGGTCCCATTTTCAAAAGCACCGGGTTTTCTCGTCTTGTTAGCGCTTCTGATTATCTTTGCACAATGAACAATGGTTTTAATTGAGCTATTCACAGTGATGCCAGGTCCGTTTCTTGAGTGGTAACACGGTTAATGTAGAATCCAACAATGTGTATGAACAAATCAAATTATTCTTCCCAGTTTGGGAAGGAATATTACTTTGGACCTATTAATATTTAATCTGCCATTGTGTTGCCCATTCAACTAGCTTTGTTCGGTCCCTCTGAAGTTCCTCAGTCTCCACTTGTCTTGATTAACCTAAATAATTGTGTCATCTGGATGAACAAAGCCAGAAGATTAATTCAGCAAAGGAGCTAGATGGGCAAATCATCCATTTGTTATGCCCTTAGGTGGCATTTGCAAAGAAAGTGACAAAAGGCCAGTTTTCATTTTCAGCCATAGGCTGAAACAAGGATTTTTAAGTGCTCATCAACAGCTTGTCTGGTGGGCAGCAAATAATTAAAATTACACAAGCCTAGAACAAAAATGTTTGGTTTTGCTGGGCTGCTGGTAAATAGGATTTTTCTAGCTTGGCGTCAGTCATCTTTTTTCTGAAAAGAATGTTCATCTGAATGTACACCTAACACGACATTTGCTGCCATCACATTGTTTAACCTGCTTTTCTGTTATACCACTTCCCCCCACCCTGTGTCCACCTGCTCTATTTAGATAGTAATGTTATCCCTTTTGACCCAAGTGGCTAATCTAAGTTCGGGGCCCTTCATGCTGTTCTACTTGGGAGGAGAAATTGATGGACTCAGATACCTTTGATTCAATCTTGTTTATTTACAAATAATGTAAGTCCTGTTTCTCCAAACACAGAAGGAACCAAAAATCAGCAAACAGCTTCCCTGCTCACAGCATCAAACTCTTTCAGCCAGCACTCTGATGCAAAACTTTTCTCAAGCCTTATCCCAGGGCCATCCACCATGCTTCCAGGCTGTATCTGCTTGGCTTCCGTTCTGCTTCTCTCTGTATCTCTCCCTGTGCTGTCTCTCTCAAACAGATACTCACATGCTGACTAAAATAGTTCCACTAGTTAAAGCTCTAGTCCTGGCATTTGAACCCTCTTGGATTCAGCTTCTATTTTGCTTTTCCACGTGCCTGTGTTTTGGGCTGTTACTGCTATTGTTTCAGACACCTTATTACAATGGCTTCTTTACATTTATTCCAAATGTAAGGCAGCGGCATGCCTGGCCATAACAAGCCTTAACCCAACCCATAACAGCAAGCTCTTCAGGCCAGGGACTATGTGTTTTTACAATGCTTAGCAGAATGGGGCCCTATTCTTGGTTGACCCGTAGGCACTACAGTAATAAACATGATTAATAATAATGAATGGCCAAGTAACAGAATTAGAAGGATGATCTGGATATTAAAGCACAGGGTGAGAGTCAACAGATATGGGTCATAGTCCCTGACCTGCTAATGATTTGCTGTGTTAACCTGGCTAAGTCAATCCCTTTGCATCAACTTTAACTCCTGGTTCTCTTAGGGATACTGTAAAACTTCATTAACATTTTCAGAGCACTTTGAGATCCTCCAGCTGAGGGCTGCCTCCATAAGGAGCTGTTTAAGTCTAAAGTCACGCTCCTTCTTGGTTCGAGGCCGGAAAGCCTTACAGATCTTGCACTTTTCTGTCTGGTGAGACTCCCCGAGGCACTTTAAACAAGAGTCGTGGGGATCGCCCGTTGGCAGAGGCTCAGAACAAGCTGAGCACGGTTTGAAGCCCAGAGCCTTGGGCATGAGCCCCGGCAGCACACCGGGCGGAAGGGGGGAGAGGGACCCCTTCCAACCCGCTAACAGCTATAAAACTAAATCTATAACTAAATCTATCACTATGAACTACTACTATTTACACTAAATCTATAACTATCTGACTATCTAACTACAACAATTTAACCGGGAAGTAAAGCTAGGGAGAGTGGAGGACAGCTAGGCTGCGCTCCACAGTTCCAACGACTGTCACGGGCGGTAAGAAGGAACTGAGAGGGCGCTGGGTCGGCTGGGGTATATATCCAGCGCCATGAAGGCGCCACTCCAGGGGGCTCCACAGCCGACCCACCGGGTGTTGCTAGGGTAAAAATTCTCCGACGATCGTGCACGCAGCGCGCGCACAACTAATTGGAATCGATATGAGCAAGCACTCGAAGAAGAACTCCTGGTTCTCTTAGGGACACTGTAAAACTTCATTAACATTTTCAGAGCACTTTGAGATCCTCCACTGGAAGTGAAAAGTTTTATTAGACTCATCTTTTGCTTCTATTTCCAGGTAATACTGCAAAACTATTTTAAGTAACACTGAAATGTTATAGCCAATAAGAATGAAGAAAATAATCAAACACTATACATTTAGAGAGATTTATTAAATTGATAGACAGCCTTGACTGTAGAACAACACAGCACTTCACTTTCTGGAGTTTGTAGCAGCAGTTGTTAAGTGGTGGGGTGAGGAAACGTATGGATTGTGTTTGGTCATGTCTACTTAATCTAAAACTATGTTACAACTTGAGTACAAAGATATCCAGGTAAATAGTGGTACCTGGGTTTATACACCAGTCTCTGGTAGCTGTCACTAGCTGGATCTACTTTCTCCATGAGAGGAGATTGTAACAAATCTAACACTGCCAAAAATCGCTGGGAAATGATCTCACTAAGTTTGCCAAAAATACATTTTTATCCTCATCTTTTTGGGGCTTCTGAGACAGTGGAGCAGAAAGAAGCAGCAGAAATGTTTCAAATGTTCTTTTGCTGTTGCTGTCTTTTTTATGGAAAAGGTATAAAATGACACTTGAAAAACCACATTTTGTACCTACTATTGTAATAAGTTGTATTTAACGGAAAGTGAAAGATTAAAGAAAAACTCTTTTTGTTCAGTTTATTTGTGCACTTAATAGTACTTTGTGTGTAGTCAACTGCACTGCCTCCCTCATGCACCAGCATGATGAGATTATTCTTGTGCAGTGCTCTGCAGGGGAACCTCACTTGCATGAGGGTGTTTGCCAGTACAAGTAACAAGAAAGAAAACTGAAAAGGGGGCACATGCACAAAGAAAAAGGGGAAGAAGGAGGGGGGGGAGAGTTAAATACCTTTTGGGTGGACCTGAGCGCAACACCAAATACCCCTCTAAGTATCAGCAAGAAACTTCCCCCTTTTTATTACTTGTCCAAAGACATTTTTAAAAATTCAGGTCATTCTATTTAAAAGGCGCTGTCTGTGAAAACTATGTTTTCAAACAATTTATTTAAAAAAAAGTCAAGCTGACAGCATGTCTTTAAGGAATTTAATCTGCCAGAGATGCATAAGGACAATTCTTTTAATGCTCTTTTTGTGTGTGTCATTTGCAGTGTTGTTCCAACCTTGTTGGTCCCAGGATATTAGAGAGACAAGGTGGGTGAGGTCATATCTTTTATTGAACCAACTTCTGTTGGTGACAGAGACAGGCTTTTGAGCTTGCACAGAGTTCTCTTTCATCAACAGAAATTGGTCCAATAAAAGATATGACCTCACCCACCTTGTCTCTCTTTTATTCTCCATTACTAAGCTTTGTGCACTCTTCCTCTGCACTATCTAGTGCTGCCACTGTCAGAGACAGGCTCCTATATTGGATGCATCACTCACCCGGTCCACATTTGAAAAGTGTTTACATTGGCAGAGGGTTGACACCCCCCGGGGGGGCCCGGGGGCGGGGGCACTGGCCGGGCGGAGGCTGACACCCCCCGGTGGGGTCCGGGGGCGGGGACGCTGACCGGGCGGAGGCTGACACCCCCCGGGGGGGTCCGGGGGCGGGGGCGCTGGCCGGGCGGAGGCTGACACCCCCCGGCGGGGTCCGGGGGCGGGGGCGCTGGCTGGGCAGAGGCTTGACCCCCCCGGGGGGGCCGGGGGAGGGGCGGGGGCGGGGGGGTTGGCCGGGCCGAGGCTTGACCCCCCCCCGGGGGCGGGGGCGTTTGCCGGGCGGAGGCTGACACCCCCCGGTGGGGTCCGGGGGCGGGGGCGCTGACCGGGCGGAGGCTGACACCCCCCGGCGGGGTCCGGGGGCGGGGGCGCTGGCTGGGCAGAGGCTTGACCCCCCCGGGGGGGCCCGGGGAGGCCCGGGGGCGGGAGCGTGGGCCGGGCAGGGGGGGGACCCCCCCCCCCGGGGGCGCCCGGGGGCGGGGGCACAGGCCGGGCGGGGGCTGACACCCCCCGGGGGGGCCCGGGGGAGGGGACGCTGACCGGGCGGAGGCTGACCCCCCCCGGGGGGGTCCGGGGGCGGGGGCGCTGGCTGGGCAGAGGCTTGACCCCCCCGGGGGGGCCGGGGGAGGGGCGGGGGCGGGGGGGTTGGCCGGGCCGAGGCTTGACCCCCCCCCCCCGGGGGGGCCCGGGGGCGGGAGCGTTGGCCGGGCAGAGGCTTGACCCCCCCCGGGGGCGGGGGCGTTGGCCGGGCGGAGGCTGACACCCCCCGGGGGCCGGGAGTCACCGGCCGGGCAGAAGAGGGAGTCGGGCCCAGCTCACGGGAAGCGCAGCGGGACCAACCGGCCGCCTCCGTCGGAGCGAGGAGGAAGCGCTGCGGGCGGCAAGGCCGGCCCCCGAGACACCCTCACCCGAGCGGGGCCCAAAGCCTTGGGGGATCGGGGAGGACCCTGCCCCCCGCTGCCGCCCTTACCTTGCCGCCTCCCCGCGCCATCTCGCGCCACTAACCGGACCGGTGGGTCCCGCGCTCTCCGCGTCCGGCCGGCAACCGGCCCCACCGCGCTCGCGTTCCGGCCCGAGCGTGAGGGGAAGCCGCGGCCGCCGCGCGACAGCGCCACCTAGCGAGCGCGTCACGCACGGGCTGCAGCCGGGCTGGGCGGCGGAGAGAGGGGGGAGGGGCGGCAAGAAGGGGATGAGGGGGGGGGGGGGAAGTGTAGCTCAAGGGTGGGCAAACTCTCTGGCCCAAGGAGGGCCACGTCAGGGTATGGAAATTGTAGGGTGGGCCCTGAATGCTCATGAAAGTGGGGGTTGGGGTGCGGGGATGTGGGCTCTGGGGTGCTTTAGGGTGGGACCAAGGAGGGCAGGAGGAAGATCAGGGCTGGGGCAGGGGGTTGGGGCTGGGGCAGGAGGGGGTGAGGGCTCCGGATGGGGGTAGAGGCTCTGGGGTGGGGTTGGGGATGAGGGGTTTGGGGTGCAGGAGGGTGCTCCAGCATGGGATCGAGGGGTTCGGAGGGTGGTAAGGGGGATCAGGGCAGGGGGTTAGGGCATGGGAGGGGGTCAGGGGTGCAGGCTCCAGGCGGAGGCTTGACCCCCCCCCGCAGCAGCTCCTGGAAGCAGCAGCAGCATGTCCCCTCTCCGGCTCCTATGCGGAGGCATGGCCAAGTGGCTCTGCACACTGCCCTGTCCACAGGCACCACCCCTGCAGCTCCCATTGGCCACGGTTGCCGGCCAATGGGAGCTACGGGGGCAGCGCTTGGGGCGGTGGCAGCATCTGCAGCCCCCTGGCTGCCTCTATGCATAGGAGCCGGAGTGGGGGACATGCTGCTGCATCCAGGAGCCGTGCGGAGCTGGGCAAGCCCCAGACTCCACTCCCCAGCAGGAGCTCAAGGGCCATATTAAAATGTCTGAAGAGCCGGATGCAGCCCCGGGCCGTAGTTTGCCCACCCCTGGTGTAGAGGGAAAGGGGGAGAGGAGAAGGGTATGGATGGAGGGGGAAGGTGTAGAGGGAAAGGGGGAGAGGAGAAGGGGAGGATGGAGGGGGAAGGGGGGAGGGGGGGGGGGGGGGCGGGGGGGGGGGGGGGTGGGGGGGTGGGGGGGTGGGGGGGGGGGAGAGGAGAGGGGAGGGGGAGAGGGGGGGAGGATGGAGGGGGAAGGCGTAGAGGGAAAGGGGGAGAGGAGAAGGGGAGGATGGAGGGGGAAAGTATAGAGGGAGAGAAGGGGAGCAAGGAGGGGGAAGGTGTAGAGGGAAAGGGGGAGAGGAGAACGGGAGGATGGAGAGGGGGAAAGTAGAGGAGAAGGGGAAGGTGTAGAGGGAAAGGGGGAGAGGAGAAGAGGATGGAGAGGAGGAAGGTGTAGAGGGAAAGGGGGAGAGGAGAAGGGGAGGATGGAGGGGGAAAGGGGGAGAGGAGAAGGGGAGGATGGAGGGGGAAAGTATAGAGGGAAAGAAGGAGAGGAGAAGGGGAGCAAGGAGGGGGAAGGTGTAGAGGGAAAGGGGGAGAGGAGAAGGGGAGGATGGAGAGGGAGAAGGGAGAGGGGAAATGGAGGAGGGAAGGGGGAGAGGAGAAGGGGAGGATGGAGGGGGAANGCAGGTTCGGCCGATTGCGGCTCCCACTGGCCGCGGTTCGCCGTCCCAGGCCAATGGGGGCAGCGGGAAGCGGCGCGGGCGAGGGATGTGCTGGCCGCGGCTTCCCGTCGCCCCCATTGGCCTGGGACGGCGAACCGCGGCCAGTGGGAGCCGCGATCGGCCGAACCCGCCGACGCGGCAGGTAAACAAACTGGCCCGGCCCGCCAGGGTGCTTACCCTGGCGAGCCGCGTGCCAGAGGTTGCCGACCCCTGGTGTAGAGGGAAAGGGGGAGAGGAGAATGGAAGGATGGAGGGGGGAAGGTGTAGGGGGAAAGGAGAACAGGAGGATGGAGAGGGGGAAGGTAGAGGAAAAGGGGGAGAGGGGAAACGGAGGAGGGAAGGTGTAGAGAGAAAGGGGGAGAGGAGAAGGGGAGGATGGAGGGGGAAGGTGTAGAGGGAAAGGAGGAGAGGAGAATGGGAGGATGGAGAGGGGGAAGGTAGAGGGAAAGAGGGAGAGGGGAAATGGAGGAGGGCCAGGGCTGGAGCCAGCCCCTAAATTGAGCCCCCATGAGCTCAGTCCCCTTGCCCACTGTGGGGTGCTCTAGGGAGTCTGCTTGGAGTCTGGTGATTCTCCCACTCTCAGACCAGGGCCCATGCTGCAGTTCTCTGTGTATCAGATCTGATTGACCTCACCAGATCTGACTTCAGTGCAGACCCTTCAGTTCTGTCCCCTCTGGGGCAATGACAGAGGCAAGCAGTGACCACACAGCCTCCTTAAAGCAAAGTATCGCTTGTAAGCATTTCAGAAATAACATATCTTAAAAGCGATAAAACATTCTGTCTGCATCTTCAGCCATTGATTTTCTGGCTCTGGGAAGGCCCCCTGCTTAGACGCCCTCCGCAGAGTCTCTGTCACAGCCGGTCTCCTTAGACTTGCTGACAAGTTTTTTGTCCCGAGAAAGACTTTTTAGCTCTTTTGTGTTCTTTTGATCTCTAGCTGCCTAACTTCAGCAAAACAAAACTTGCAGCTTACTTGGGACTGGAGACAAGATTCTTGAAGCTAACAGCTTGACCAGTGGTCTTTCAATTGTGTTCTGGGGTGTCCTTACCTAGATCTGCTGTATTGCTCCCTCCACAGACCCCTAATAAATGAAAGCAATACAGTAATAAAGGAAATTCTAATAACCCAATATACAATCACTTCCCTCACTAGCCTGGTCATACACAGTCTTCATAAAACGGTTACTAATTCATAGATTAATGCATAGCAATTCCATGTCCATCACATATGGCATCCTCGTCTTACTGTCCAATGATCTCTGAACACAGTTCCCGCCAAAACCCACCAATGCCCCAAATCTGTGTCAGCCTGCTCTGAGGATGCTGGTGCTTAAGGGATTCCCTCATCCCAGCACACTCCCGTTGTCCAAAGATACAGGGTAGCTAGGCAGCGTAGTGAAAATGTTACAGCAAAGCAGGTGCAGAGAAAACCCAGGGAACAACTGCATGGGGGGAAACAACGCACTGCTTTTTTTATTCATTTACTGCTCAGGTTCATCGCCCTGAGAACCTAAGAGAAGAGACAACAGATGGAGGCAGACAGACAGATGGGGAAATACAAGGAAACAATGGGACAATATTGGTCCGTATGATCCACTGGGGTCTGAGTGCACCAGCCTCTTAACTGTTGTCAAGCTTTTTGTAGACCTCACAGCAAAGGAGAGTTTGAAGGAGGGATCTGAAAGAGGATAATGAGGTCCTGATTTTCAGTTAGTCTATTCCAGAGTAAAGGATGAAATTCCAACCCCCGACATTTGCTCAATATCCTGGTGTTTTTTCTGAACCATGGCCTAGGTGTTCCCTGAAACCCTAGAGTTGACCTAGAAACCTAGCTGCAGGCATTGGGCCAAAACCCTTCTTCCAGATGTTGGCTCAGAACCCATCTCCGTCCATTCCCGATTGAACCCTGGTCCTAGGCATTGGCCCAGAGCTCTGGCTCAGATGTGCTGAAAGGCTGGTGAAACTGACTCAATTTTAAAAGTTGAAACCATGTTATCTTGCCCCCATTTGTAATCTTCTTTCTTCTGCAGTAGGCATTTGTTACTGTCTCTTCATCCTTGCATACATGTGATTTTATAAATATCTCAGTGAAATACACAGACAATTAACCCAAACCACCTCACTCCCTGCCTCCTGGGGTCTATTTAAACCATCAAAAGAAACCCTCTCTAATCACTTCTGAATGAAGCTTCAATTCTTGATCTCATCTCCCCAGAGTCTACACAGAGCCTCCTTGTAGACAGTCATCAGGATTGATGAATGGGCTCCATCTGGGGATGCCAGAGCATTTCTGGCCTGGATTGAAACTGGAATGTCTTTGCTTATAATGCCTGCCAAAGAGACTTGATTAATTGGTTATTTTCATTTTACAGAATGCCAGGCTCTAGATATAAATAATAAACATGTGAAATCTACACAGAAGAAGAAGCCAGGGCAATCCAGATAATCCTGCCTGCAACAAAGGGACTGGGAATCCTAGTCTCTTATCACCTTCCTCAACAGAAGGTGCTCTTATTCATTTCTGCCTTTGGTCCTTTCTTGGTACCCCAGGAAAACAAGGCCTGGCTTGAACAAACACAGCTTAAGGCAGTAGTTATGAGGCGGCTGCCCAGTGCTCGACTTCATTCAGCTCCTTTCCAAGGGAGCAAGGAAAATAGCCTCCCTGTTTTGTTACAAGAAGGAATGCATTATCCAGTGAGCTGCAGCTGTGACCCAGCTGGGCCTGGCAGCCCTCCTCAAGTGTGAATGGGTTCAGTGTGAGATGAGCGAGAGCTCTTTTGCCTTTCTCCTTGCTGGAGTAATACAACATAATGTAGATCCCGGCTAAGGACTCCTGCAGCCAAAACTCCACAGGGGAGGGGGAGGCGGGGGAAATGGGGTGGGGAGTGTTAAAGTCTGGGGGAACAGAGCCCAATAACTTTATTGAAATAAATAACCTTCCACAGAAAGGTTACATCAGATCATATTAGGAGATCCGCATGGGTCCTCTTACAGGGCAGAGCTTTAACTACAAGGGCCTGCAGAACAAGACATGACCTGGGAGTCTGCCCCAGGTTTCAGATGGTGAAGCAAGCGGCTAATGGCAGGCCCAGGGCACTATGATGCATGGGGGAGAAAATCTTGACCGCCCCCCAAGTTATAATGATGTGAGCCTGACCTTAAATCTGGGTATTTCCTACATTTTTTATTCTTGATTTGCAACCTTAAAGATCTTTTAACATAGTTTTTTGGATGTCACTGTAGCTTATGTTAGGTTGTTTTTCCTCTTTGTAGACCAGCCCGTGGAGGGCAACATGATCACATTTAAGCAGATCAAGCATTTTCTCCTGTGCAGGGGATTAGTAACATACTCACCAGCCAGTACATTTTTTGTAGTAGGATCCCAAGTCTAGCAAAGGGATTTATAAATTCAACAACTGCAGAAAAGTACCCAAGACTTTAAAAAAAACACCAGCCCTTCCCTGATTTCCCACTTCTTAAAAATTCGGTTTTAAAAGATTCCCTGCAGCAGAGTCCTGATACACCGGGTTTCTGCTCAGAGTACTGTTGTCGTGACTAAGTTCTAAATCCTTGGATTAACAAAAAGTTTCTAATGGAGACGATGAAAGACACTTTCACTCGAGTATTGCAAAAGGCAAAATATTACTCATTGTAAAGCAACTGGCAGCCTGACAGTCCCTGGTATTAAAATCATCCTGAGGTAGATTTTGCTGGGTTAGAGGTTTAAATCTGCTCCAACATATGGTTGCATTACTATGATTTATATTGCTACCACCAATTTGGCGCCTGATTTTATTTATACATGAGTAGCCCCTGTGGCTTCAATAGGGTTGCTTATATAAGGGTTGCAGGACTGGGTCCTTAAACAGTAAGTCAAGAGGGCTTGTCTATCAAAGGTCATGGCTCCAGGTTGGTCGGAGGAGTGGAAACCTTCCAAAATAATAGCAAATAGATGGATGAATCTGGAATAAAGGAGAACAGACAATGTAAATAGGTGAGAAAGAGATAATAAATATGGGACCAAAGTACACTGCAATTTGGACAGCAGGGCTACATTCTGCCTAGAGGCAAGGCATTGGCCAGTATTGTGCTATATGTTACCCAGAACTAGATTATCTCAGAAGAAGCACCATCCTACACCTCTTATTCTCTATGTACTCTCAGTTTCACAATCAGGTAAGTTGTAGCTCTTTTGCATTCCTGTGTTTATGCAGTAGGTTATTGTTTGTCTGTTGCCTTTAGCAATCCAGATGCAGTTGCTGCTTTCCTAGGAAATGCTTTCACGCAATGTGGTTTTCTGTGCAACCTGTCTAAAATAATTAATGCCATCAAGCTTCTGCATTTGGTTCAGCATAAATGAAATCTTCTCAGTCCCACCATCCCCACCCCCACCAACAGTGTGCCTGCAGGCATACACACACTCACTAGGGCCACAGATTAATCCTCATAGAGGAGGAATTTGTCCCACATTCATCAAATCAGAGAGAGAGAGAGACGGCTGAAGGAGGGGGGAGAGAGATTCTTCATCTGCCTGTAAGGCAGGCAGAGAGTGAACCTCTGCATTGTAAAGGCCACGTGTGAATCTCTTTCCTAGCTGAATGGATGACCCCACTCTGGAAGTCCCACTTGTCTTCCAGCTACTAGAAGTTGATTGGCATTATGCTGGAAGGATGAAGGTTGGGGAAGCACTTTTTATAGGAGCAACTATCTAGTTTGTGCACCCTGTAAGTAGGATATTTTAGGATCTGATGCAGCTTGACATGATGGCCAGCTTCCAGAGTAGCCTTTTTTTTAGCCTTTAATTATTATAAATAGCCTTTCATCAATATAAACCCTAATATGTTTCTATTTCTGTTTTGGGCACTGGAAGAAGCCTTATATAGTCAGAGAGTTAGGCAATGCAACTGAGGGGAGCTATATGCAGTACTGTTTGAATTGCTGCCAGAATTGCTTCAGATTCAAAAGCAAAGTGTGTCCTGATTCTGTTCTTTGTGTATATAACCCAGTGCTAACCCACAAAACTATCACAGGTGTGGCTGTGCAAAATGGTGGAGGGAAATGTGAATAAGTTTGCAATTTCCAGCCAGAAGACTTCTTTTCTGCAAAAATTTGGATTTTTTTTTTTTTGGTGACTTTTGCCAAACGTGTGGGGGTTTTTTTAAATTGGATTCTCAAAATAAATTTCAAATCTTTGAGGTTATCATTGAAAATGGGGTTCATTTTTTGAGTGAAAATGGACTTTCAAAAATGGTCCTGCCTTAGTGCATAAGTAGTAATATTTTGCAAGCTTTTTATGAAATCACAGTGGAATGGTGAGACTTTACAGGTCTTGTTTTGTTGCAATATATTTCACACAGTCCTAAAAAGGATTTATAGTCTCTGTGGACTGCAACCAGTAGAGGGCAACATAATCATCCACACTTCAGAGAGAGCATTACTATAGTTTGCATTTGGTCACTACAAGGTAACCTTACACACAGACATTTGATCAGGTCTAACACGTCATTCGGTAGAGGGCAGTGATGCTACACACATTGTAGGACAGACAGACTAGCGTATCTTATTATTACAGATGTTCTTTGGGAACAGCACAACCCCCTCTCTCTCTGCTCTTTGTTCTATGCAGACACTAGTACCCTGGTTCCTGATTATGATCATTTTTAAATTACAGGAGTACTCATTTGAATAAAACTCTGTGGGGGTTATCAAAATCAATGGCACTCATTGACACTGCACACACTTCTTCTACCATGAAATATTAAGGAAAATCTCCAGGGTTCCACTGGGTTCCACTAATTGTATCTAATTACAAAGAAAGGCAACTCACTGCAAATAGTTTTTTATCATCATAAATATGCCATAGAAACGCCACAGTTAACAATCAGATTGTAAGCCGCCATCTTGATCGTCTGATGAGATGCACTGAATCAGTAGATGGAAGGAAGAAAGGAATTAATAGCATGCTCTCCTTGTGCCAGCTAAACCAGGATTTGCTGGATTAATGCCCAGCACTGGCATGGTAGAAGCACTGCAGTTTGCCTTTCATATTTTGAATTGCTAGGAGCACAGCTGCCAGTGCATGAGACAGCCCGACTAGAGTAAAACAAACCACATTTACTTTATTCCTTTCTAATCTATATCCCCTCTTAGCTGTATTTTCTAACTGATCACCTCCATGACCCATGGAGGATAGGTCCATCAATGGCTATTAGCCAAGATGGTCTGGGATGCAACCCCATGCTCTGGATGTCCCTAGCCTCTGTTTGCCAGAAGCTGGGAATGGGCGACGGGGATGGATCACTTGATGATTACCTGTTCTGTTCATTCCCTTTGGGGCACCTGGCATTGACCACTGCAGGAAGGCAGGATACTGGGCTAGATGGACCATTGGGGTCTGACCCAGTCTGGCCGTTCTTATGCATTTAGGATTTAGAATGCATAGTGACCTAAGAAAATAAAAAGTAAACATCTCTAACCACTTATAATGAAGTCTAAGATTTTGTCACGGATATTTTTAGTAAAAGTCAGGGACAGGTCAAGGGCAATAATGAAAAATTCACGGAAGCCCGTGACTTGTCCCTGACTTTTACTAAAAATATCCATGACAAAATGGGGAGCCTGGGCAGCTGCAGGAGGGCTGGGAGTTCCAGGGTCCCCCTCCGCTGGCAGCTCTGAGCTGCAGGGGTCCCCCCTGCCTCCTGCACAGAACTCTGGGGGTCCCTCCTGCTGCCCACAAAGGCCGAGAGCTCTGGGGGTCCCCCTGCCGTCTGCGGCAGCTGGGAGCTCTGGGGATCCCCCCTGCTGCCCACAGTGGCAGGAAGTGGCGGGGGTCCCCCTGCCACCTATAGCAGCCGGGCTCCCTCCGCCACCCATAGCGTCCAGGAGCTCCAGGAATCCCCCCTGCTGCCAGCGGGGAGCTGCAGGGCTCTCCCCGCCACCCAAATGGCTGGGATTTGCAGGGGGTCCGCCTGCCAGGGGCGGTGACCGGGACCTGCGGGGGCTCCCGTCGCCTGGGGTGCCCCACAGCTCTCTGCCTCCGCAGGCAGCAGAGGACTCTGCAGCTTCCAGCCAGTGCTGGCTGAAGTTAACGGTCTTTGGAAGTCACAGAATCCGTGACTTCCATGACTAAATCGCAGCCTTATTTATAATCACTTAAAATCTATCTTTCTGCAGTTAATACACTTGGCTGGGGGCATTTGCTGGTGTCTCCTTCTGTATAGTTCATGAGTGGCTTGCAGAGCATTCATGCAATTTAGCTGGGTGTGTCTCTGTATGCTCGTGACTGAGTGATGACAGCACCTGGAGGGGTTTGCTGCTTGTCACTAGCAAAGCATCATGAGAGCCAGTCTAGGCTGGAGAGCCAAAGGGGCGCAGCAGTCCCAGATTGTACCCCAGGGATCCCATCACACCTACTGGTACAAATAAATAATATTTTGGTTTGAAGACACCGTTTGGAGTCTCTGTATCATCTCCTAGTCATCGCTCCCAAAGGGAATCCGTGCAGGTGGCCAAACATGGTCAGACCTGAGGAAGAATCACAGTTATTACACAGGGGTGCTGCAGCCTGGAGGCCTGATCTACCAGCGGGGTGAATCAAGGGATTCCACCTGGAGAGAAGTGAAGGGCTGGGGCCTGTTACTTGACAGGGTGCAGTCAGGAGAGGCCTAAAAACCGTCAAAGGGGCAGCTAACCCTGTAACAATGACACTCCCCATCCCCCACCCCACCCGCTGCCCCCCCAAAAAGAGAGGATTTTAGCTAGCATGCACTACCAGTACCCTTCATCCCCCTCTGGGTAGAAAACATTGTGCATACAGGTCGGCTGACATTTTACTTGGTGTATAGGCCGTATACCCGTGTCTATTCATTGCCCTATGCGCTAGTGCAACTATTAGAAACTGTTTACTTATCTCTTATACTCCCCTGCAAAATGGTGTCCCAACAACTCTGGAGGTGATGGGTCAAATAGGCTGATGACCTTGAGGGAGGAATTTCATATCTGCTCCTGCAGCAAGGGAATTCCATCCTAGCAAAAAGTGTCATGCCAGGAACACCCCCATTATCATTTTCAGGACAACATAATAAGGTGCCACCAGACTGCTAAGGATGCCTGAACTTCGTTTTAAGGAAGCTAGGTCTCCTCTCAGCGTCCATTCTGGTGGATCTACGAGCTTTTATACTGCTGCTCTGTCCTCCACTGCGAATTTACTGGGAGGGATGAGCCAGTTTTTTCAAGGAGTAGCTGCTATTGCCCAAGAGAAGATAATACAAAAGATCTAATTGTTTGCCCTCCCCTACCAGGAGGAGAAAGGACTGCTCTTGAGTAAGTCAGCATGGGATGCATGTCCTTTCATGTTTCTACTGATGCAAGGGGAAACCAGACTCGGCAACCCCACTTTCAAATGATACAGGCAGGCACAATTGTCGAATGTCGGATTCCTGGGGAATCTCCCTGGTTCAGCTGTAAACAGCAACAAGGAGTCTTTGGGTACGTCTGCAAAAAAAAAACCAACAACCCTAACCCACGGCAGGGAGTCTCAGAGCACAGGTCAACCAACTAGGCCTAACACTACAGGGGCTAAAAACAGCAGTGCAGCTGTTCGTGCTTAGGCTGGAGCCAAGGCTTTGAGATCTTCCCCCCTTCACTCCAGCCTGACCCCTAGCGTCTACACCGCTATTTTTAGCCCCGGAGCAAAGCCCTGCAAGCCTGAGTCGGTGGACCGAGGCTCACAGTCGCTGCCATGAGTTTTTGTGTGTGTGTGTGTGTGGGGTAGACATACCCTTTGGTTGTGTCTGGGGTAGAGTGACCAGACAGCAAGTGTGAAAAATCGGGACAGGGGGCAGGGCCGGCTCTATAGTTTTTGCCGCCACAAGCAAAAAAAAAAAAAAAAAAAAAAAAAGTCGCGATAGGGAACTCTTACGCCAACGCTTCATTTTTCGGTGGCAATTTGGCTGTAGGTCCTTCCCTCCGACACGGACTGAGGNAATCGGGACATCTGGTCACCCTAGTCTGTGGGTAAGTGGGCTTCCAGTATACAGCCCTGTCTTCCCTCTGAATCCTATGGGTAGATGTGGGTTCTCCTCTACTATCTCTAGCATGGAAGGAAAGGGGACTCTCAAATGATCCCCTGAATGATTTCAGGGCTTAATGAATTCTAGGGAGCTTCTTCCCCCATCTATGAAATTCTAGCAAATGCATAATACTGTCCTGTGTCTCTGCAGTAACTGCATGGTCCTCAGCACAGGCACAGGTTAATCCGAGGCCTGCTGCAAACAGAGGGTGGTATTATCTACCCATTCTCTGAGTCCCTGGAAAGAGAGATGGGAAATGGGGTTTGAAATCCGACTGACAGCTCTCCCTGGCGAAGACCACAGGCACCACCCTGGCACACAAAGCAATGATAATGCTGGTTTTATAGGCCAATGGAGGACTCTCCCATAGTGGGAAAATCTGCAGTGGGTGTAAGGCTCCCATAACAGCTCCTACATACCCATCCCAGGCTTAGGGGGCGTGTCTGTGGGAAAGGAGGCTCGGTTGGGGCATTTCTATGCCCAGACACTCCCTGGCGTGGCCATTGACAGAAGGGCGTAAGTTGGAGCAACCATGAGGCTACTCCAATGTTGGTCAGTAACTGGACACAAGATGAGGGAGCATAAAGCCACCTTTGCGCTTGCAGCGTAGAGGTAGCCCAGGATCGGTGCCTTCTTATTGCCTCTCTCAAGTAAAACCACTCAGGTTTAACCTGATGGCTCCTGCCACTTCCTCCAGCAAAGAGGACTAAGTCAAGAGTTGGTATCTCCAAAATGGAGGAATCACCCACTCCCACGCCGTCTTTAGACACCACAAAGGAGCGGTAAAGGGCACACGCTTTCTTTGTGCTTTGCCATTCATCTTTGAGTCATTGAAACAAATAGCTTTACACCACCTCCCTGCAGGAGCTGCAGGCTACAGCATGAATGTGAAAGCCTCAGCCCTGGAGAGAGGTGCACTTATCTGGCTCTGAGCCCAGTGGATAACCAGCAAGGAAAATCAAATCAAAGAGTGATCATTTTTGTGTAATAAAAAGTAAAAGCTGAAGGGGAGTCAGCGCCCGAAGACTGTCTTGGTTCCATACAGGAATGGATCAATGCAAAGACGTGTTAATAATTTCAGACACAACATTAATTTTGGACTCTAGACAGAGACAATTTATAAACATTCATCAGCACAGAAAACAATAGCATTGTGTGATTATTATTATTTTTTAATACAAAGTCAAGCAAGAAGGTGAGCGTGTCACTCTCCCAAAGCCAGATGCATCTTTACTCTCCACCAGGCCAGCCAGGATGGGACAGGGAAAGCACAGTCAAAAATCAACAGAGACTGTTCCATTACACTAAAGCCTACATCCAAACAGGGGCAGCCGGAGACGCATTCAGCCATTGGGACTGATTCCTGGGGATCCCTGCAGTTTGGCAATGGCACATAAGCAAAAATATTCATGAGCTTTTAAACAGCGAGGGGAGGAATGAAGCAAGCGGTTGTGCTTTTTTTCCAATCACATCCAGTTCTTAAGCTTATAGATACTTTGCAGCATTAGGCAAGTAGGTGGGAGGGAAAAAAATAGTCTAGTGTTTTGGTTTTAGAAAAGTCCTAAAGCTACTACAAATAGCACCAGAAGTCTCCCAGGGTCCAAACCTGCTCCCAGTGAAGTCAGTGGAGGACCAGCCCACTGAGGACAACAGGACTAGGCACAGACCTGGTATTTGTATCCAAGTAGAAAACAGATTTCGTATATAACCCATTAAAGGGGCGTCATAGGGCAATTTCAGCACGTCCAGCAGCCTAGCTGTAATGTAGGTATGGGGAGGATAGTTCATCTGATCCTCTTTTGGGTTTACCTGGCAGTAAGAGGCACACATTTGATTTCGGCCGTTCCTCTCCAGCAGGCTGCTTGCAATCTTTACGGTGAATCCAAGAGCAGAGAACTGACCCTGTACGTACGAAGCTGTGTTGTGTCTAGTATTTACCATCCAAGCCCTCCGGGAGCTAGAGGGCCCTTTATGCTGTTGACTCAGTTCTGAGCATTCAGTTTGACTTGAATAGTAGGACTTGACGAGACGAGAAGGGAGAGGTGGACGTTACTACGGACGGACGGAAGGGCGGGGGCCCCCAGCACTGACTGCAAACTATATGCAGCAGACCCAAAGTAACCAAAGCAGTCTTCTGAATCAGCCTGGTGCATCTGGTAAGGAGGATAGGAGTCTGGCAGCATCCCATAAGGGAGAGCTCACATGACTAGCCCTCTCCCAGCTTTGTACAACTTAAGCTCTTCCTCCACTGCAGACTGCTGTGCACCTGCTGTTCCTGAGTGGGGTATTTCAGAATGGATCAGTGGCCCTGGGCCAATTGAAACAGACTGCCAAGGCTCAGCCACTTACCTCTTGCACTTCTGATTACGGACGTCAGAAGACAGGAAAAAGCCCCAAGGAGAACGACTCCAGGAGAACAGCTTTGTGGGAGGTACCACCTTTGCTTGAATTGGCCCCAATGCTGCATAGATTTGTGATTTTCTGAGAGCAAGGTATTGCCTATTGTCTCCAAGGTTTGTTTCCTACCAGAGAGGACCCACTGTCTTTAAGAAGCTGCTAATAAAAAAAGAGAGACTGGGGTATCAGACAATTGCAAACGGACCATATCTGTTAGGGGAGACTAGGAGTCAGGACTCACGTGTTCCATTCATGGCTAGACCAGTGAGGTGCTGGGTGAGCTCTAGCAAGTCGCTCACCTCCTACGTACCACGGTTCCCTACCTATGAAATAGGCATAGCACCCCCACCTGGCTGTGGCAATGCAAGGATTCACCGACGTTCTCCCAGTGCTTTGAGATCCTTGGCTGAAGGGATAAAGCCAAAGAATAACAGATTGGGACAATCTGTGCTTCAGTCCAGAGTTGGTTCAAATGTCTTTGGTCCAGAGTTTCTGCCTTCCCTACCATAATTACACCTACTCTCTCCAAGTTAAGGAGCATTCGGTTCAGAGCTGAACATTCCACCATGATTTAAAAGACACTGGCACTACAAATTCAGAAATCTCCCAAATGTTTAGGGGCTTCCCAGGTGTTGGGCACAAAAGTGTGCCCAGCAGTTTAGATTTTTGTACAGAAAGTCCAAGGAGCCAACTGAATTCTCTTCATTTGCCATGACCCTGCAAGACACAATTCCAAGTTGGAATCCCACTCCTTGTCACAACAACTATAGACGTAAGCAGGGGTTTGACCAATGCCCAGTTCCCCTCTAACTGGAAAAAGGGATCAGTGTCAGGAGGAGTAAAATTCTACTGAGATTAGTCTGATGTGAAAAGAGACAAGGAGATTCTCTTTAACATATGATGCTATTCATGGAAGCCAAGAGGCTCTGCTTGTGGCTGGCTTTAATCTCTTTGCTCCAGGGATTTTGTTCCCTATCTCTTTGGCACACATTTGGTTTTGCTGTTTCGCCAGCCAATGTGCTGTCGTTTGTTTACTTCTCTGAGCACCAGATTCGGAAGAGTGAAGCTGGAGCAAGCACAGATGTGGAAATACAGCTGTACCTATCCGACCTGTCGCCAGTGCCTAGCAGTGAGCTGCAGAAGAAAGAGGTCAAGCATACACACACAATTTTAAACAAGCCAAGTCCCCATCATGGGAAGGTCAGTGTCCCAGCTAAACCCACTGTGTGAGAAACAAGCTTTCAGCAACCCCAGGACTAAAGCAGATAAGTCCTCTGGTAGCGGAGAAAAGTGCATGAAGGCCACATTGTTTGAACAGATTGCACACGGACTATGAATCACTTATCTCCATGCATGTGACTGGTGGGCCCTTCCAGGCTGGGAGTGAGGCAGTGAAGGAGAAGATTGATCAGTTGCTGCCTTTAACGTCTGTACCTTGGGGATGCGGAAGTAGAGGGCTCAAGCTCCAGACCTTTCAAGACAGGCCATTCTGTTGCCTCATATCCATGTAGAAAGACTTTCCCTCTGCACACATCATCTGTGCAGCTCTAAATACATGTGCTACTGCTCCACACAAACACACACTGCATTCACAGGTACAAACTCCTGGTTCTTGTTCAGTGGAGATGCTTCTTTCTTATGCTGCTATATAATAAGGATTAAGAAAGGAAGAACCTTTTGGCACAACCTGAGCTCTTGCTTGCACACCAAACCAGATATTCAGTATCAAGGTTGCCTTTCAAGCCACTATACATTCTTCACGGCAGCAGCCAGACTACCTGCAAGGTTTGTTGCATTTGTGTGAACTAGTGAAACCCCTTTCCCAACATACCGGTCTCTAAGTAACACCATGCACTTTGCAATCTAGCCCCTAGCACCACATGAGCACAGATCTCCTGATTTCAGCAGGTGTTGGGTACAGGGATTGACCAGAGAACAGACTTCTTTAGCTAGGTCTACATTCACTATATGGTCCATCCTTTCCACGCTACAACTAGAACTGCCTTTTGCAGAAGTGCGGGGCTTTTGCCGCTTATTCCAACATACCTATACAGCTTCCATCCTTAACCCCACACACCTGGATCTTCTCACAATTACACACAGTTGTGATTTGCTAAAACCAAATATTAAACAGATCAGCTAAGCAGCCCTAAGAAATAACCATGCATGTTCACCTGACAACAAATGCCCGACTCTCATCCGGCATTTTGGTGCTCTGTGCACATTTAATCTCCCCTCCTCCCCCCCACCCAACTCCCAAGTTTTCATTCTCTACGTGTGTGCTCAAAGATAAAAAAGTTAGCGTAGTTCTTTGTCTGGTGCACCATTCATAATACACGTGATCAAGGAAGTCAGAGTCAGGCAGCACAAAGCCTCAGACTGTTGAAGTCTCAACACCCTGTGCAGAGCTTTTGCCAGACAGACTACCTGAGATATTATCAGAATCTAGCAGCTCAACAATGCTATATGGGGAACAGTCTTCTAGTCCCAGCTTGCTACACAACCAGCCACAGAATCCCTTCTCCATATCTCTCACAGCATGCCACCAGCCACCGAAGGACCACACAATCTGGGTAACCGCCGTATACAAGCCTAGGAAGAAAGACATGACCATGATTATGACAGGATAGAAGATAATGAGTAAGGGGCAGAAGGTGATCTTGTGCCAGAAGGTCCTCTCTTCATTGTACACCAAGAAGATGTTGTACCAAGTGATGGTCCCGTAGTAAAAGGAAACCACAAAGGACACTACAAAGATGACAGGAAAGCAGATGATGCTCCAGAGCAGGACATGGGGCCCCCTGTCCAATCCAACATCGCAAGTCTTCTTCCCTTTCGGTGTCTCATCTTTTGGAGGCTCCTTTGACTTAGCCAGCTCCTGTAGCTCTTTGTCTGTTAGCGTAACATGGATGTCCACCATCTGGCCCTTCTTCTTCCCCCTTGTGATAGTTCCAGTTAAAGTAACATATCGGCTGTCTAAGGGCATGCTCCAGACACCTTCAAATGAGAGATAAATTTCATCAACATTAACGGAACTATTTTTTTGAAGCACGTTTCATGAAAATGCCCAAAGACATTGCGTGGAATTAGACAATACAGTTAGAGTTAAAATAATAGTAAATAATAATAATAATTAAAAAAAAGGCAGGGCAAGGGAAGCTAAGAGATGCAGGCAGGAGATCACACAGGAAAATGGAAGAAAATGTGGAGCTATCCAGGGACGCTGGTTGAGATGGCAGGAGTGGAGAAGGCTCTGTACTGGTGAGGCTGTGTAAAAGGAAAAACTGGAGGCAGCTGCTATAGGAAGAGAGGGGAGATGGTAGAGGAAAGAGACAATGGGCCAGATTCAGAGGGGACTCTAAAATGGTGCAACGTACTCTCTCTTCTGGTCCCCTCAACATGTGTGCTACACCAACCACCATATACTCAGTGGGCCAAATTCAGAGGTGGGGGGAGGGAAAGTCTAAGTTAGTATAATTTGCATGACAAGGGATACAGTGTAGCAAGAAAAGGAACTAACTAAAGGGTACAAGACGAAGTTAAAGCAGCCCCCATTCTTACGCCTTCTAAGTTACACCAACTCAGAGCCCCTTACAGCAGGGGTGGGCAAACCTTTTGGCCCGAGGGCCACCTCTGGGAATTAAAATTGTATGGCAGGCCATGAATGCTCACAAAATTGGAGTTGGGGTGCGGAAGGGGGTGAGGGCTCTGGTTGGGTGTGCGGGCTCCAGGGTGGGGCCAGAAATGAGGAGTTCAGAGTGTGGGAGGGGGCTCCGGGCTGGGGCAGAGGTGCAGGAAGGGGTGCAAGCTCCAGCTGGGGGTGTGGGATCTGGGGTGGGGCTGGGGATGAGATGTTTGGGGTGCAGGAGGGTGCTCCGGGCTGGGATTGAGGGGTTTGGAAGNGCTGGGGGTGTGGGATCTGGGGTGGGGCTGGGGATGAGATGTTTGGGGTGCAGGAGGGTGCGCCGGGCTGGGATTGAGGGGTTTGGAAGGCGGGAGGGGGATCAGGGCTGGGGCAGGAGGTTGGGGCGTGGGGAGAGGCTCAGGGGTGCAGGCTCTGAGCGGTGCTTACCTCATGCAGCTCCCGGAAGCAGGGGCATGTCCCTTCTCCGGCTCCTACATGGAGGCACGGTCAGGTGGCTCTGTACGCTGCTCCATCCACAGGCACCGCCCCTGCAGTTCCCATTGGAGCGCCAGAGGGGGCCATTGGAGCACATAGGAGCCGGAGCGGGGCAATGCCGCGGCTTCCAGGAGCCACGTGGTGCGGCCTCCGACCCTGCAGCCCAGCTGGAGCGCTGGAGCAGGGCAAGCCCCAGATCGTGCTCCCCAGTGGAAGCGCGCAGGCCGGATCTGTCCTGCGGGCCGTAGTCTACCCATCCCTGCCTTACACAGTGGTTACAGGGGTCCCAGTTCTATGCCCTTACACATCAACTCTGAATTTGGCCCTAGGTCTGTTACTTAGGCTGCAGCAAGTCCACAGATGTTTTAAAAACAAGTCTGGCTAATCCGACATAGCTCATGAAGTGAACGGGAAACCAGTGGAGAAGAATAGGGGTGGTGGTTACATTCTCTGGACCTATGAAAAGGCAGGTGGGAGCAATCTGTCCTTGCTGGAGAGCTGGGATTGTAGAGGCCACAGAGAAAGGAGTCCCGGTTAAAGATATTTATTTCATTGCTCTGTAAGGCACCTATTGCAAATGCTTCCTTCCAAGGGCCATAAACATATGAGAGACATTTTAAAAGACCTAAAGGGAAAGTCAATCAGCCCAAATATGGCCCAAAATCAAACAACGTGGCACACGGACAGACCCAGGCAAACCAGTCACCACCACAAAGGATTCAGTCCACATTGGTGAAAGGCAGGGAAGAAAGGGGCAGGAAGTTGTACAGAAATAACAAAAAACAAAGGAAGGGGCCAAATATGGGCAAGAAAGAGACAACGGAAGTCCCTGGGACCTGCAGCATAATCTAAAGGCAGCCAACATGGGTGTCTGGCAGACCGCCTCTGAGATGGAGTTCCACAGTGAGGGACAGAAAAAGTCCCATCCCCAGCCCAGTCCTGGAAGAATATAGGGATCATGAGCTGGCTTGAGCAGAGCTACTGCCTGAGTGGGACACTGGGCAGAGGAGGAGTGGTTGGCTCAAGTCAGAGGAAGGCATGGGCGGAAGTGGGAATAGACGAGTTCCCTGGGGAAAGTAGCAATTCAGTTATGACATCAATGAAGGGACGATGGGACATACTTTAAAAATGGAAGCGTCCACTGTCTGCAACCCTTTTGAGGCTTGAAAACACAGCCGGACAGTAGGTTTGAGATGCAGCGATCTAACTGGGCTGTGAATACAAGTGGTGCATTCCGCACAGGGAAAGGGATGGAATATACAGGAACAGCAACTTTCCTTATTTACTAACCCCTGCCCCCCAACACACACACAGACACACAGACACACAGACACACAGACACACAGACACACAGACACACAGACACACACGCAAATTTGACACCATCAGCTCAGGATTAAACAAAGACTGTGAATGGCTTGCCAACTACAGAACCAGTTTCTCCTCCCTTGGTTTTCACACCTCTACTGCTAGAACAGGGCCTCATCCTCCCTGATTGAACTAACCTCGTTATCTCTAGCTTGCTTCTTGCTTGCATATATATATATATACCTGCCCCTGGAAATTTCCACTACTTGCATCCGAAGAAGTGGGTATTCACCCACGAAAGCTCATGCTGCAAAACGTCTGTTAGTCTATAAGGTGCCACAGGATTCTTTGCTGCTTTTACACACACACACACACACACACACACACACACTCTCTCTCTCTCTCTCTCTCTCTCTCCTCCCATATCAGCTATGAGTCCGAGTAGATGGGTAGGGCTGGAAGACCTGGCGAGGACTCGCCCCCGTGCAGAGATCTCCAGCTGCCCTTCTGGGTGAAAGCAGCTCTGAAAGTGCTCACCGGTGACCGTGACAAGGAGTCCCTTTCCAAAGAGGAAGCTATGCTGAGACTGTATCAACGGGAGGCTGCAGCCAGTGCCCTCTCCCTGTGGCACTATCCCAGAAAGAGCTTCTAGAATTGATCAACCTGGAGCCCGAGTTCCCATCCATTTGCTTTACGTGCAGTTCTTTCTAAGTAGGGAAGAGGGCCTGATCCCAAAGTCAATGGGAGCAGAGGGTGCTCAACATCTCTCTGCATCAGGCCCTAAATTAGCAGCTGCATTTTAAATTTTTTTTTTTTAAATTAAAAGAGAGGGACCAATGAGGAGCTTATTCAAACAAATAAGTGGCTAAGAAAACAGACCAAAAAATAACCCCTGGTGCCTTTTATCTGGGATTTCAAAGCAGGTTCAAACACTCAGGTCTGAAGCCTCACAAACCCCCTCGCCGCTATTACGAGACAGGGAAAACTGAGGAATAGAAGTTTAAGTGCCTTGCCCAAGGTCACATCAAAAGTCAGTAGCGGAGCTGGAAAGGCGGCCCTGGATTCTCCTCCTGTGCTCCCCCACCAGCCCACCCATCCTGCCTCCATAAAAAAAAAGCCCTCGCTTTGTAAATTGAAAATGCTGAATTTTCAAAAAAAAGCAAGGTACGGAAGCCCAAAAAATAACTCGCAGCATCTACCCTAATAAACGCTACATCTGAAAAAGGGCTTGTGCCCTCAAGTCCCACGGATGCCCTGGGGGGTTCAGAGCACTCATCCACAAGAGAGGAGGATACACTTCCAGAAGTTTTATCCTTCCCCATATCTTTAAAAAAAAGACACGCAAGAGTTAGTGCCCCTATTTACGCATGGATCAATATATTTTACTGGTCAGTGGCTCAATGGCTAGTGGAATCTGGGTGCCAGTTGCAGCTTCTGGGGATACGTACCATCTGCCACGGAATTTCCCAAGAACTTGGAGCCTTCTTCTGAACTTCTGTCCCTTCCTTCCTCATCCGCCTGCTCCTCCTCCACCTTATTTTCATTCTCCGACCGATAAACTATAATAGACTCTGGACGGGACTCTTTCTTTTTCTTTTTCCTTCTGTCCATAGTGGCTTCTCCATCAAAGGTCACTGCTGTAGCCACAGCTCTCCGCAGGGAGCCTCGTTGCGGACTGCGTGTTCCAGCCTTGTTCTCCCTCCGCACTGCTTCCTCCATCCCGCTGCTGTTTTGAAGCGTCTCATTGGGCATCTCTGAGGAGGTGTTTAAAATCTATCAGCTCCTGCACTTCTGAGCCATCAATCAGGCAATGATTAGCAGGGATGCTCTGGCTTGCGAAAGCATCCTAGTCACAGCATCCAACAGACATCCTCCATTTCCAACCTAAAATGAGAGCGAGAAGGAGGACAAATAAATAATCAATAGAGCATCACATTTAACTTCATGTATAAGAGCAAGTTCCTGCAGATTTTTAAAGAGGCACTTCCAGCTAACTTACCACGTTAAGCAAAATTGGTTTAAGCGCGATTTAAACTGACTTACCTGAATCTACATTTATTGATTTTTAAATCGATTTAGTTACACCAACACAAGTTTTCTAATATGAACCAGGCTTAAATGTATGTTCCACATTTAAACAAAAGCCGTCAGGATGGGAGTGGGTGTTTAATAGGAATGGACTAAATAAGCATGATTTGTTGGGAGATTTTAACATTCTTCTGCAATGCCAGCAAAACCAAACAACAGCATTGGCAGTAGAACAAAAAGGTGAAACTGGTAATAAACATACAGGAAACTGACTAATTTAGGATCTTGACTGGACAATTGCAGCAGTGAAACTATGGTGCAAATTTCCTTAATCTAGACAAACTGTAGATTTATTATGCAAGATGAGGTTAAAGCAAATAGTAATTGAATTATGTGATACACGGTGAAAAGTCAACCTGATTTTAAAAAACCCTGCAATTTAATAATCTGCATTTCTATTAATAACAAGCGTAAGGATTTTTTTAAATGTGAGTTTTTTATGTTGAGGGGGGGAAAATCAAGACGACGCCATGAAAAATAAAAAATTACAATGAAGTATTTTGGTTGTGTAGAAATTTTTTTTACTACCAATCCACATCAAAAACTCAGGGCCTATTAATCAAGTCATTATTAATATTAAAAAAATGCCATTGACTTTGATGGGAGTTTTGCCTGAGTAAAGGACACAGGAATAGGCCCTCAACATGCAAGCAGTGTAAACTGCATCCTGGTGGNTGACTAATTTAGGATCTTGACTGGACAATTGCAGCAGTGAAACTATGGTGCAAATTTCCTTAATCTAGACAAACTGTAGATTTATTATGCAAGATGAGGTTAAAGCAAATAGTAATTGAATTATGTGATACACGGTGAAAAGTCAACCTGATTTTAAAAAACCCTGCAATTTAATAATCTGCATTTCTATTAATAACAAGCGTAAGGATTTTTTTAAATGTGAGTTTTTTATGTTGAGGGGGGGAAAATCAAGACGACGCCATGAAAAATAAAAAATTACAATGAAGTATTTTGGTTGTGTAGAAATTTTTTTTACTACCAATCCACATCAAAAACTCAGGGCCTATTAATCAAGTCATTATTAATATTAAAAAAATGCCATTGACTTTGATGGGAGTTTTGCCTGAGTAAAGGACACAGGAATAGGCCCTCAACATGCAAGCAGTGTTAACTGCATCCTGGTGGATAAGAACATAAGAATGGCCAGACTGGGTCAGACCAAAGGTCCATCCAGCCCAGTATCCTGTCTTCCGACAGTGGCCAACGCCAGGTGCCCGAGAGGGAGTGAACCTAACAGGTAATGATCAAATGATCTCTCTCCTGCCATCCATCTCCACCCTCTGACAAACAGAGGCTAGAGACACCATTCCTTACCCATCCTGGCTAATAGCCATTAATGGACTTAACCTCCATGGATTTATCTAGTTCTCTTTTAAACCCTGTTATATTCCTAGCCTTCACAACCTCCTCAGGCAAGGAGTTCCACAGGTTGACTGTGTGCTGTGTGAAGAAGAACTTCCTTTTATTTGTTTTAAACCTGCTGCCTATTAATTTCATTTGGTGGCCCCTAGTTCTTATATTATGGGAACAAGTAAATAACTTTTCCTTATTCACTTTCTCCACACCACTCATGATTTTATATACCTCTATCATATCCCCCCTTAGTCTCCTCTTTTCCAAGCTGAAAAGTTCTAGCCTCTTTAATCTCTCCTCATATGGGACCCGTTCCAAACCCCTAATCATTTTAGTTGCTCTTCTCTGAACCTTTTCTAATGCCAGTGTATCTTTTTTGAGATGAGGAGGCCACATCTGTATGCAGTATTCAAGATGTGGGCATACCATGGATTTATGTAAGGGCAATAAGATATTCTCCGTCTTATTCTCTATCCCTTTTTTAATGATTCCTAACATCCTGTTTGCTTTTTTGACCGCTGCTGCACACTGCGTGGACGTCTTCGGAGAACTATCCACGATGACTCCCAAGATCTCTTTCCTGATTAGTTGTAGCTAAATTAGCCCCCATCATATTGTATGTATAGTTGAGGTTATTTTTTCCAATGTGCATTACTTTACATTTGTCCACATTAAATTTCATTTGCCATTATGTTGCCCAATCACTTAGTTTTGTGAGATCTTTTTGAAGTTCTTCACAGTCTGCTTTGCTCTTAACTATCTTGAGCAGTTTAGTAGGCTCACGTGGTCCCTCATGGTCTCAGACACCATCCGATGGTCCAGGGACATCTACATCGACACATCACCGGCCACCGACAGTACCAGGAGGCGTGTGCCGGCGTGACATCGTTCTTCGACTACGAGAAAGGGACCAAGAGACTTTCTCTGTTGGATCATATGAACTGGAACCATAAAATCCCTGAACATTAAATCTCACCAAATGAGTCAATCCATCCTCATCATCATATCCACTCATTATACTCCACATCCAAACATAGCCATTATATGAACATCATACCCTCATATCTCAATGTCTATAGTTTGACCCATCAACCTTTTACCCCCATTGGGGATATTGCAGATTATGTATTCCTTACGACACCCGATCTTAAACCAGACTTCGCACCCTCGATAATCTGTACGTTATTCCCTGATAACCAGAAACTTCTATGCTTAAACTCTGTACCGTTCACCCTTTTTAATCATCTGCCAACTTTGCCACCTCATTGTTTACCCCTTTCTCCAGATCATTTACAAATAAATTGAATAGGATTGGTCCTAGGACTGACCATGGGGAACATCACTAGTTACCCCTCTCCATTCTGAAAATTTACCATTTATTCCTACCCTTTGTTCCCTGTCTAGAACAATCAATGGATGATCCATCCATCCATCCTGCATCCACAGGATCCATGCGATTCTCAGACTAGACCGAATCTAGGAAATGAAGAGACTGATTATGAGATAGCACTGGCATAGATACTTTGGTGGAGATCTAAATACAGCAATGCAGATCTAGGTTGAACATTTAAATGATTAGAAGACTCTGCATGACTGAGAATTAAAATCCCGCCTAATGGATGAAGCAGTCCTTCAACAGGAATTTAAAGACATCATCATAATTTACAGCCCATTAAATGTGGAGAAATTGTTTTATTTAAACAAATGCTGGGAAAAAGTTGAACATTTTTAGACTCAGTTATATGGTCTAAAACACCCCTCCCACAAATACAAGGCACAAGTTTTGGGGATTTGGGTTGGGGGGGGGGGGTTGGTTATTTTAAAATTTGTAATACATGATCTAAAGCAGGGGTCAGCAACCTTTCAGAAGAGGTGTGCTGAGTCTTCATTTATTCACTCTAATTTAAGGTTTCGCGTGCCAGTAATACATTTTAACATTTTTAGAAGGTCTCTTTCTATAAGTCTATAATATATAACTAAACTTTTGTTGTATGTAAAGTAAATAAGGTTTTTAAAATGTTTAAGAAGCTTCATTTCAAATTAAACTAAAATGCAGAGCCCCCCGAACTGGTGGCCAGGACCTGGGCAGTGTGAGTGCCACTGAAAATCAGCCCGCGTGTCGCCTTCGGCACGCGTGCCATAGGTTGCCTACCCCTGATCTAAAGTTTTATTTATGCTTCTCTCTCATACACACGCACACACAGATCTTTATAGTAAAACTTTAATTGTATTAATTGAATACCTGAGGAAAGACTGTGTTCAGCTGCCTCTGAGTGGCTTGAAAAGTTGAAAATCAAAATATGACTGAAGTTTTACATATAGAAAATAAACTTTCATTAGCCACCAGGAAGTGTGTAAAGAGACATTCCAATAAGGCGGCTCAGTAGGGCACTTAAAGATGCGTCACGTTAGGCACCCAAAAATCATCAGGGCTTGGCACAAGTCTCCAGCCATTACAGCTGCAAACAGAACCTTCAAATTGTCAGCGGAGTGAAACCAATGCAATGTTCTATGGCTGAGTCTACAGACATCCTGAAACGGGAGCTCCAAGAGGTGTTGAAATGCCCCATGTCATCTCCAGGAGGTGTTGACTCTTACACCTTAGTATAGTTAACAAAGTTAATTTAAATCATTTCAATCCTTATTAAAGCAGGCAAGAAAGAATAGGGACAATATTTTGAAGACGTGCACAGTCTTTTCTGAGTGGTACCCCAATCTAGTGTGGTGTCTTTTGTGGGTGAAGTTTGCTTTTAGGTAGTTTGGGATAATAGCACCGCCCAATCCTAAATAGAGGCAAAGAAAAACCATACAGCAATTCTCCTGCCCACTTCTGTGCCTTGTGAAAGAGCCTGTGGAGGGTTCACACAAACAAACAAGGGTGGGGGTTAAAAATACAAAGCATCTAGAAAAAAAGAGTGATTCCTTCCTGGGGACATTGCTGCTTCTCTGCATTGTGGAATGTTTCATTTACATAGAGTAGTAGTGTGCTTGGGAAGTTAGTTAAGTAGGTGTTAACACTTCATACCTTAATCAATATAAAAGAAAATGGACTATCCAAGAATAAAGAAATACTCCTCCCCTCCAGCTCAAACCACCCACTGATTTCAAAGAGAGCGCAAAGAGACAGCTCTTGACATACTAACTTTGGCAGCTGTCCATGTGCACAGGAACTTGTTTACATTTTGAGAGAGGCATTTTTTAAAAACGCACACTGATATGATAGAGGTATATAAAATCATGAGTGATGTGGAGAAAGTGGATAAGGAAAAGTTATTTACTTATTCCCATAATACAAGAACTAGGGGGTCACCAAATGAAATTAAAAGGCAGCAGGTTTAAAACAAATAAAAGGAAGTTCTTCTTCACGCAGCGCACAGTCAACTTGTGGAACTCCTTACCTGAGGAGGTTGTGACGGCTAGGACTATAACAATGTTTAAAAGGGGACTGGATAAATTCATGGTGGCTAAGTCCATAAATGGCTATTAGCCAGGATGGGTAAGAATGGTGTCCCTAGCCTCTGTTCGTCAGAGGGTAGAGATGGATGGCAGGAGAGAGATCACTTGGTCATTGCCTGTTAGGTTCACTCCCTCTGGGGCACCTGGCATTGGCCACTGTCGGTAGATGGGCTAGATGGACCTTTGGTCTGACCCGGTACGGCCTTTCTTATGTTCTTATGTTCTTCAGAGCTAGCATGCAGCAGTTTATTAGCCAAGCAATTTGTTATTAATCTCCGTGTGAACACAGATGGAAGAACCCCGGGCGGGCTCCACGGTAGCAAGCACTGCTGATCAGGGCTGTCATGACAGCATTAGACTCTATCACACAAGAGTCTCAAGGTTTGCTCCTGTACCATTTTAAGTCAATGGAAAGGCTTGATCCAACTTTCAGTAAAAGATAAGATATTATTCTGCTCACGAAAACAGAGTGGGAGAAAAAGTCTCTCAGAAAGCTAAGAAAATCCTTTGATCCCTGGTACATTAAAACAGGGTTCTGTTCTGGTCACAGCCTTCTGGGGATTGTTCATAACAGAGCTGAGGTGAGACGACAGTGTGAGCAGTGGGCACTAACTAACATCAGTTTTGTACTTATTTATGTTTATAGTCGCAGAAAATGTAAGACAGATAAATACATCCAGTATATTAAGTGCTTCCAGCACTCTTGGACTAATCCTTCGTACTTATTTGCAGCACGCCGAGGTCCCAAGCAGAATCAGGAACCTACCTTCCTAGATGCCGTATAAACATATAGCAAGACAAGATCTCTGCCCTGAATAATTTACAGTCTAATTTCAGATAAGATGCAACAAACGAACATGCAAAACAATAAGAGGGAAGACAGTAACAAGTTCCGGTGTTTACATATGCCAGCTCTAGGTCTGTTTATCTATTTAAGGTATTTATCTGGCCCCTGTTTACCATAGTATCTGTATCACAACTGTATCACAATCTTTACTGGATTCATCCTCGCAACATCCCTATGTGGTAGGGAAGTGCTAGGATCACCATTTGACAGATGGGGAACTGAGGTGTAAATATACCTTGCACTAGCCTGCCACACTCTTAAGTGTCTAAGTGGACCCTGCTGCTGCCAGTGTTCCCATGCACCTAAGTACATACTTACCTGTTCTGAACCACACTACATACTTATACTTAAGAATTTTAAATACTATGTACTTCGTGCTTGTATTATATATAGAGAGATAGACCTATCTCATAGAGCTGGAAGGGACCCTGAAAGGTCATCAAGTCCAGCCCCCTGCCTTCACTAGCAGGACCAATTTTACCCCACATCCCTAAGTGGCCCCCTCAAGGATTGAACTCACAACCCTGGGTTTAGCAGGCCAATGCTCAAACCACTGAGCTATCCCTCCCCCCAAAGTATTAAGTACACTTTAAAAGGTATTTAAAATACAAGCAACTTTTTTTCCTCTGCAAGTGCTTTTTCAAAATAGGTTTTTGAAACAATCACATCCCTCGCAACTGTCCCACATTCGGGTTGGCGTGTGTGTGTGTGTAAATAAATGCATTTACGTTTATAAGATATTTTTTCATTGTTAATCCATTGTCCATGTACATGAATAACATTTCATTGTTACGCTTCTTCTTTCTCTTCCACTATGTGTTCCCATTATTTAGGTAGTTGCCCATACATTGATCAGACAATTGCAGGGAATATGGGAGTGGACAGTACTTGTGCTTCTGCTTGTCCTTTTACTTATAAATACATAAGCACGATTTTCACAGCACACCTGTACTTATAAGGACTTCTGCAATGTGTACTTGGCACTTATACTTAAGGCCTTTTCATCAGTACTTATGGCAACACTGGCTGCTCCACACTCCCCTAGCGTGCCTTGACCTACTCCCCTTTCAAAGCAGGCGAGATCAAAGTGCAGTAGGGAACATTTAGTGCACAGCAGCAGGGTCCACACAGGAGAGGTTGATCTTGTAGCAGAATTTCAAAGAGCAGAGCAGAGTGGTTTAACAAATCAGTTCAAGGAGCTGAACAGAGGGGAAAACACAGTAAGATAGCTGCCAATCACAGAACACTTTACAGGTATTCTTTAACTGAGACACCCAACACCGCTGAGAGATACTTGTTATTAGCCCCACTTTGCAGATGACAACACTCAGGTGACTTGTTCAAGGCCACAGAGTGAATCAGTAACGGTGCTAGGATTAGAACTCAGGACTCCCGGCTCTCAGCCCTATACTCAGGCCACTAAACTGGGCCTCTTTTGCGCTTCCTTTTTGTGACAGACTTAACTCTTTGCTAGTAACATTCTATAGGATACATTCCAGCCAAAACGTTTTAAAAAGGAGTTTTCCAAAGTATCACTCAGTTGTTTCTGGATGACATTTTCAAAGGATTTGTTTAAGTCATTCCACTTTACAGAATATCTGTTTATGAATTAGTTCTTTTTTCTCCATTATTCCATAACTTTCCCAAATGTCAAGGGATAACACTGCTGTGCACAGCAGCCTTATTGAACTCTGGCAGATACTGTACAAGAAAAGCTGTTTTTTAAAAAAAGCCAAACAAAATGCCTTGTTAAATTCCCTTGCATAAAACTTTCCCTTCTGGAGAATCCCAGAACACCGCTTATCTACCTCTGTTTAGGACAAAGATAGTATGTACCGAAGTGTATTCCAACCCCAGCCTCAAGGTTGTTTTGTTCAGATTTGGCAGGAGAGGAGAAAGAAACATTTTCAGACAAAGAATGCAAAGCTTCCAAGTTTATCCACAGGAATGAGACTGGTTTTCTACCATGTATTATCTTGTGCCAGAAGTTTCAATGAGTGACACATGTACATGAGCTTTTGAAGAGACCTGAGGTTTTGATATTAAAATAACTTCTGGGGGGAAAAATAGTTTGAGATTTTCAAAGCAATCTAAGAGATTTAGACACACATCTCACAGTACAATAGGGTTCTAGTCTATGACTAGAGCTCCTAGATGCTATGGTAATACAAATAATTTTAATAGATGTGCTAGACTGCTTTGAAAATCTCAACCTAATACCTGGGCTTACATTTCTTCTGGAAACAAAGTGAAGACACTTTTTCCTCTCCTCGCCCCAATTCCACCCATTCCCCTACACCCACACACTTCCCCATTTTCCTACTTCAGTCAGTGGGCTCAGAGTCCTGCATGTGTAACCCAGCAGACACTGAGTGCTCATTTGAAAGGATTTCATTTGCCAGCCCAATGGCAATGCTATTTGCTGGATTACATGGAAGCAGAGTTTGTAAACAGCTGTTTTTTCCCCCAGCCACCCCACCTTTAGGGCTAAACCACCTCTAAATGGGGTACATGTGCACGCACATATACGTAAGAGAAAGAACTGCTGATGGCCAGTTGTTGTACCCAGGGTTTGCTGACCCATAATGCAACATGGACTTTGATTTTGGCTTCTGCTAACCCAACCAGAGGATGAGTCACAATTTGTAGCCACTTAGAAAACTTTTGGAAAGGGGGAAGGGCCTCATACTGGGCCTTTATCAGGGCCTTCACTTACTACAGTAGGAACTGGATGGCTCAGAGGATCGGCAGTAGGACACAGAGCACATCACTTCTAAGGGTGCATCTTCACTGCAGTCAGCTTGGGTGACTGTCACCAGGTCTGAGTACCCGGGTTATATTAGCCTGGGTAGAGAGGTCCTACTGCAAAAGCTTAAAATGTCCCACACCTGTGTGACTGCATCCATGCTGGTGCTGCATTCACCCACCTGAGGAGCTAGGCTAGGACTTCTGAGGGGCTATCCCCTGGCTCTTAGCGCTGCACTAAGTTCTCTGAATTCTTTCCCAGTGTATTGTGAGAGAACTTTGGCCCAGGAAGGACGGGCCTGTGTGGAAGTGTTCTTAGCCTGCCAGCTCACTAATGTAAACAACTTCCGGTCCTCTGCCTCTGTTGCAACCCATGACAAGGTGTGGAGTTTACTGTGAATGATGACCTGATCCAGCTGTTGGCTTTAATGCAACCTTCATTTTGGCAACAGGAGGCTGATGCAAGGCACGAGACCTGGTGGAAGGCATCTTGGCACGTTGCAAAGGAGATCACGCTGGTTCCTCCACTGCATCCTCCCTGGTCCATTCCCCTATCTCCTTCCCAAAGACTGTTCAAATACCATGGAAGTGCTGCAGAAATACAGCAGCCTGCATACAAGGTGGGGTTTAAATGCCAAACTGGTGTACATAAACTAGAAGGTGACTTCTGGTACAGAAGGAAGGTGTAGGTAGAGGGGAAGAACGTATGGCCCAGCGGGAATTGTGGGAAGGCACCGGAGGACTATCAGCACTGCAAAGTGGGTGTGTTACCAGCCTGGGTTAAAGCAGAACCCAGGCTCAAACCCATATCGCCTAACTGTGCCAGCTAGCTGGGTTTAAATCACCTCTAAACCCAGATAAGAGGTTTTTGTGTGTGGACGGTAGTCAGGTTAGAGGCAACACCTGGGTAAGAGCCTGGGTTCTCTCTGCTTTGAAGACATACTTTAATGCACTGGTTCAAACACAATGCAGACTGGTAGTGACCCGAGTCATTACCTGTGCTGGCAACATGAACAGACATTGATGGGTTTGGTGCAGGTCTTAGTGGGTAGATTTCTGTTTCATAAATGGCAGTCTCCTAAGAGAGAACAAGGAGTGGAGCTCTCCACTACCCCACAGAACTGGTCCCTGCAGGGCACAGTTAAGGCAAATTAAGGTTACAAAAGTTAAGGTCACAAAACACTGCTGTAATTTTTTAAAACATTTAAACTATGGCATTTCTAACATTAGATTAAGGACTATTGCAAATCTCAGTAAAAAGTAAGTAACTTTTCTTGATGGGAGAGTGAAGGCATTTGATATTCTTCATGCTGATAAAACTAACATGTAAGGGGGTGTGTAGATTTTACTCAATGGCTTGTGGCTTGGTAGTCAAACAGGCACTTTGGAAACTGAAGACCTAGTTTGCAAACATAGATGAGTGTTCCTCCCTGGGATTAATTAAAGATCTGTCCGCTATAGTCTATTTGGGATATGTACGGCAGCCACCGGCAATTAATGGGGCTCTATATGGCCTTGAGATCATGGCAATGTGGCAGATAATTAAAGAATGTAGCGTGCCACCCACAGCAATCCATACTTAGCCTGAACTGAGCTCTTTAATACAGCATTTTAGAACTTCAAAATGCTATAGAAACATTAATGAATCTGGAAGGCAGCATGGTCTGATGGGTACAGCATAGACTAAGAATCAGAAGGCTGGAGTTCTATTCCAAGCCTGTTTGTCTCCGACTGGCTGAATGACAATGGCATAGTTGTAAACACTGTACCTCAGTTTCCCTATATGTCAAGTGGGAATATATACACTCCTTCATATTATAGTTTATGATCTTCAGATGAAAGGTGCTATACTACAAGTGCTTTTATTATTAAAGGGTTAATTTTTACCACACCTAGCAGGAAAATAATCGTTATCCTTATTTTACAGATGGGGAAACTGAGGCACAGAGATGTTAGCGGACTTACTTCTTTAATTAGTACATATGACTGAGAATTATTATTATTGGCTAGTATTACCTCTTCTACCAAGTAACCTCTTACTGGGAAAAATATGCAGAGATAATTGTTAATGATGTTTTCAATCTTTGTGCTCTCATCTAATGGGATGACTAGAGAAACCAATCTGTGCACTTTATTCAACACACAGGATCTACCAGGCACACCAACGCTGGTTAAAAATGAAAATGATCTATGCTGGATTGGGAAAGATCTGTCCGTTTATTTTTTGTTGGGCAAAAACTCAAAATAATGCTGAATGTTCCCTGCAGCAACTGAATGACTGATATTGGGCTTGTTGAGGGAACTATTTAAAAATGCCAGAGCTCTGCCTTTTCTTTAGCACAAAACGGGCTGTGTTCGAGACATTTTAAAAGGATCGGATGATACCACTTTCAATAATAGTTAGATTTCATCACACCAATGGCTGTTTCTGAAGAGAGAATTTTCCATTCAGAGTATGGGGCTCAGGTATTACAAACTGATACCATCCTTGACATGTATTAAAACACACAAAATTAGGGAATCATTCAAGAATAACGGAAAATCAATTCAAAATAAGAGAAAACTGGAAGCTGCCTTTCTCTAGTTCTATGCAAAATAACTTAGAAGATATAGAAAGATAAATATAATTTAAAAAATCATTCCCTCTCGAGAAACACGCAACATTAAGGAGCTGCTATTTGCTTGCAGAAAGCTATAGATTGATAGGTGCATAACTCAGCTGGGATGTGTATGAATGATCCTGTAAGTAAGGAGTTGTGCTTAAAATAATATTTTATCTCAATTTATCTCATACTTAACATAAATGCAAGCACTGATTTTTCTGGTGAGCAATTTATATCTTATGATGAAGGCTTTGCAAAACTCTTAAGAATTGTTAAAAAGCACAAGGTCATTTAAGGACAAGGCTCCGAGAAATACAATTTCAGAGCAATGCATTATTTTATTTTATTTTATGGTTAATAAGATTTAAAAAAACAAACAAACACCCAGAGTTTTGCCAGGATTTCTCCTTTGAAAAACCTTCCCTTGGTTTAAGAGGGAATATACATGCATGTGAAAATAATCCCCTTTTGCTTTTTAAAAAAAACGATTTCCTCTTCAAAGGGAGTGGGCAGGAATCCACCAGCTTCAAAGGGGGAGAAATGCAGCTAAGAATAGATCAGACAGCAGAATAAGAGGGGGAGGGGGCTGAGCGGGTTTGTCCTAGTGCCTCAGAGAACTGCAGTCTCAGCTGCTGGGTGGGACCTATTTGTTGCCCTCTAGGAGCAAAAGAGAAAAAAATATATCCATCCGATCAAGTCTCTTTATTCCACTCAATAGAGCAAGTGACTATCTCCAGCTCAATCAATAAAGCCCAACGCCTGAGTGACCTGGACAAGACCACAATTTTGGAAAAGGGAGCAAATGCAATCCGTAGTCAATATCGCCTTTCCTTCTGGAACGTCTCACCGAACGCATGGCAAGAAATCCCCTTTATTTCAGAGGCAGCCACAGACTTCTGCAGTTCTTTGCACAGCCCTGCCCGGTGCCCAGGAGAATGGGGCAGAGTTTGCTGAACCCCATTTCATTTGTTTTGCTATATTCGAAGTGTGAGACCCTTTTATTATGAGGGACAGGCTAAAAAACGCCCTTCTGTCTTAGAGTTTGCTCACATGCAGGTATGCCTGCAAGGAGAACCCCTTTGCAACCCGCATCCAGACGTGGAATTCTCACATGCAATGGGGGAACTCTTCTCCACCGTGCATGCCAGCAAGGTACCGTCACATGCACATGTGCCTGGGAGGTGAAATCCCTCTCTCCAAGATGGATAAGCCATTCGCACGTGCAAGGAGGAACCCTTCTCCAACGTGCACGCCTGGAAGGAACCCGTGGTCATATGCATACACGCGTCGGCAAGGTGACATGTCTCCAAAATGCACGCATGGAGCCCTCCCCCCGCAAACCGGGGATGCTCGATAGACTTCATCCGCATATAGACTTAAGTAATAAACCTCCTGTCTGTACATTCAAGCGGATAAGACAATTCATTAGGAGCAAGGTGAAATGTGCGCCCTTGCTCCCACGCAGGGAAGATCGCCCACTGCAGCTTGTTGAAGAGTTACTAGGTGTGGTGCCTCTCGACCCCCCCCCCCCTCCGGTATTTAAAACCGCAGCACCACTTACAACAGGGCAGAACTCCGCTGTTGCACCTCCCCGGCCCTACCGGGAAATTTCAAAGGTACAACCGGGGGAGGGAGCGGGCACTAAATAGTCGGGCCAGTTACACCGAGTCAAATGCAGAAGAGAAAAACCACCTTCAAGATAGCAAAAATCACCTAACATTAAATCAAACTTACCTGCTGCCCCCCAACTGGGTCTGCGTGGGGGTCGGATGCTTCCGTCTCCAACTGGGTTTGCAATGGGGGTCTGTAATGCGGGGTGGGAGGGATGCTCGTGCCCCCAGCTGGTCCGCAATGGGGGGTGGGAGGGGTGGATGCTCCTGTCCCCAGCTGGTCTGCAATGGGGGGTGGGAGGGGTGGATGCTCCTGCCCCCAGCTGGTCTGCAATTGGGGGGGGGGGTGGATGCTCCTGCCCCCAGCTGGTCTGCAATTGGGGGGTGGGAGGGGTGGATGCTCCTGCCCCCAGCTGGGTCCGCTGTCGGACACTCCTTCCCCTTGCTGGGCTCGCCTGGGGGTGGCAGAGGGCGCTGTCCCCAGCCAGGGCCTAGGGTCGGGTCGGGTGTCTGGCCGAGGAAGATGCTTCTGCCGCCGCAGCAGCCTCCCACCCTCAGCCCCTGGCAGTGTCTGGGAGCGGGGGCGGGGCCACGGCGGGGTCACGTGGGAGGGCGCGGCGCCTATGAGGCGGGGGAGCTGGGCGGGGCTGTGCTAAGATGGCGGTGCAGGGCAGGGGCGCGCGCTGCGGGGTCCTGGCTGCCGGGCTGTTCCGTAACCAGGTGGCTATCGTGACCGGCGGCGGCACGGGCATCGGCAAGGCCATCACCGCCGACCTGCTGGGCCTAGGTGGGGCTGGGGGGAGCCGTGGGGGGGAGGTCGAGGACCGGGGATGTGGGGGGAGCTGTTGGATTGGGGGTGGGGGTGAAGAAAGGGGGGAGCCCTTGCAGTGGGAAAGCTGGCATGGGGGGGGGGGACACTCCACTGAGGAGTTGGGGGGTGAAGGAATAGGGGATCCCTCCAAAGAGTCGGTGCACAAGGTGGGCCCTGTGGGAGAAGAAAAGGGGGATCCCCAGAGGGGCGCGGGAGGAAGCCACCTCGGCACCTCCTGTCACAGATGCTTTACACACACTAGTTCTCTCTCTGGTCAGCTTGTAATTTAGGTTTATATTGCACAGATTGGAGGGGAAACTGGTGCCGTTTTTGTTTCCAGATAACAAACTCCCACCTTGTAACTGGCACAAGCATGTCTTTATTCACCCACTTAAACTGGTTTACAACTGGCTTAAGTCAGTTTATCTTAATTTGGTAATTTACTTGATTTTAAAAACAGGGTGGATAAAAATCAATGATTTTTTTTTTATTTAAATCGGATTTTTTTGATGATAAGGCCTTTTCCTCAAAAAGCAATCTAAAGCTAGTTTAAGATACATTATAGGTCAAAGATACATCATGGAATAGGAATTATAAATTCTAATTCTATAGTATGAGACAATATATTCATGTAATGTTTAAGAAAAGTTTTGTAAATGAATTCCAATAGTTCATGGATTAGGGACCCAATCTTATGGGGTTCCAGGGGCTTCTGTATAGATAATTTAGGTTAATCTTTCTATCTACCCAATGGGATTCAGTGTTCAGTCTAGAAGATACTGAGTTTTGCAGTTCTCAAACTGTGGATTTGTGTCTCCAGAGATAACATGCTTGTTAACAGCAAAAATGTTTTTAAATAAATTAATATATAGAGGTGAGAAATAAGACCTCAATCCTATTGTCCTTCTGCAAATTTGTGTAGACAGAGTCAATCCCTTACCTCTCTCTAAAAGTGCAAAGTTTCAAAAAGTTCAATGAATAGAAGATTGGTGGGGGCGGAATAGATCTGGACAAAGAGAAGAAATCTGGAGATAAATGTGAGAAGGGAGGGACAGGCAGTAGAAAGAACAGTGAAACTCTTAGAAGTGCATTCTGGAATATGCTGCTCAATGTAGAAATCCATGATTAAATCAAGTCTTCCTGACTAGTGATTTAAATCAAATCCACCCTCTTTAAAAATCAGTATAGTTGCACCAGTACAAATTTGGTAGCTAGATGATGCCTCAGTCTCTGAGCTTCCTATATCTGCTGCAACAGCCTTTAAATCTTGAGTGCCTTAGAATTGACACCTCACCTGTAAACCTGGAGAAAAGACATGCCTTATGTAAATGGTCATGCCAAAGTGTCTTGGTATTACAATATGCATTTTGTTGGCACAGGTGGGTCATGTACTTTATTTTTTTAATCACTGGTCCAGGACCACTACTTGGAAGATTGTATTTGTCCCTGATCTGTTTGTAGTTGTCCATGGTCAAGCCCCTTTGCAACACATTTCCACAGTATTTCAACAGCTGATATTTTGCAGTGCCTGTTGTTAGAGATCTAGGGCCTAGTCCTGAAATGCTTACTACTGGGCGTAGTACCTATTATGAGTATATTCACTGATTTCAGTGGGTACAGTCTTGGTAGTTAGCACAATTCCTGATAGTAAAGAATATGTAGGATTGGACCTTTTAATGCTTTGCATCAGCCAAAATCTTGGGATAGCAACTTTTCCAATGCTGTTCATTTCTAATCCATGTAGCTGGCAAGATATGTGCCCTTAATCAGGATATGTGCCCAAGGCCTGCAGTGGTGCTGCTTCGGCATAGGTCCAGGCTAGAATTTACTATGTCTTATGTCCTCATAACCCTTGATTTTTCTTTTGTAAACCATAAGCAGAAACTAGCTGGTTATTCCTATTCACTACTTTGAATGTATTACAGTTTTCATCAAATATAAATGCCATATTTTATTTAGATGTACTGTTTTATACAGAGAATTCGTATTTTTTGTTAGGTCTTGTTCATTGGCTCATCTTTTATACTTCTTTGCTGAATTAGCGTCACCTGTTAATTGGTGATCAGAAGTGCCACTTCTGGTATGACAAGACTTTGAACTCTACTGCTCTAAGCTGTACTAAAAGCTCATGAATAACTTGACTCTTTTGGTCAGGTTATTGTGAACATGACCGGCCTTCTTATGCTAAGAGGTAGGAGACTTGCGTCTGAGCAGGACTTTTAAGTCTGCTAGCATAAGACAATAGCACCAGGTGACTGAAATGCTCATTTCTAGGGACATGCTGCTGGTGTACTTCCCTCTGTGCTGATGTTAGGAAATAATGAGAAGTCAAATTCATTCCTGGTGTAACTCCACAGAAATCAGTGGACTTGCACCAGGAATGAACTTGGCCTGGTTTGTGTACTTCATAGAGTGAAACCTTCAATGATGATTTAAAGTAGTCCTGAACACTCTAGCAATCTATGTGAATCTAATTTGCTTGCAGCAGTCTAGATCCTAGTGAACAAGTGTCCACACATAGCAAAATAACATGACAGTTGGCACTAACTGAGCTCCCCCACATTGAGCTTTGAAAGCCAAGGATTAAATGGTCCATGAAGACTGAGTTCCCTTCTCTTCCCACTCCCTCCAGCTCAGGGTGTTAAGGATGCTGGAGCAGCATATGGGAAGCTTGCACTACTGCTCACCATAATGTACCTTTACCTAGTAAAGAAGTTTAGTCTCCAGGGCCATAAAGCAGCAACGTTTCTGAGCATTAGATTCACATACTACTCACTGAGCTCCAGTAAATTGGCTCTTGTGTGTGTGTTTGGTACAAGGAGTTTAAATACCTTTGAACATTTTTTTTATTAACAGTTCTGAGGTTGTTAATTCATAGATCGGGCAGCCATGGGCACAGACAACAAAGTAATAACTGGGGGTGCTGTGCTGATTCAACAATTTACAGGCCAGCCTAATGTAACGTCAGTAGTTGGGGAGCAGAGGGAAGCAAATTGCAGCCAAATTTTCAATCCCTTTCCCTCTAGCACTTTGCGACCCTGGAAATAAGCCTGGCTCTGATTGTAGAACCTTCTTACCTCCAGAACTTAAATGAAGGAAAGAGATGTGAACCCACAGAGACCGGAAAGTGACACTGACTGCTGATCTCTAACTTCTAGGCAGCTATTAATGAGCTGTCAGTCTTACAAGAAATCTCTGACCTTATTAAATGTCTAATACAACCATCCTATTTGAACAGCTTCTGTCTAAAGGGTTTTTGGTTTTGTTTTGACAGGTTGCAATGTAGTTATTGCCTCTCGTAAACTTGACAGATTACAAGCTGCTGCAAAAGAGTTGGCTGCTAAAATCTCTTCCTCAAATCCAGTCAAAGTGACCCCCATACAGTGCAACATCCGCAGAGAAGAGGAGGTAATCCAGACGAATTACTCTTGTGTTTAAAATGTTAAAGATGTGTTGAGGCTATTAAAGTTGTCTCAATCCTCAAAGGCTCTTCTTTGATCTTACTCAGAAGAATGAATGCCACAGATCATGTAAATGCATTGTAGCATTTTTTGATTTACTGTTACAAAATTTTAGATGCAGGGGAAGAGAAGATAGAAAGGACTGAAATTAACCATTTCCTGGAGGTTGCCTGTCACTGCAGGAAATGATTATACTGGGTACACCCACCTGATCCTTAATGGGTTGGTTCTACTTAGTGCTCCAGAGAAGTGTGTGTGTGTGTGGGGAGAGGAGGAACATCAAACCCGCAATGGCCCCTGCAAATATGCCCTGGTAAAAATGTCTTTGATACCTCAGATTTGATGGTTATTTTAACAATCTCTGTGAGTAAGAATCACTGTACTTCAGTATCTAGCCCCACTTACGGTCAGCTGCTCTCTTCTTGACTCATGAGACGGCAGGGCCTGCCAACATCTGATGGGACAGAGAAGTCAAACATTGACTACTCCCCTCAGGTCAGGGTAAAATCAGGCAGTTTGAGGTTGGGTAAGTCATTGTTCAATAGCTAATGTTGACTCTTTACATGCCAAACCGCAGGAGCTAAACAGCAGTATTTGGTTCTTTCAGAAGTCTTGTAAAGGGCCATCCTGGAGGGTGGGAGGGAAACATGGGATCAAAGTGGTTGTGAGCCATGGAGCTAGTGTACTCCTCCATGGACTGGGGATTGGAATGCCTCTTGTTACTCTGAAGCAATCTGTCTGGACAGCACCCCGATGTTGCTCCTAGGTAATTTAATCTTTCTTCATTGGCTGAAGGAAAATCACTGATATGGGCTTGGAGTATGCACTGTACAGCTGTGTGAGAGGAGAGTCACCTCCTTTAGGCGACTCTTTAAGCAGGAAAATGCTTGTAATTTGAATGGTCTTCTATGTGATCCAAAACTTACTGAAAATCCTAAATGCTTCTCGTGGCTGCAGGTCTTCATGCTTGTAAATCATGGAGCTCAGGCTGAAAGTGATTGACACAGCCTTGATTAACTGTTAACTAACTGGCTGAATATTGGATTGCCAATTTCTTTTGAATTAAGAAGTGATTGAAGACTCTAGACGATGTCATAAAGCCTGCTTGAGAGCAGAGGAGTGGCAGACAGGTAATCTGTCTCTCTTGTAAGGATTCTGACTTCAATATCCAATTAAAATTGGAGAAAGCTTTAGTAATTTAGGACTGAAGATTAACTGTGTTCCAGTCTCTAGATCTCTCTGAAGTCTGGCAGGTGAATGAAGTCTGAGTTGTCTGCTTGTTGTTGCACTTATAAATAAACATTCAAAAATGTAATGATTGAGTCCGACCTTTATTCTAACACAATCTTGAACGAGTTCATGAAAACACCTAAACTTCCTGATGTGTGGTGGTGATCCTTGACTCGTCTGGTGAATTTTCTTAACCACTCAAAGCCTCAAAACGCAACAAAATTTAAAAGCATATACCTATTTCAATAGCTATATACATTCTAAACTCATCTGGTCAATTTTATTACCATAAAACAACCAGCCTAAAATAATAGAATAAAACAGAATAGCTAGTAATGTCTTAAGAGATTTATAACAATGTATTTGGTGCCTTTCAACTGGAAGAGCTGGGCCCTAAGGGGCTGTCCAGAGTTTCAATTAACTTGCCAGTGAATTTCAGCTCAGTATCTACCAGCATCAGCAATGCTACGTAATAGGTTAGGACAGATGGCAAAAGACCACTTATGCAGTTGAAGCTACAAGGGCAATGTAAATAGGGGGAATAGAAATACCAGAGTCAAATAGGCACTGAGACAATAAGTAAAGCACCCCTTCCCTTGCAAAGAGTGCAATGGCATCTTCAGTGACCATCCCTAGGAAGAATCTTACCTTTTGCATCCATCTGAAAGGTGAGTTAATGGAAGCTGCTGGACGCTCACTGAAAATAGGACACTTATTTAGGTGCCTAAATGTGAATTTAGGAACCTAACATTAGGCACCTAATCTTTAAAATCACTTTTGAAGAAACAAATAGCAGTAGCACTCTTAGTGTTCTTACTATAGTTATTTTCCCCATTTTAAAGATTGATGTACGGAGAAGTGACTTATCCAAGATGCCACAGTGAATCCATCGAGGTAGGAAAAGAATGCCAGAGACCCTACTTGCAACCATATGCAGTAACCATTAGATATTGATAGCTTTCATTTTTATTTTTTTGTGGTCATCTAGCCTGACCTCTGGCATAACATGGGCCATGGAATTACTGGGTAAAATTCTTGCATCAAGTTCAATAACTTCTGGTTGAATTAGAACATCTCTCATAAAGGCATCAGTCTTGTTCAAAATACTTAGTTCTAATGATTAATAACCGTCACTGTTAAACATTTGTGCTATATTTCTAGTATGAATGTCTAGCTGCAACTTCCAGACATTAGCATACAAAGTTATAACGAGCCATATTAAAGAACCCTCTATCAGATATCTCCTCCCCACGTAGATCCTCGCAGACTGGGATCAAATCACTCTGAACTCTCTTTTTGATGAGCTCTTCTCTGGACCCTCTCTAACTTCTCAGCATCCTCCTTGACCTATGGACAGCAGAACTAGATGTACTTCCCTCCCTAACATATAGTCTGATTTCAAATAAATGTTGATATCCATGAGAAGTCCTGAATAAGAAAATGAAACTTTCATCCTATGTTCCTTAGGTACAGCCTGTAATTCTTCTTAACTAACTTCATGGGTTGCATTCATAGGTTCCCATTTAAGTTGTGTGTGTTTAACGTTCTCTACCTCTGGACTTTCCAAGGATTACTACATTATCACCATTTAGTTCTTTCCTAAAATCAAACAGATATTTGAGCAACCTATTGCTCCAGTTTCTAAATCATACTTGTGTGAGTGGAGGTTACCAGGGTACTTCCTCAGGCCAACAGTGACTGTAAATACTGTCTACGGTGCATTTGGCTACCTTGCAGGGAGTGCGGTGAAAGTGTTTTTGGGGTGCTCACCAGCAATCTTTCTGTCTAAGCTCTAAAAGAAGTCCTGTCTGTCCTTGAATTGAAGGATGGTGGCTGAGATGTGGCACTGTCAGAGGAGGGATCCAGTGCAGATATGGAGGATTCTTGGGAAGAGGTTGTGGCCCTGTGGACCAGTCCTGAGTAGAGCTGAGACTGGGATAAAAGACTCATGACAGCAGTTTTAAGTATCATTTTGTATTACAGTATAAAAACACAAGACCTGTGTCTTTTTTGGCTGCAATCTCATCATCTTTGTGATATCTCAAATTAAACACTTGGAAAAGTAAACCTTCCTACTTAAAAATACAAAACAAAAAGCCAGACAAATCAGGTACAGGAGCAAGGTGTGACCCAGTGTGCCTGGGGTAGCCCTTACTGAAAATGCCAAAGTCCGGGCAGGCTGCAAAAAGGAGAGCCGATTCTCCTAAAACTGGTGGATAACACTGAAGTTAGACTCATTAATCAGTCAGAAACTGTGCTCCTGATCCCCTACGCTGGTTATCAAGAAGCTAAAAAAGAAATTACACAGCCCCCTTTATTGCATTCCAGTAAAGTATTGCATTCTGGCTTCCAGTCAGCACATAGTACAGTACAGTGAGAAGTTATTTAAAAAACTCTGCTCACTATACAAAACGTTTTTCTGGCCCCAAAGGGCCAGCCACATTGTCAGGTCAATATTGGGTTGGATCTTACCCAGAATACCACGTTGCCAGCCAATCCTTTAGTGTCTAAACCTAAAGGTTTATTATAAAGAAAAATGAAAGAACAAGAAGAGAGTTGTTAAATGATAAAGCACTCAAATACATACATGGACTTTGAATCTCTGTATCAGGTTCTTAGCACTATTGGTGAGTTTGCTGGCTTGAAAGTCCCTCTGGAACACATCCACAGCTTGGATGGGTTATTCAGTTCTTTGTTCAGAGCTTTTTCAGTTTGTAGAAAAGTTACTCCAGAGGTAAGAACCAGGAATGAAGACAAAATGGAGATGCTGCTGCTGCCTTTTGTATTCTTTTGCCGTGAGGCTTGTACTTCCTGTATCCCAAACACAAGCTTCACAGCACATGGAAAAGCCTTAGAGTTCTTTGACCATAGGCATGCCCCTGCATGGCTTGCTGACTCATCAAGTGTAGTCTCTGGCTTTTTTCAATGAGTTTATTGTACAGTTGATGACCCTTGATGGGCCATCGAACAGGCTAGGCAGTGCTGATGCCAATCTGGCGGTGTCACCTAGAAACACCGCACAGGTTTGGAAATACAGATAGACCATACATAGCTATAACTCCTAATACGAAGGTAATACACACCTATAAACAGGATCATCATACTTGGCAATTTATAACATTTTTGCAGACACCTCACATGGTATATCTGGTCAGATTCCTTGCAATTTCATAATATTGGTATCAATATCATAAAGTGTCCTACATATTCCATACAGTGTCACACAAGGCATCTCTTCTTTCCTGGAGCCCTTCATGGCTCCAAAGACAAGTAAGAATTTTATCTCAGTTGTAACTCCAGAGAAACTGGAGCAGAGATTCTTGAGTAGAGGAGCTCTAAGGAGGATGAAACTGTTTTCAGAATCGCCAAAAGATCTCTTATTCTGCTGTTCTAAATCTCCTAATAGAACATCTAGTGTGAAGATGACCTAGTGTTTGCTCTATCTTGTCTGCTNAACTAAATCAGCCCAGCCAGGGCTTTGTCAAGCCTGACCTTAAAAACCTCTAAGGAAGGAGATTCCACTACCTCCCTAGGTAACCCATTCCAGTTCTTCACCACCCTACTAGTGAAAAAGTTTTTCCTAATGTCCAACCTAAACCTCCCCCTCTGCAACTTGAGACCATTACTCCTTGTTCTGTCATCTTCTATCACTGAGAACAATCTCCTAATAGAACATCTAGTGTGAAGATCTCCTAATAGAACATCTAGTGTGAAGATGACCTAGTGTTTGCTCTATCTTGTCTGCCTAGTTTGAAACTGCATCACACAAAGCTTTTGAGGTTGCATCTCTCCACACGTAGCGCTTGCATTTGGGCTGTCAGGGCTCTTTTCAGCCTACAAAGTGCTGAAGAAGCCATATTGAGTGCTGCAGGAGGAGATTTATGCTAGACATCAGGGGAATAACTTAATGAATGCAAGTTTTGATGTTTCTTTTAATCTTTATCCTCAGGGGCCTTCTTGCTTTCTAGCTAAGATGTCTTTTCACCAAGTATGCAAAAAATAATCCTGCTTGCTGATGAAGGGCTTTCATAAATAGTGCCTCACCTGTCAGGTTTCTTTAATTAAAAAGACAATGCTGCTGCCTTATTGTCTTGTTTCTAGTTGTTTTACATACAGTATTTTGTAAAGTGTAGCAAGTCTGTTTTGTTAAGGCTATTGGGAAAAGGAATTCTGGAACATGGCTGTGTAAAGAGCCTGTGTAAAGACCTGGGTTTCCCTATTCTATTTTCATGAGTGAAGGGATGTTTCATCTGGAACAGCAAATTTGGGTCTCTGATGCCTCTCTTTGGAATAGAGCATATGTGGTGACGAGTATGGGCTCACGAAGGTCAAGAGGCAGTAGTGATCTTAGTGATTTGGATTGAATACACCTCTACCCCGATATAACGCTGTCCTCAGGAGCCAAAAAATCTTACTGCATTATAGGTGAAACCACGTTATATTGAATTTGCTTTGATCCGCTGGAGTGCGCAGCCCCGCCCCCCTGGAGCGCTGCATTACCTCGTTATATCCGAATTCGTGTTATATCGGGTCGCGTTCTATCGGGACAGAGGTGTACTAGTCAGTATCCCACACTTGCTGTTACAGATGCGAGGGGGAGGGAGAGTGCATTCAGCTTCTGCTGGCCAAGATCCAAACTAAGTGGCTGTGTATCCCTTGTGTCAGGCCAAACCCCTTTCCCCAAGTTCCAAGGAACCGATCGCTGTTTAGCTCTGTAGGCTGCTGGGATGGAGGAGCCCCACAATTCCTCTTTCTGGCTGCTGAGAGAGGAAGAGGCTCTTCCCTGTCTGCTTGATGTTTGGAGGAAGAGTCCTCCTCCCCACATTTCCTGTGTAGCCGTGGAAAAGGGGAGGAGTTGAGACTCTTTCTCTACCACCTGCACAATCAGGGTACAGGTGCCAGGACAGATTTGATGGCTTCTTTCTCCTCTTCCTTCATGGGAGAGGGATGGCCTTCTCTGCCCAGCTCCTGCTTCTCCACTGCCTCGACATGGGTGACGGAGAGGGTCCTAGTATCTGCAATGCCACCAGGTCTTTCTTCCAAGCATAGCTAAGCTGGGATTCTTGGTGCGCTTGAGATCAACCAAGTGCTCTTAGCATTCTCAGGACTGCGTCAGTGTCCCCGACTTCAGGATTGCAAAAACTTCCGTGGATGAAGAGACTGGGGAATGAGACACTGATTGGATACCGAACAGACAAGGCCCCTTGGGAAGGAGAAGTTGTGTGCTGTCACTGCAGTAATGCTGAGCACTGTAGCTCATTTGAGCATTCAGGAATGGCTTCCTTTTCCAAAAGACCTAAAATCCTCAAGCTTTACTGTAACTCTCTCCACTGACAGTTAAATGTAGCCCACATTGGTATAAAAATACTCCATATCTATCATGCATGGAGTCTGTCAAACCACATTCTTCCACTACAAATAGTGAGTAAGGGATTTCCATTGTGTTTAAAATAGCAGCTGATAACACATAATGAACTTCCCCCATCTCAGGTGAAAGGGCCTCCCGTTGTCTTGATACACAAATGCCACAATTGCTAGCCTTTGATTCTCCGCACTCTCCGGACAATTGGAAAAAGGCAAATATAGTGCCCATCTTTAAAAAAGGGAAGAAGGAGAATCCAGGGAAATACAGACTGGTCAGCCTCACCTCAGTCCCTGGAAAAATCATGGAGCAGGTCCTCAAGGAATCCATTTTGAAGCACTTGGAGGAGAGGAAGGTGATTAGGAACAGTCTACATGGATTCACCAGGGGCAAGTCATGCCTGACCAACCTGATTGCCTTCTATGATGAGATAATTGTCTCTGTGGATATGGAGAAAGCCACAGTATTCTTGCCACAAGTTAAAAAAGTATGGATTGGATGAATGGACTATAAGGTGGATAGAAAGCTGGCTAGATCATCGGGCTCAACGGGTAGTGATCAATGGCTCGATGTCTAGTTGGCAGCTGGTATCAAGCAGAGTGCCCCAGGGGTCAGTCCTGGCGCCAGTTTTGTTGAACATCTTCATTAATGATCTGGATGATGGGATGGATTGCACCCTCAGCAAGTTCGCAGATGACACTAAGCAGGGGGGAGAGGTAGATACGCTGGAGGGTAGGGATAGGGTCCAGAGTGACCTAGACAAATTGGAGGATTGGGCCAAAAAAAAGAAATCTGATGAGGTCAAACAAGGACAAGTGCAGAGTCCTGCACTTAGGATGGAACAATCCCATGCACCGCTACAGGCTGGGGACTGACTGGCTAAGCGGCAGTTCTGCAGAAAAGGACCTGGGGATTAGGGTGGATGACAAGCTGGATATGGGTCAACAGTGTGCCCTTGTTGCCAAGAAAGCTAATGGCATATTGGGCTGCATTAGCAGGAGCATTGCCAGCAGATCGAGGGAAGTGATTATTCCCTTCTATTTGGCACTGGTGAGGCCATATCTGGAGTATTGTGTCCAGTTTTGGGCCTCCCACTACAGAAAGGATGTGGACAAATTGGAGAGAGTCCAGCGGAGGGCAACGGAAATGATTAGGGGGCTGGGGAACATGACTTATGAGGAGAGGCTGAGGGAACTGGGCTTATTTAGTCTGCAAAAGAGAAGAGTGAGGGGGGATTTGATAGCAGCCTTCAGCTACCTGAAGGGGAGTCCCAAAAAGGATGGAGCTCGGCTGTTCTCAGTGGTGGCAGATGTCAGAACAAGGAGCAATGGTCTCAAGTTGCAGTGGGGGAGGTGTAGGTTGGATATTAGGGAAAAACTGTTTCACTAGGAGGGTGGTGAAGCACTGGAATGGGTTACCTAGGGAGGTGGTGGAATCTCCTTCCTTAGAGGTTTTTAAGGCCTGTCTTGACAAAGCCCTGGCTGGGAAGATTTAGTTGGGGATTGGTCCTGCTTTGAGCAGGGGGTTGGACTAGATGACCTCACTGCGTTTCTTAATATGTCTTAAGTTCACTAATGTTCATATCTCCAGACATGCCTCTCTTTTGAAGTAGGTCAGTTTATTATCCCCATTTCACAGACGAGGAAACTACATGCCACAATGTGACATGGTTAGTCCAAGGTCACAAAGTGATTCAGTGTCAGAACAGAGACTGGAACCCTGGTCTTCTAGTTCTTCTTTTTGATCCTTTAGGTTAGTGGTCCCCAAACTGTGGGGCATGCCCCACAAGGGGGGCATGGAGGAACATTCGGGAGGGTGCACAGTGGGGCTGGGTCTAGCCCCCATGTGGGATGGGGAGGGAGCACCACGCTTCCAGCCCTGCTTTGCCCGCAGACCAGCTTCTCCCCCAACCCCGTTCAGCTCCACCTCCAGGCCCAGCTCCGCTCTCACTCCCTCTCCACCCCCAGCCGAAGCTCCGCTCTGCCCCCAGACCAGCTCCGTTGCCAGCCACTGCTCCACTCCATCCCCTGCTCCAGCTCCAGCCTGGCTCTGCCCTCATTCCCTCTCCATCCCCAGCCCCAGTTTCTCCCCGAGCTTGGCTTTGGAGGGATTGGGGTGGTGAGGGGAGGGTGGACAGATTCCATCACTGATAAAGGGGGGTGTGACTGAAAGTTTGAGCATCGTTGCCTTAGGTGATTGACTAATCCAATGTATCGCTCTACTTTTGCTTCCAGAGAGGAAGTTTCCATTAGCTGGACACTGAAAATCTATACAGGGAGAATTTCAAATTCCGGATCAATACAGAACTCTTTCCTTATTTTCCCCCGTGTGAGCTGTAACTGGTTCTGCTGATAAATCTCTCTCACTGCACTGGCTGTGGTTACTGTAACCGGAAGAAACCCTGCAGTGATATCAAAATGTGCTTTCATCTGGTGAATTATTTAGAGGACAGCTGTAGTGTGAAAGTATGGAAGTTTCTGAGCTGGACTGGAGACAGAGAGAGCAAAGGTTGGCACACAGAAAACAGGACTATTTTAGTTATATTTTTTATTTTGCTGACAAAATGGTGAGGCAGTAGACACTAGAATGATCTGTTTTGGTTAAAATCCCCCAAAGGTCCGTGTTGGAGAGTAAATAGCTTATTTAAAAATGTTCAGTTCTCCCCTTCTGTTTCATTACTTTCTTCCTCCATGAAAGACCTTGTGTTATGGATGGATATGACTTTGTCTAGAATAAGTTATTCCCACTCCTTGAATCTGCCAGGGTGGATTGTAAGTAGGGCCCAGTGCCCTCCACAGCTGCAGGATTGTGCTCTAGAAGCTATTTAGTTTTTTATTTTTTCAAATAAAGTTTCTAGTCCCCTTCAGCTAGCTCTGAAAAACATGACCTGAGGTCTTGTCTAAACACAAAAGTTGCACTCTTTGTACTCTAAATTGGTTTTTAAACTGATTTAGCTATATGGGTGTGTGGGGGTTCGTGCCCCTCGGTGGGGCCGAACCCCTCCTTATTAGGCAGTTCGGCCTAAAGCCCAACGCCTTGGTGCATGCCCCGGGTTGCAGGGCAGCACGGCCCAATGGCCAGAGCCAATAGGAATGCCCCGGGTTGCAGGGCAGCACGGCCCAATGGCCAGAGCCAATAGGAATGCCCTGGGTTGCAGGGCAGCACGGCCTAATAGCGGCTTAGCGGGGGGGTCCTACTGAAACACGCTGAGGCTCATCAGGGGCCCGGTACCAGTCCGTTGCCCCTCGCAGTCCGCTCCCTACCGGTCTGAACGTTGGGGTTTCCCAGGAATCCCAGCCGGCCTCCGGGTCCGTCGTCTCCTCTGGTTCCTCCCCTGGTAGGGCTTCGAGCCGAGCTGTGGGGATCTCCGGTCCTTCCAGCCTCCCAGGTGTGGGCCGGTCCTCAGCAGGAGCTCCGCCGGTGCGTCCTTCCCCTGCGGCCGCCGGCTTAGACTGAGCGGCGCTCGCTCCTTTTATGCTCCCAGAGCATCTGGAGCATGCCCAGTACGAGCAGGGCGGGACTTCCTGTGTCAGAGCCACGGGCCTGGCGCCGCTGTGGCCAGTGCGGGGAGGGACTACCCCGTCACAGGGTGCAAAACCCTGTATAGACACTTATATCGGTTTATGACTGGAATTACTTAGGTTTGGCTTAAAGCTAAAGAACTTAAACTAAATCAGCATAAACCAGGCTTAGGTCAACAGTGTTCAACCCAGCTCTTGCACCAGTTTAACAGTATCAGTTAAAAAATTAGACCATTAGTTAAACTGGTAAGCTCTTAGTGTAACCAGTACAAATGCTTTCTTCCTTAATATGCAGTGTTGTGTAAGCTCGAAAGCTTGTCTGTCACCAACAGAAGTTGGTCCAATAAAAGATATTACCTCACCCACCTTGTCCTTCTTCCTGAGTGACAGCCTGAAACAATAGCTGTGAGAGGTCTGAACTACCCCATTTTACTCAATGGGGTGTTTACTCTGATAATATAAACATGACCATTTAAATGTCAAAAATAACAACTGTTTCATAGTTTACCATTTTAGCAGAAATATCTGAAAAAAATATGTCTCTCCTGCTATTCTAATCTGCCTCCTGTACTCCTCTGGGAAACAGAACTTAAACTCAAATTACATAAGGTATTTGCATAGCTCCCATCCCTTTTGTATCTAGATAACAAGCTACTGGACTGATCATATGTATTTACTTAGAAGCTTTTGATTATGTATCTAAACTGCTGCAGGATTTCCAGTGTGTCACACCAAAGTGGAACACACAGGGCATCAGTCACTAGGCATGTGGCAGGCACTTTCTTTTTTCTCCCACCATGTCCCAGCATTCTGCCCACAGGGTACATCAAGTTGGCTTTCAATCACTAGTAAACTCGATTTAATTCAGACTTCAGTCATTTCTTTGTTTATCTCCTTTCCTACAGCAAAGTTCATTCTCATTGGTTGTTACAGCAGTTTTCACTCACCTTATTAAAGCAATGTGACTTGGTATCAGTCACACTGGTATTCCTGTATGTCTGTTCTAGTTAATAATGGGGGAAGGCTGCTGTTATATAAAATATATGGAGATATACCTATCTCATAGAGCTGGAAGGGACCCCCAAGGGTCATCGAGTCCAGCCCCCTGCCTTCACTAGCAGGACCAATTTTGCCCCAGATCCCTAAGTGGCCCCCTCAAGGATTGAACTCACAACCCTGGGTTTAGCAGGCCAATGCTCAAACCACTGAGCTATCCCTCCCCCTCCCTTCACTTAATTCAGTTTAGTACCTGAATTAAGTAATGCCCCTCATTGTGATGTTTAGTAAGTAGTAGTTCATAACTAAATTGACTCTCAACTTTTTAATGCTCTAATAATGCAGATGTAAATATGCCATTAACTTACGATCTTAAGTTTTTATTTGGGGATATAAACTTTCAGCTGTATAATACCTGTCATCCAAAGTGTGTACAAGAGTCACTTCACCTGCTACTGAAATGCAGCTACTTCTGAAGAGGAACATAGCTGCTGTTGCACAGTGTATGGCAACACTACACACAGTTCAGGACAAAAGGTGAAGATGCCCATCTCAAACTGAAACTCTCCAGGGGGAATTTCAGGCAGGTAGTAAGCGCCTACTTAAGTAAGGACATTAAGCTCTAGTCTTAAATTTATTTTCATTGTCATGTTACTTCATTTGTTTTTATTCTGTTGAATAAAAAGCTCACCCAGTTGTATTGCTCACACTTTTCCCACCTCATCTTCATTGACAGGCCAGGAGACTGAACAGCAGTTGAAACAATCACGAATAATATGTTAACAATTCCTGTGGAGAACAGTAACAGATGAGTTTATTTGGGCAAAATGTCTGCCTAGTACATACACCTCTACCTCGATATAACGCTGTCCTCGGGAGCCAAAAAATGTTACCGCGTTATAGGTGAAACCGTATTATATCGAACTTGGTTTGATCCACCGGAGTGCGCAGCCCCGCCCCGCCGGAGCACTGCTTTACCGCATTATATCCGAATTCGTGTTATATCGGGTCGCGTTATATCGGGGTAGAGGTGTAACTAAAAGTTGGTACTTACAGAGTTTTAACTGTAAGGGGGGAGGGATAGTTCAGTGGTTTGAGCATTGGCCTGCTAAACCCAGGGTTGTGAGTTCAATCCTTGAGGGGGCCACTTAGGGATCTGGGGCAAAAATTGGTCCTGCTAGTGAAGGCAGGGGGCTGGACTCGATGACCCTTCGGGGTCCCTTCCAGCTCTATGAGATAGGTATATCTCCATATATATATATATTAACTATTTTTAATGTGTTGTAGACTGAATATTTTATTCAGTGATTAGCAGCTTATCTAATCACCTGTTAGACTTTGTTTTCATTTGTTTGAACTCTGTCAAGTTCAAGGTACTTTCCCTATTCCCCTCCCTCGCCCCCATGGCATAGTAATTGAGGTGATACTGCGCTAAGTTAGCGGCTCTATTTGTGAGATATAGGTCACATGCTGCCCTCTTGTTTCTGATGCTGCTGTATATTGCCAGCTCAATATATGAGAAGGATGCNAGGTGAAACCGTATTATATCGAACTTGGTTTGATCCACCGGAGTGCGCAGCCCCGCCCCCCTGGAGCACTGCTTTACCGGATTATATCCGAATTCGTGTTATATCGGGTCGCGTTATATCGGGGTAGAGGTGTAGCTAAAAGTTGGTACTTACAGAGTTTTAACTATTTTTTAATGTGTTGTAGACTGAATATTTTATTCAGTGACTAGCAGCTTATCTAATCACCTGTTAGACTTTGTATTCATTTGTTTGAACTCTGTCAAGTTCAAGGTACTTTCCCTATTCCCCTCCCTCGCCCCCATGGCATAGTAATTGAGGTGATGCTGCGCTAAGTTAGCGGCTCTATTTCTGAGATATAGGTCACACGCTGCCCTCTTGTTTCTGATGCTGCTGTATATTGCCAGCTCAATATATGAGAAGGATGCTGAATGATGTTCTTCGCCCTGTAGGATTGCACTGCTCTTGAATCTGCCTGGTCAGCAGAACATTCCCATTACCCATTCTTTCGTCTGTTTTGTGTGACCTCAGATGCTAGATTAACTCTACATTTTCTGCTTGGCTGGGGATAAACAGTCCTCAGAACCTTGTTATGACAGCTAATGTAGAACAGGGAAAATGAGTTATAGGAAAACATTGAGCACAATAATTGATCCAAGGGTTAATTTGATGGGCAGCTGTTCAAATGGTCTCCAATTCCTTCTTTTTTAATAGAAAAATACACAAATATTTGTCACCAGCTTTGGTGTAGTCGCGGTTGCCAGTATAGCGCAGAGCATTGTTGGGTCCACGCTGCTGACAGCAATTCAAAAATGGCACTAGTCCACCCAGAAACAAAGGAAGCATGGGAAAGAGAAAGCAGAGTCGTGGGATTTTTCAAATTTTAAACCCATGTCCCAGAATTCCACTGCCTTCTGCCTGGCTTTTGCTATGCATTTGACAATGCACAGTGAGAAAAATCCCAGAGTGCACATGGGTCAGCAATGAAGCAAAGGACCATGGGATACCCTCCCAGGCTGCCATGCGCTTAGTACGCACCAAACACCTGTCATGTACAAAAACATGCAATTGAATGGGCACAGCCGTCCCATGAGCACACTATTAGTTCGTCTTACATTACGTTACACGCTAACTAACAGTCCTCAACTTACTGCGAACTAGCCCTCCTGTGTAGAAAAGGCTTTAAGTATGAAAAGCTACACTTTACAGATAAGGAAACTGAGGCAGAAAGGTTAAGTATTATCCCAAGATTCTGAGAAGGTCAGTATCAGGTAGGATTAAATCTAAGAATTCCTGGCTCTCTGACGTGTTTAGGTCACCTCTTTTTCAACCGGGAACTGTGAGGGTTTCCTCCATAATATGGTAGCAAATTGCAATAGATGGTCTGTTCTAAAACCCTCTTACAGTAATTGAATACAAGTATTGTTGGAGTACTCTTATTATTTCCCCACGCCTCCACTATAGGAGATAGGAACATATTTGTTTAGTCAAATATGCCTTTGGCAGTTGTTAAAGAGAACGCTAGGATTGTTTTGATTCTTTTCCCACTCCTTCCTCTCTGATGATGTTACTGTCAATCATGTGACACTGTAGAAAAGAAAGATTACCACTGTTACAACAACCACTGATGTATCACCACTGTTGCACAATAGAGAAATCTTATACAAAGCATGCCTTGTAAAGTATCAATGGAAAAGTTACGGTCTGCTAAGTATTATTATCCGGTTTAAATCCATGTATTATGGTGTTCCTGGGTAACACCCATAAGACAGATTTACATCAAGACTTGCCCATTAAGGAGAATCAACTTTTCCAGTAGGCCCCTCCTAAAGACAGTTCAGAGGGCAGGGAGACCGTGGATGCCCTATAACTCAGCAATGGCATATAAGGACATGTGATCCAAAACTCTGTTTGAACCAGTAACTTTCCATACACATAGGCTGAGGGTATATATGGAAACTGTGACATCACCTCCCTGTCTCTTTCCTGCTCCACATCTCTGGACTATGATTTCTAACAAAGGGGAGTTCTGAACAATGGACTGAGGACCCCCCCAATCTTTTGGGTGAACCAGAGAGACTAATTGCAAGTTAGCAGATTTAACATCACTACTACGATCCTGATACACAAACTCTGAAATCAACTGTAATGGATATGATTCATTTTAACCTTTTAACAACTCCCATCCTTTCTTTTATATATATTAATAAACCTTTAGTTTTAGTTTACTAAAGGATTGGTTACCAGCATGGTTTTTGGGTGAAATCTTGAAGTATATTTTGACTTGGGGTAAGTGGCTAGCTCTCTGGAGCTGGAAGAACCTAATGTATGTGATTTGTGGGTTTAATAATCATTTATCACAGAAGTCTGGTTTGTCTGAGTGGTGCATGAGGGGCTAGCGTGCCTGCAGGTGGCTGTCTGTGGCTTCATGATAACTTGTATAGTATTTTGGAAGTGCTCATTTGTTACTGGTTTGGTGAAATCTTATGGAATATACCACCAGTCTGGGGTACTTGCCCTGTATTTTGGCAGTCTGACTTGAGATTGGCATTCTTAGCTGTGTCCCATACCAGGCAACGTGACACAGGAAGATCGTCTGTGGTGGATGTAGTCAATATAGCCTCCTACTTCACTTGAGAAAGCTGATTGATGTATTACTGCCCTTAGCAAGCAGCAAGGTCCTTTAGACAATGAAGCTACGTGTGTGTATGAAGATTACTTCCTCAGCTACTGAAGTGCAGCACTTTCTGAGGATGTGATATAGTAGCCATTATAACCAGCAACACAATATGGCTGCTTCTAGAACAGAAAGTGAATTAAAAATAGTTTCCATTCAAAATGGCAGTGAATTTAAGTACTGGAAGGCATCAGTAACTACCTTATGTGGAATTTGGCCAGGACCCAACCTCAGGAAAAGTGGCATAGGAATTTTAGTAACTTTGAGTGCCTCATTTTTACATTTTATCAAAAAAACATAACTTCCAACTGCACAGCTTCCCCTTTATTTCAATACTGACACTTCCAGCACCTGGGTTATTCTTGGGAGATCTCCCATCCAAATACTGACAGTCCAGTCCTTCGTTAACTGAAGCTGTCAAGTTGAGATCTCACCACCGGAGTAGTTGCAAGGTTGTTGCCTAGAAGAACTTGTGGAAGGCCGGTCAGTGCATTGGCACATTCTTTTTGTAGATGGGGAGCACACGCTGCAAAAATGGGATAGACAGACTAACCCAGTGACCTCTTAGAGAGATTTTTTTAATTGCTTTTATTAGGTGGAAGCTTTGGTGAAATCCACACTGGATCTGCATGGNACCGTATATACTTGTTCATTAGCCCATTTGTTTATAAGCTGACCCCCCCCCCAAGATGGTTAGGTAAAAATAGAAAAACTGTATGACCCTTTCATAAGCCGACCCTGTATTTCAGGGGTTGGCAAACTTTGGCTCCTGGCCGTCAGGGTAAGCCGCTTGCGTGTCGGGACGTTTTGTTTACCTGGAGCATCTGCAGGCATGGAGCCCCTCAGCTCCCTGTGGCCGCGGTTCGCCGTTCCCAGCCAATGGGAGCTGTGGGACTTCCCGCAGCTCCCATTGGCTGGGAACGGTGAACCGCGGCCACAGGGAGCTGAGGGGCTCCATGCCTGCAGATGCTCCAGGTAAACAAAACGTCCCGACACGCAAGCGGCTTACCCTGACGGCCAGGAGCCAAAGTTTGCCAACCCCTGAAATACAGGGTCGGCTTATGAAAGGGTCATACAGTTTTTCTATTTTTACCTAACCATCTTGGGGGGGGGGTCAGCTTATAAACAAATGGGCTAATGAACAAGTATATACGGTCTATATTTTATGTCTGTTATGAAAAGAGTGGAAGGATGGTCTTGTGGCTAAAGCCAGGCCTGGGAGTCAAAAAGTCGATTTCCAGTTTTGCCACAGACTTATGTGGCCTTAGGCAAGTCACTTAACCTCGCTAACGCCTGATTTCCCTGTCTGTAAAATAGAAGTAATACTTCTTTCACAGCAGGGATGTGAGGCTAAATGTAAAGTTTGCACACTGTGATCCTTGGATAGAGAAGTGCAAGTTATTAGTTATGAATGCAAAGTAGTTTAGTGGGAATCAAGATCCTAGTCCTTCCACCAGAAGTTCTCAAAGCTCTTTGCAAACACTAATGAATTGCTCTTGACATTGTATACCTGTTGTTCCCATTTTCAAGATGTGGGGACTGTGGTTTAGGGACGCAAGGTGATTTGTGCAAAGCCTCATGGGTAGTCTTTGGCAGAGCTGGGATTAGACCCAGGAGCCTTGACTCCCACTTGCGTGCTCTAACCATTAGGAAAAATCATTTGAAAAGAGGCAGATGTTGAGTAGGTTATTTTCCTCCCCTCATACAGTGTACAATGCTTGGATGCGGGAGCACGGAGGAGCCATTGTCAACATTGTAGCTGACATGTGGAAGGGGTTTCCTGGCATGTCGTAAGATTATTTACCTTCCCTATCCTTTTTGACCTAGCAGTATTAACCACTTTCAGCTGAGCAACCGCAGCAGGGCCTCCTTTTTGAACAGGGGCTATTCTTACAGAAAATATTCATGAACTAGGCAGCAACAGGGGCTTGGAAGAGTGGTTATTGCTCTGCCATGACACACTGTTTCCACACAGCTTTCTGTATGTATTTGCTGTATGTGCGGGGACCTATCATGAGTTTAGAAGCAGCTGCAGCAATAGATTGAATCTGTGTTCCACACCAGCTGGCCTATATAAAACCAGGGGCTTGTCTGCACTGTGGCACAGTGTGGGCTGCACGGGTGTGAATTGCAGAGCACGCTAGGAAGGGCTGCACGCTAACTACCCTATGTGGATGCTGCTGGCACGAATTAGTAGTGTTGTTTGAAAGAGGACTGCGTTACTGGGACTAGGTACAGCAGAACCCCGTTTATCTGACCATCCATTATCCAGCTCTCCGTATTAACCGAACAACCAGCACATGCATCCAGAAGCGGGCCATCTCTCCTATGGCCACTAGATGGCGCTGCAGCCTCGCCCTTTCCCTGTTTCCAGATTATCTGATTTTTTGATTATCCAGTCTGGCCCCAGCCCCTATTAGATTGAATAAACAGGGTGCTGCTGTACCTGTTAGTTCACACCAACAACATCCACCTGGGGCAGTTAGCATGCAACACTTTTGTGCGCTCTGCAGTTCACACCCCCATAGTCTGCACTGCGGCACAGTTTAGATGTAGCCTATAAGGGAAGCCGCTGTTAAAGTTGTGATGTGGGTCAGAGCTGCCTGTGAGTTCTGTGTACGCACCTTCTGCACTGGTCCTCCTCTGCAGCGAGTGTTGCTGTCCTCGTCTACTGTGGATTTCTTGGTTTCTCTGTTCTCTAGCTGTAGCATGAGCTTGGGTCGTGGGGGGGTTGTTGGTTGGGAAGGAGTGTGTCACAGGGGGCCCTGCCCCCGTAGGCCCAGTGTGGGGTTGGTACACCCCGCCACACAGTCGTCGGGACTCCCTGTTGGATCAGGCAGTTTCGATGAGGGGGACTCGGGGCCCTGGCGGGGCCCAGCAAACACTGTGCCTCCCAAGCCGCCTGGCTGGGGCAAACAATAGCAGTTGGGGGGCTCTGATCCTCTTGGCAGGGCAGAGCAAACACTCAGTCTGCAACCCTTGGGCGGGGCAAAGCAAAGCAAATAGTCTAGGCCCCGAAGCCTCCTGGCTGGGGCAGGCAATAACAGTCGAGGGGTTCTGACACTCTGGGCAGAGCGGGACAGAGCAGTCAGTCAGTCTGTAGCCCTTGAGCAGGGCTGAGCAAACAGTCAACCTATGGCTTTAGCCCCCAGTAGCCACACCTAGTAGCAAGTGCAGAGCGGGGGAGAGGAAGAGGGGAACCAGGGCCCACCCAACTCCATCGGGTTCCGACCCAGGGCCCTGTGAAGCTGGGAAATTCCCAGTTAAAGGTTGGAGCATCGGCTTCTAATACATTCCCTGGGTCACTTCCTACTGCAAGGCTCATCTCAGGAATCTCCTCGGCTGGCAGCGGCTTAGTGTCCCAGTCAGTCTCTGCGGTTGGCTGGTCGTCCGCAGCGTAGTCCGGGTCCACGGTTCCCACTGCTTAGGGAGTTGCTGGTGCCTCTGCGGGAGCCTGCAGCACACATCCTTCCTCCTCTTCAGCCAGCCCAGACTGACCTGGGCTGCCTCCTTTTATCTGTCCCTTCCACCTGGAGCAAGGGGGTGTGGCATCCTGGCCCCACAGTGATTGGTCCAGTGCAGGGTTGGTACACCCCCTCACAGAGTGTCCCTAGCATGTTCTGACCTTGTCCCGAAGGTAGCCTCACTCAGCCTTCCCCAATCCCCACCATGTGGATATCTGTTTTGGAGTGACTTTATCACGTACAGCTTCAGGGTTTTATTTGCTGAAAGCTGTGGAGTAGACAGGACCAAGAATTTTACTGCCCCTAATCCTGAGTGGGAATCCCAGAGAAAGGTTGATCGGTACAGGCTGACTCCTTTGTATGTTCACGGTTGTGCCTTCTCTCTTGAGCAGGAGATCGTGTGTATCTACTTTCAGCAGTTTTCCTTCTTTTGTTGCATCTTTTGGCAGCAACAGGTGCCAAGGCTCTGCAGAGGGGAGCATGAACAGTAGGTAGAAGTCACACACACACAGCTCATAGGTAGCTAGCTCCCAACCATAACGCAGCTCCAGCAGAGGCTGCGCTGCTAGAGCCTCTTGTCATAGACAAACCAACATAACGCACTTGCTATACTTTTGTTTGTATTTTTTTCACTTACTGTCTAAGAGCTGGAATCTGGCTGGTTCTAGTCAGCGTAAAGATAACTTAGAGATCCACAAGGTGGGGCGGGCACTTCAGTTTGAAGTCCTCGGCTCTGGAATTGACCGATGTGTGAGCTCTCACTGAGAATATACCAATATCACATTTGGGAAATAAACCCAGAGCTGGAGAGCCTGAGCCCCATCTCATTTACTGTAAAACTAAGATGGAAAGAGGTTTCATCGGGGCACTGTCTGGCTTGTTAATCATGTTTTGTGCTTCATTACAGTCACGTGACTATTGGCAAATTAACTTCTGGGTTTCAGTTGCACTTGATTTACCTGTCCAGCTGTGTAATTGTTTTGTTCACTGGGGTTCCCTCATAGTATTCTCTCACACACCCATCTTTCAGCAGAGCTTCCTCTTGGCTCTTTGCTGTTCCTTAGGAGAACAAGCTTGTTGGAGTTTGCTTAGTAAGCTGGAAGATGCAACTCTGACTGACCCAGCCATAAACTCTGTGGTTACTGTTTTATGTTACTTACATTTTTCTTACGTTCTTCAATGGGGTGGTGAGCGAGAACACAGTGTTATCTGTTGAAATTGATTCTTTCCTTTCTTTCTCTGTGATAGACATACTGGAGCAGCAAGAGCTGCAGTGGATAACCTAACCAAGAGTTTAGCCATAGAGTGGGCCCACAGTGGAGTGAGAATCAACTCTGTAGCCCCTGTAAGTAACAACACACAATATGATCAAACTTATCAACGGTATAGTCCCAGGTTTAAGACTTTTCAAAGCCAACTGGGGTGGGGGGTAGAAATGCAGAATTTATGGACGTTGTGTGGCTAAATCCCCATGTCTGCTTTGAACTCTCAATTTCATTTAGCACCACCACTCTAAAGTGTTGTTAACATTTTCAGGGCCCTCTGTTTGCACTGGCTGGATGGTCTGTCTGTTAGGAACATGGGGTCATTTCTACTTCTGTGTTTACGTTAGCACTTCCCCTACTTTTCTTCTTTAGGGGAAAGATAGTTTGGGAGTGGGGGAGAAATGTCTTTCAAAAGCACATTATGAAAACGTACACAATGCTCAGAATTTCAATGGAGGGTGTGTGATTCAGGAGGTGTGCTATATAGAAAGGACAGTTATGTGATGATGGTGCAGGGACTGGGAGTTGAGAAATGGCTTCTGTCCCCAGCTCTGACACACACTCTCTCTCTAGGATGTCAAACAGGTTCTTAATCTCTTTTGCCATAATTTCCTCATATGTAAAATGGGGTTATTTTGGGGCAAAAATGGATGAAACACACGTAGACAGGAATCCAATGTACAGGCTAGCTAGAACATGATTGCCAGATCACTGGGGAACTAATTATGTATTGAGTAATTGGTTGAAATTATGTTATGGAAAGACTAACTACCGATTCCTAATGCATGCTGCTGTGAATTAAGAGACATGGCAGCACTGCTGATATTGCTTCAGTTCTAGTTGTTGTAAATTGCATCCTAAACCAGTCTTTCTGTAGATGTGATTTATTTTTTTGTTGAGAGATATGTGGGAGGAGCAGAATTTTCCCCAGTACTTTCCCATTCAAAATCCATGTTGCATTCTCCTTATAGAAGTCAGAGTTGGGAAACAGGCCCGCAAGGGGACCCTTCTTCTGCCTGTATGGGATGGCGTGTGTTCAGTTAAGCTTCCTATCCAGAAACAAGCAGTATTGTTGGTATTGGGATGGGCTGTTTAATTGGATGCACACAGTGCAGCTCCATTCTGGTAGAGAAACTCAAGCTTCCTCAGAGGTCTCTGCATTTGGGTAAAGGCTGCATTCTGGCTCCTGTGAAGCTTAATTGACCATATATTTGCAATGAGAACTATTCAACGACTTAAATGTTAAGATTCTTGCCTAGTTTCTTAGGTTTATTAAGTCTTGGGGAAATAAATTAACATAGCTTGTGTGTAATAAGACATAATGCGTGTCTGGCTTTTTAAAAAGACTTAATAATTATCCATTTAATCATATCAATTATACATGATTGCATATGCCAAGCAGCTCTCGGATAAGTAAACATATATTTTTTAATTCACACAGTGCTTGCATTTTAATACGTCATGTACCCAGTGCACACTACTATAATTGTCAGATATATCAAATTATGTATTAACATTAGAGGACAGTTATTTACTGGCTAGCCTGTAATGGTTTCATTACTGTGTCAATTATGAAAATCCATATTGTAGTCAGGAGACACACAGATGTGCACAACTATCCTGCATGGGCGCACCACTTTTGCGGTAACCCCCAAGAATGTTTCAGTGCAGGATCTGGGCAGGGGCACCAAGGAAACATGTATGAGGGAAGCAAAGTGTGTTTCTAAAGGAAATAACTTGCTTGTGCATTTAAACACTATTCCCCTAATTCCCAAAAAGCTGTGGTCCACATTCCTCTGAGACTCCTATCACCTTAATAGCCATACTGTGGATTAATGACATGGAAAATTTTGGTTGGAATTCAGAACATTTCTCCTGTTTACAAAACCAACAGTCTCGACCCATGCAGATTATGCACATAGCTGGTCATATGACCCTGTGTTCCAATTGCTGTTACTTTCATCTTCCCTCCCCCATCCCTTCTATCTGCTACAACCTCCTTAATCTAGAGTGGAAAGTCTTCAGGGTGGGGCCAGTCTCTTTCTCTACATCCATACAGAACCTAAAACATGGGGGCCCTGACTCTGGCTGGGCTCTGGGTGGTACCAGAACACACATAGCCAGTGTAGGGGTCTGTAGGAGAAGAAGAAACCTTTGGCCGTCCTATTTGGATTATTTTGCTCTCCTCCAATGAAAGCAAATTTTAAATATTTGTAATTCCAAAAAGAATCTTTTGGGTTCAGATTTTTATACCCAACGTTTGGAGCTGTTGAGCTGAGATTGAGGAATGAATTACAAATTTGGGAAAACTAGGATTTTGAATGGAAAGACCAGCATAACAATAACTAATGACTTGAATGACACTGTTATAATAATGAAGATGCTAGTAACTACCTGCATTATAACTAAAGTGTCTCATTATTCTGTCCAAGCCCAGTTTAAAAAACTCACAGCCAAGTGCTGTTTAGATGGTAAAAATGTGTCAAGGTTTTAAATTTTTCAGAATTTCAATTTATGCAACAATACTTTGATCTCACTGTACTTTTTGTTTTCAATATAGGGAGTAATATTTTCAGAAACCGCTGTTGCAAACTATAAAGAACTTGGTGAAGAGATGTTTAAAAACTACATCCAAAAGATTCCAGCCAAGAGACTGGGAATTCCTGAGGAGGTAATGCATTTCAGAACATGTTCACTGATTCTACCTCCTGTACCTCTGTCCTGACACCATTATAGTATATGGAGGACAATAAAGGATTAATATTGAGGTGGTGAGGGTGTTAGAAAAGGGAGAGCTTGGAGAAAGGTACAGTAGTGTGCAAAGAATTGCTTGAAGACTTAAAAAGAATCATCCCATTAGGAGATTTATCCAAACATACTCTGAGAATTTAAAATATATTGTAAGTACTTGTTCCTGGTAAAATAAGTTGTCAACTTAGTTACAAAGGAAGCTGACTAAATGAGAAAAGAATTGAAAGTATTGAACAGTAACGTCAGAAAGTAAAAGCATAAGGGATTAAGTCGTTTTCCAGTCAAATGGCTGATCAGTAAGAACACTCTTTTCTTTGACAAACTAATGAAGCCTCTTTAAATCTTTTTCTGGCCTCGGTATGGAAGGTAGAGAGTGACAGTCTGCTGCTCAACTTAAACATTTTGTTGTATTAAGCCATATTACTTAAGTGGCAGCCATGGCTGTTGTTGGGAACTTGGCTTAACGTTGCTGATGACCCATATCCCCGGGTATCTGCACAAAATGAGTATGCCTCAGTAGGTGTCTCACACCTAAATCAGCCATTACATACTTTGTGACAGACACAAATCCCCAGAAATCTGAGTGAGTAAATGGCATAATTCTTCATTGTTAGGTCTCGCCTACAGTGTGTTTCCTGCTCTCTCATGCTGCGTCCTTTATAACTGGGGAAACTGTGAAGGTGGATGCTGGTCAAAGCTTATATTCTTCCACTTGGGAAATACCAGGTAAAAATGGGTTGATGGGATAGTGTCTTCCAGTGATGTAACTTCGGAAGGCTGGTGACTGGGTGTGGGAGGATATAAGAATAGAGGGCTAGTTTTGCAAATGAATTGATTGTTTTTGGTATCACTTCTCCCAGATCATAACAGGTGGCCTTCAGCACCAGAAGGAGACAATTCCAAGGCACTCGGAAAGATGCTTTCTGGCAAGACTGCATCAAAGCTGTGAAGACATGAGACTCTACCCCATCCCCAATGGAAATGCTGACAATCTAACACTTACCTTTGCTTTGTAATTCTAAGTAAATCTGGGTTTCCTGCTCGTGATGCAAACACACTGGAGTGCCTTGATCTTCATATATTTGTAAGCTAGCCCATAAAATCCTTGTATAGTGAATATTCTCCTCTGAAAACTCCCCCTGCCTCAGAAGGTTTGGGAACAATCGATTCGTCATTACATCAGCATTCAACAGCTTCCACATGAAAGAAGCCATGAGGAATCCCCAGTAGATGTGGCCAAAATCTTGCTCTAAATCTAGTGAATAAAAAGCCAGGAGAGGCAGGCGCTCTCCATCTTAGGCAGGATATTAGCGTAGGCAATATCGAAGTGATTGAAAGAGAAATATCTGTAGCCTGTAATGAGTGGGAAATGTCAGCTGAAGCCCTTATCCTGGATGCCTTTGGAAAGAATGGAGTTTGAATCTCTGGGGAATGTTAGTTTCTGCACAGAACTAGCATTCTGGGCTGCGTCAGTCTGGGTACTCAGCTCATAGCCTGGGCTGCCCAAGAATAATTATAACGGCTAATTAAAGTGCACACACAACTGAACTGCACTGGGAATGAGGCAATGCTATCTGTGCCTGATAATACAGTCAATACGTCTGCATCTTTCAAAATCAATAAAACATACAAAGTTGGTGACGTTGAGTGTTCTGGCTGCAAATCTAATTCAACAAAACCACCTCACAGAGCAGCACTGGTTAATACTATTGATTTATGCTTCACATCTTTCTATGTATGTACTTTCTGTGACACTTTCTCAGGGGGCCAGGACTGAGAGTCACCTTGTCATCCCTCTGCCTCTAGTGCTGGTGCTTAACTGGGTGCTAGTTCCCTGACACCAGTCTGTTAGCTACCCAAACAATCTCCTCTGGGCTCTGCCAGCCCTTACTTTGCCTTGCAGGTTAACAATAGGTACCCCTGAGCCCAAAGCATTTCCTGTAGTATCCAGCCCCTGTCAGTGGACAATTCACAGAAATTACCAGGGTCGCTATCCCCAAGGGGACGGTGTATACACTAGCTTGTTTGATTCAACCGAGGATCAACTCCTATAGAACAGCATAGCACGGAGATATATTTTTAATGAAAACAATAAGTTCACTGTCGAAGATTAAGATTTAAGAGCTAGTGGGGAAGGATAATGAAAACAGAAATGGTTACATATAAAACAATCATAAAATGGAAACCTGGATCTACACTTATCAATGGTTACCTTTCCTATATAATAAAGTAGATTTTGCGCTAAAGGTTCAGGCTTTTACGGAGCGAGCTAGTTTCAGACAAACCAGGATCCAAGCATTCATGAAGCCCCTCTTTCCCCCCCGCCCCTCTCCTCCCAGTGAGTTTCCTCACTGAATGACAATAAATAGAATGCCAGGAGATATTTTGTTAATCTTCAAAGTTCTTTTTTTGCCTCCCACAAACAGGACAACCCCTGAGACTTAGTCAGCAGTGTCTTCCCACCCCCCTGTTGACTTCACATGTAAATTGAGCCCCTGTTGTGTTTACAATGCTTAATTTATGTGTGAACTGAGATAGACAGGTGAATAGACTGCCTAACCCCTGTCTGAAGGAAAACTGTTTTCTCTTTGGTTGGTGACAGACTTAAAAGCATACTTTTATTACATATACACAGCTCCTTAAATATCATCCATACATACATCATGCAGTGATTATAAGGATCAGTATGACATAAGGTTTTATTAGAGACCTTCTGTGATGGGGTGGACTAGGTCCAGAGGCCCTGTGCTGGAGGTCTCACAGCCATGCATCATTTCCCCCACCCCCACCCCAGAATAGAGTAGCAGAGAAGTCCTTCAGGCAGCCTAGAATGGCTGCACAGAAGCAACCAGTTGGAGGAGCTGCTGGAGCGAGCGATCAGGGGCCAGAAGGGCCATATAAAAGGCAAGCAGCGGAGCAGAGAGTTCAGTTCCTGCCTGGAGCTTGAAGAGAGAGGACTAAGTGCCTAGCTGGATGGATGAGCAGCAGGATCGTGGGCAGGTCAGTGCAGGCGGACTGAGCCCAGAACCTGGCCTGACCAGGCAAAGGCCCAGCTGGTCTGGCTTCAGACTGAGCCCAAGGAGGACTGCTGAAAGGACACCAGCTGTGGGTACTGAGATGGGCCTTGGTTAGGCTGTTTAAGAAGGCAGGGCCTCTGGGAAGAAGCCTTAGAGCTACGGCCCCATACCAGGGCTGGGAAAAAAGCCCAAGACTATACCCCGGAAGGTTGCTTAAGACCCGCTCAAAAGAACTGTGATTGCAGGCACTATCAGCCAGGGAAGGGGGCACTTGCAAGAGGAAGGTGATGACCCCATTATGCTGTCCATTATATTCTTTATGGATAAATACTATGAAAGCAGTGTGTTGGGTGTAGTGAGTTTGTCAGGCCTGCTAACACTTGCTGTTACAGAACAGTAAATTCTTTCCAGTTGGCACCAGTGTGTCTCACTCTCCTTAGAAGTTTAAAGCGCCGTTGAAGACCATTGCAGAATGTGAATGATTTCTGTATGTCGAGTTCCATACAATAGAATAAATTAATTATAAATGTGACTGGGGTCCTAGTGGGGGCTAACTATAGTCACTCAATTAGGATGAACTGCAAAGAGTGGGGCAGACAAACCCCATAAAGCTGGTGGATATTCCAATACTTAGATTCACCACGCCAGCATCAAACAGCTTCTTTATTGCCTTACTAGTTACGCAGAAGTCCAAACAACACAGTTCCCTTAAAGTGATCCAGCCTCAGGCCTCCAACCAGGTACCTAAGTCAAATATGATGATTTCTGAAAATCTTATTTCAACATATAAAAGAAAAGGTTCTACCGATCCCAAAGGATCGGACACATCACCTCCCAGGTTAATGAATGTTTTGGCTCTTACCCAAATACATGCTACAGCCAATTCTTATTAACTAAAATTTATTAAAAAACAAGAGAGAGAGAGTATGGTTAAAAGATCAATATACTGTGACGATTGGGGTGACGGGCATGAGTGAGAGTGAGTGAGGGTCAGGCTAGATGGCTACAGGAGAGTGTTANACCAGGAGAAAGGTCCTGTGTTGAGGATAAAGAAGGTGTTGGGAGGAGGCTCTGGGGAAGTAGCCCAGGGAATTGTAGCTGTCGTGCAGCTGTACCAGGAGGCACTCTAGACAGCTGCAGTCCACAGGGCCCTGGGCTGGAACCTGGAGTAGAGGGTGGGCCCGGGTTCCCCCCAAACCTTCCAACCCCTGATCAGACACAGGAGGAATTGATCTGGACTGTGGCTTCTACCAGAGGTGAAAGTCTCTGGGCTGTTTCCTGACCCACAAGGTGAATCTCTGAGGTGAGCAAAACCGCCAATAAGCGCAGGACCCACCAAGCTAGAGGAGGAACTTTGTCACAATACATAGAGACATGAGTTCAATTCATTGAGGTGCAGATTCATAGCAGAGATGGTGAGCTTTGTAGTTGCAAAGAGTTCTTTCAGAAATAGTTTATAGTCCAATGTCCAAATATCATATTCAGGGCATACCAGCATAACTGAGACCTCAGTCTTGTGACTCAAACTTCCCCCGATGAAGCTTAAGCAGATCTGAGATGAACAGGATCAGGACCAAGGGTCTTTTTATACAGTGTTCTAGCATCCACTTGACCACACAGTCCTGGTTAAACAATAGGCTTTTGATGTAACCATTTGCTTTCTAAACACCACCAGTAATTAGTTACACAAATTAACATAGGACAATTTATCCATTAGGCAGTCTATTACAAATTTCAAAGAGACATATAGACAATGACATTATTTTACCCAAGATTCATCCAAATGTTAATATTCCCTTTTGATCTCTGAATCAATAGTTATAGTGACAAACAGGAACTGTCTGTTTTTGGGTAGTATCTAAGATACACACAATTGGTATTACTTCTAACAATATAGGTTTGCATTTCAAAGTTCTAGCCTATTTAGCATGAATGGCCCCAATTATCATTCACATACCTTTCTAACATGACTTTAAAGGGGGGCTTTGGGTCATTCAGCCTGCAAGCTGTTTAACCCTTTCTAGCCATACGTCACAATAAACTTTTCCCAAGCTTTGACATTTACGGGTAGAAAACTTCACTAGGCACAGTGGCTTAGCATAGAGTTTGGGAGCACTAATCAATGTGCACTATAGGGTTGGTTAAAGAGAAGTGCATCTCTAAACCTGAATCTCCTCTCTTATCACTTTAATCCTTAATCTTGTAAATTTTGGGCATGCGGTGTGTAACTGTATTTAAAACTATTTTATAAACTCATTGCTTCCTGTTCTTACTGGCGGTGACCAGAGTTCAGGACTGTGTCTTTACCTGCAAGAACATGTAACTTCGAGCATATAAGGTAGCTTAAGAAACTGTTCTGTCATGTAGGTGCTTGAGATGTCTTCAGTTGTTGCAGGAGAAACTCTGTCTGCACTCATTTTCTTAGCCAGTTAAAGATCAACTGAAAGGCTTTTAAGTGTCACTTTCTGCTTTTTCATAATTCCAGCGGTGTCTTAACTCAGCTGGGATAAATTCATTTGGGTTATAATGCAACAAAAATGCACGTTTCTGCGTGATTAGTAAAGTGGATAACTTTCATCTAAAATTCCATAACTTTTAGTACATGTTTACCATATCTACCACACTAACGTGGTATATATGTGTGGTGTTAGCATTCAGTTTAAAACAAATGTCCCCAGATAGGCCTCTATTACCATTTGCCACAATGGCCAAAACTAAAATAAGTGATGGATTGTTCTGTTTGGTTTGTGACAGCAGAAATCCACAACTGGAGGCAGGCAGCTGGTGCGAAATGGAAGCAAAAGGGTCTTCGTTAACCTTTAGTCTTGGATTCTGTGAAAGATTAGGTTGCCGGTTGTCTGCCTCCAACACAGTGAAGCTGCTTGGTTTTGGTAATAAAATATAACAACTTCCTAAGTTGCTTAATGTTATAAAAACATTAATACTGGTTCTGAGCGGCGGGAGGGGTTTGAGCATATAAAGCCAAGAAGCTTTTGTATTAGATTTAATCTCATACTGATAACTGTTTTTCTGAGTAAGTCATTACTCATTGATCTAGTAGTGAGGAAGGACCTGTAAAGAGATGAAATCATCTCCTTCAAACCTGCCAGTGTGGGCATGTCCTTCCTACAGTAAGTATTAGATAAGGTAAACAATTGGAGAACATTCCTGGAAGAAAATCCGGTCATTAAGTTGACTAAAACCCAGTGACGTGATCAACTGCATTTGCTTAAGTGCAATTCTTAGCTTGCCAAGATAACCATATTTCTACGTTTCATTTATTCTTGTGTAAGAAATTAAAACTAAACACAAGATCCCTGTATAGAGTTCATGCAACTGCCCCTCCGCATATGTTTGGCTTCTGAACTTCTAGGATCCACAAAAGAATGCTGATTGGAAGTGAACTGAAGCTTGTTTTAGGAACCTAAACCACTTGCCTATACGGTATTCCAGAGCACTGGTTCTCAAACTGGGTCGGGACCTCGTTTAATGGGGTCACCCAGAGCTGGGGCTAGACTTGCTGGGGCTGAAGCTGAAGCCTGAGCCCCAATGCCTGGGGTCGAAGCCGAAAGGCTTCAGCCCTGGGTGGCAGGGCTCAGGTTACAGCCCCCCCACCTGGGGCTGATGCCCTTTGGCTTTGCCCCCCCTACCCCCCCCCGTGAAGGGTAGTGGGCTCAGGCTTTGCCCCCCACACACACACACTTGAGGTGGCAGGGCTCAGGCGCACACAGGCTTCAGTCCCCCCCTCCTGGGGTCATGTAGTAATTTTTGATGTTAGAAGGGGCTCGCGGTGCAATGAAGTTTGAAAACCGCTGATCTACAGAGAAAGTCAATCATAAACCAAAAAGAAAGTAATTTTAATTTGCATAATATAAAATGACTCCTTATCCGCTGTACTCAAAGTATCATCTGATTTTATTTTTTTGACTGTACTGTATGAATCCTCATATAGAGGAGTGGGATATTATGTGATTATGGTGGAATACAACATTAGCATCACTTAAAATGCATCCTCAAATAGGGGGAACATTGATTCCCTTTGCAATTTTGTAATTGAGAAACAGTGTTAGGCCTTACATCTGGTATATGCTGAAGCTTGTAGTGTCATGAACACAAAGGCACATGCATACTTCACATATCCGTACCGTAGCTTCTTTTCCTGTTGTTTTTAGTCTAGTGGTCTGACTGGTTTTGGGTTGGAGCCTCTTTCCTCAGTGGAGGAACACTCTTCACACCTGAGTGTTTTGGCCATTTCTCTCCCTTTCCCAACTGGGATAGAAAAACATAACTTTATTTGGGGGTCTTGAAACCTGTTACGAAAGTGGGATGCTGAAGCGGCCTGCTGGATGTATTGCCAGTTGTAGATGTGGAAACAGAGATTAAAAATCAGTCTGCACCTCTGCTGCTATGCCATTCTGGCAACAAAAACAACGAGGAGTCCTTGTGGCACCTTAGAGACTAACAAATTTATTTGGGCATAAGCTTTTGTGGGCTAAAGCCCACTTCATCGAATGCATGGAGTGGGAAAAAACNACCTTAGAGACTAACACATTTATTTGGGCATAAGCTTTTGTGGGCTAAAGCCCACTTCATCGGATGCATGGAGTGGGAAAAAACTAGTAGGCAGGTATATATACACAGTCCATGAAAAAATGGGAGTTGCCTTACCAAGTGTGTGTGTGTAGTGGGGGGGTGTCAGTGCCAACGAGACAATTGAGTTAAAGTGGAAGTGGGCTGTTCTCAACAGTAGAATACCAAGGGAGGAAAAACCACTTTCGTGGTGGTAATGAGGCCAATGTAAACAGGGCAGCCCATTTCAAACAATTGACAAGAAGGTGTGAGTAACAGTAGGGGGAAATTAGTATGGGGAAAACTCTCACCTTGTCAATTGTTTGAAATGGGCCGCCCTGTTTACATTGGCCTCATTACCACTACAAAAGTGGTTTTTCCTCCCTTGGTATTCTACTGTTGAGAACAGCCCACTTCCACTTTAACTGAATTGTCTCATTGGCACTGACCCCCCCCCCCCCCCACACACACTTGGTAAGGCAACTCCCATCTTTTCATGGACTGTGTATATATACCTGCCTACTATTTGTTTTTTTTCCCCCACTCCATGCATCTGATGAAGTGGGATTTAGCCCACGAAAGCTTATGCCCGAATACATTTGTTAGTCTCTAAGGTGCCACAAGTACTCCTCATTGTTTTTGCTGATACAGACTAACACGTCTACCACGCTGAATTCTGGCAACAGTCACTCTTGGTCAAAGGGCACTAAGAAGGAAAATGTATGTGCACATGGTGAAAATATCTGTCCTGTATGTGGCTTGCTTAGCTCTTCTGGAGCTACCTAATCATATCCCAACAGGGAACGTGAAGGCAGCCACAGAAAATGGTAGGGGGAGATTTTTACTGAGGTTTAAATGACCACACACCAGCCGCTGCTTATGAATGTTGCTTGTGCCATAGAACTGTAGTTAGTAAAAAGCAATGCCATCAGAATAAACATACCTCTGGCGTTCTTCTCTAGAAATGATCTCCCCTATGTTTCTTCACTCTTGTAGTCTACCTCTGCTTTTCTCTCTACCTATTCTGCCTCATGACACCAGTTAAGCATCCATTTATTCAGTTAGTGTCTTTTCACCAAACTGATAAACTACTTCCTTGCTGATATTTCTTATCATTGTGTGTGAATATGCAGGAGTGCTTCACCCAACCCCAAAACTAATATGGTTCCATGAATGGCTATCTTTTAATCATACTTGACGTACACTGTAGAAACAGTTACCTTTTCCACCAGCCTGAATTATAAGTATTTTGCATACTCCTTTAGACAATAAGGAAGAACCAGTTGTAAAAACTTCATTCTTTAGAGGTTAATGATTATCATTATGGTTGCTTCAGGGAGTATGTTCTGGTTCTCAATGCAAGTCAGCAGTAAGGTGAAATGTCTGCCTCAGTGTATGTAATTTTTAACGAGTATGATGAGGCAATAACTGCCTGTGACCAACTTTTATAGCTGTGTTTAGTCTTTGAATGGACAATAAGGACATCCTGTATAATCTCAAAGGAAGCAGCGCATAGTGTGTGCCATAATGGAATAATTTCATCCCCTTCTAATGACCATCCACTCTTGCGCTGTCTCCGGTAGCTGGGCCAGCTTGCTGCAGGCTGACATTAAGGAAAATAATCTTGTTTAAAAAAAAATCAACATTGCCAGCGTTCCAGATTGCTGAGAATCTGGCTGAAGATAGATGAGCTGCTTCATAAACTTACGTTATGGGGCTTGAGCACACAAACCTGTCAGCTGAGATGCCTCTCCCTGATCCGATTTACAATGTGGTGTTTTGTTTTGTTTTTTTTCCCCATAGAAATAGCTCAAGAACTCCCTTTCAAGGTCCTAAATGATTACGTTATTTCCCATCACTTTATTTCCCTCCCAAATATTACAATCTAAATCAGCCGTTTGTGGTGTTTTTTTTTTCCCCCCTCCTGAGCTTAAGTGGTACGTAGGGTCTCTTGTACCAGTGCCCTCAAGCTCTTGTGCTTGCAGCCTGTTGCCATTAGAGATGCAGAGTTTCTTTCTTCCTGGCTAGGCTAAAGAAATAGGTTCACTAACTTTCAACTGTCTTAAGTTGTCATGGTTCTGTTTCCACCATTAACTATATAGTTCCCAGAGCCATGGTATTGCAGGATCCTCCATAAATACAAGTTGTACTGATTACCACAGTAATAAATAGTCAGTTAGCAATTTGTAACTCCCTCTCCGCTGCCTTGAAGCTTTGATCTCTCTCTTTTTTTTTTTTTTTTTTTCAAATATCTCTTGCCCTGCCATTGCTACATTTATCTCCATCACACCTCTCTCTCCTTTCTTGGCCTTGCTTGTTCAAACATTTGGTGTAAGATCAATGGCCAACACTTTCAAAAGTATTTTACAAAAATAATTTTATGCCTCCATTTTTGGGTACCCAGCTTAAGACACTTTTAAAGGGGCCTGACTTTCACAGGATGGGTGCTCGGCCCTTTTGGAAGTTGAGGCCCCTCAATTTGGGTGCCCAAAATCACTAGTCACTTGCTGAAATTGTTGGCCCAACTTACTTTTTTAAAAAGGAACAATCATGCTCTTGATTTTCTAATGTAACTCTCATCCCTCCCATTGTAATGCAGGATCTAGATTCTCTCTCTCTCCCCCCCCCAGTCCCCACATTGTATAGCTCACCTGGGCAATTGTATAAACAAGTGCCTGTTAACTTTATTAAGCCTNTTTTTTTTTTTTTTTTTTGCTGCCTGGGGCAGCAAAAACCCTGGAGCCGGCGCTGTTAGCAGGAAAAGGCAGAGGAGTGGGGGGAAAACTGTCTGTAAGGGAGATGGTCCCATGGGAGCAGCAGATAACTGGGGAGCATCTTAGGCCAATGAGAAAATCAGGGGTCATTATTATTTATCTATGCTGGGATAGTGTCCAAAGGATCTAGTGAGGAGGTGGGTTCTATGCTGTTGGTATAAACTTATAGACAAGAGGTGGAAGGATGTTCTTGTGGTTAAAGCACTAGACCCTCAGAAGACTAGTATGGTAGCTTTCCTGTGACGTTTAGCCTCTTTGTGCCTCAGGAGCGTGCTCAGATACTGAGGTTGTGTAAGTATACAGACGGATGATCCATGTAGCAAAGATGTTACGATCTAAGAAGACAAAAAAAGAAGAGGATACAACGTACAGGCACAGTGGTCCAGGAGATGATATGGCCATGGCTTGTTAAGGTTTTTTGGGGAGGATTTAAACAAACCTGTGCAGCTGCCCTCCACTCTAGCCATTATGTGCTGGTCAGTTTCAGGGTTCTGAGAGTGGCATCTGAAGGAAAGAGTAGTGCCTTTATGGACTAGTGCAAGGAAGGTGTTTTGGTGCGGGAGAAAGCCCAAAGATGATAATTGGAGGACGAGATAAACAGGCTGCTATCACTGCTGGAAGGTGACTGTGATGAGACGAGAGCAGATAACTGTTAAGGAAGAGAATTGTGAAGGGACATGAGGACAAGGAGTTGATGCGGTGAAAAATGGGGAGCCAGTGGAAGGATTCAAAGAAGAGGATATGCAGGGCCAGCCTTATGGGTGGGCAATGTGAGCAATTGTTGTGGGCGACCACCCAGGGTGCTGTGGGCAGGGGGGCACACTGATCAACTGCCACCACACACACAAAGCCAGTCCAAGGCCCCATTAACACCTGAGTGCTGGGCCCAGAGCCGGGGAGGGTCAGGGCTGGGGGTGTTCTGGCCGGGGACTTTTACCATATGCCGGACTCCAGCTGCTAGTCCCAGCCAGGAATAGGACTTCCTCTTCCCCTGCATGGGTCGCTCCCAGGTCTGGGTCAGATCCACCTCTGAAAACCTCCCCTGGCTGCAAGAAGTTCCGCCCCCGCCCACTTCCTGCCCCAATCGCTCCCCTGCTGCTGTGGGAGGAGACACCATACAGGGAACTGCCCTCCCATCCACCCAACCCCCGTGCATCTGCCTTCAAAGAAAGGGCACCAAAATACATGTTCACCCAGCGTGCCATTTTCCCTAAGACCAGCCCTGCGGATACGTATGTGATGTGGTCAGAGCAATGGGCAAGGGCAGTGATCTCAGCAGGTGAACACTGAATGGAGAAGGGTGGCGTGTGGGTCAGGAAGCTGAAGGGGATGGTCTGTCTCTGTGTGTGTGTCAGGAAGTTAAGCTAGTGAGAAGTTGTGACATTCCCCAGGGTACAATCTGGACTGTTGAACAGCTGTCCCCCCTCAATTCTCCAACCTGGGGTGCCTTTTACACTGCTTTGCTGTGAGCTGGCAGCTCCTCCATAGAGCCGTGAACACGGGTGCATACCTGGCACGATTCACCCCCATCCCTGACACTTGTCCTTTTTGCAGTGTGAGGGAGACCCTGGCACACGTCTATCTGGAATGTGTGAGGTTGCAGCCCCTTTTCCGGCTCCTCCAGAACCTCCTGCTGAGGTTCTGGCTGCACTTCTCTCCGCACCGCCTGATCTACGCACACCCTGTCCATGGCCCCATGAAGTTGTGAGACCTCCTTGTCAGTCTCCTCCTGGCATTGGCCAAAATGGCTGTCCACCACACCAGGAGGAGGATGCTGGATGGGGAGGTGCTCTGTGACTGTGGGACCTATTTCCGCTCCTCCCTTAGCTCACATATCCGGGCAGAGTTCCTCTGGGCTGCTTCTGCTGGCTCCATTAACACCTTTGAGGACCAGTGGGCACTGTCTGGGGTTCTCTGCTCAGGGGGGCCCCTTCCAGATCCCTGATTTTGAACCTATGACCCTCCATGCTCACTCCCATTTTATCATTTGTTGTCCTCTGCTTTCATTTGAATCCTGGATCTAGTAGCTCCTCCCTTTAGGCTGGGGGAGATCTTTCAGATGTGGACGGGCTTCCACCCACCCATCCCTGGAATTCAATAGGTGCTTCGCTGTGACAGCAACCACTCTTGGTCCGCTCACACCCAGCCTCCAGCGTGTAAATTACTCCCAGCTATACTATATTGTAAGGGAACTTTTGGTTTTATCATTTTATTCCCTATCAGGCCATCTTGGATTGCCTATGTCATTGTTTGGCATCCATCTTGGTTCCCTTTCTTCATCCAGGCTTTGGCGCCCTTTTTCATTTAGGTGCTCTTTTCGTGCTATAGTGGGAACAGATAGGGGGTCATGTGACTGGCTAATCTGCCCAGCAACAGGAGATTATATAAGGCCAACAATCCAGTCACTCGGGGCTGTCCACCCTAGAGGCAGCAATGAAAGCTGTTTGTACTGGAGGTAGCAGCAGAATCTGTTTGCTCTAGCAGCATTCGGAGCCCGTGCGGGGGTAGCCAGTCCAGAGGTGGGTTTACCTCCAGGTATCTGTACCATTGGTGTAACATCTGCAGTATATTGGGGAGGGTTTCTTACTTCCACTCAGGATAGCAGTCCATCAGCTATCCACCTTCAACTCACCCAAGGACAGCGCTGGGGAGAAGACCAGGAAGAAGAGCTACTTACCTGAAGTCCTCGCGTGCCCAATTCCAGGATCTGGTTCTCCCTCTATGTGGCCAGTGCTCCTGTTCTGCTGATGAGACGTGCCCTACCTGTCAACAAGAGATGGTACAGTGTCAGCGTGTCATGTCTTACTCCTACCTATTGTAAATATTTTTGGCCCTGGGCTTCAAGCCCTGGTTGGGGAGTTAACAGGCGAGGTATTGTTCTGTGTCTGTCTGTTGAAGTTGGGTGTCCTGAGTCCCACCTTGTTTAGTTTCTACCTTGTTAATAAATGTTATCTGTTTTGCACCTTATGTTCTGTCGGGTCCTCTGTTGGGGTAAAAGCACCTGATGATAGATGTGGGATGCAGGGGTGTAAACCTATGTAAGTCCCTGGCCAGGCTTAACAATATGAGTGCTATGGCCAGCCACTCTTGACTTACACTGCAGAGCACCACTAGCAAACCCCAAGTCCTAGACTTTCTCCCAGACATGTGCGTCTTGTACAGCCCAGTTTCTCTTGGACAAGACAAATAAAGTCACAAGCTCATATAAAGTCTATAATTTTATTAACAGGATTTGTGCATATCATTTTCTAGTATCTCAAATGGAGTTTCCCAAACACTTCAATCCAAGCACTGGTTTAGATAAAACAAATTTATTAACGACAGAAAGATACACTTTAAGTGATTACAAGTAATGGGGCATAAAGTCAGAATTGGTTACAAAGAAATAAAAAGGTAAAATGCAGCTAAACTTAACAAGCCTAAATGAATTCAAAGCAAAAGTCACTCTCACCGCATGCTTCAGGCAGCCGTCTTACTGGCTGAATTCCCTTCAGACAGGATCCCTCCCTCGGTCAGTCCAAAGCCGTGTCTTTGTTCCTCAGGTGTGGCTTCTGTGGATAGAGAGAAAAGGAGGAATAACTTGGTATCTGTTCCCCATTCTTATACTTTTTCCTCTTCTTTGAGAATCCTCTCAATCTGGGGTTCAGGAGAGAAAGTCTGTGGGTACGGGAATCTCCAGCTGTTGCTTTGCCAAGATGTAAATTTCTCGATCACACCTTTTCTCCTGCCAAAGAATGGTCACTTAAGCAGGTAATGGTCCATTTGATTTTGTCGACACCTGCCTGAGGCATCAATTTGCTTTTTGTCTTTGAGGAACTGGTTTGTGGCTGCTTCCCCAGATTTGGCATATGTCTTAGTAACATCATGCAGTAGAATCTTATAACTGTACATACAATGTTGCCCCACATATTTTATCAGGACAATAACGATCAGCAAATTGTGAGTTTTCAAAGGATACCTTACAAGGCATAGTTTGTACAAAATTTATCATAGTCTTGAACAAGGGGTGAACATAGGTACAGACTGGCTCAGAAATACATGTGTCCTGTGTTGGGAGATGGAGAACAATGCAGTAGAGGCCACTTCAAAGTGTTTTCTTGTTGCCAGAATCAAACTTTACAGGGTCCTGGCTTCCACAGACGGGCTTTCACCAGGAACCTTCATGCAGCACAAGGGGTCAGCAGTGCTCTATGCTGAGCAACCATCTTTACCAGAATGGTAGCCTGGTTGAATTTCTGAAGCCAGTGAATCTTTTTTTAAAAGGCTAGCTGGTTTACTCTGCACTCAGCCTTCCCCATTTTATCCAGGCTTGGGACCGGCAGCTACAACGAAGTGCAGCAGGCGAGGTTGTGGATAGCATCAGAACAAAACTGAGAATTTTCCATTCAAATGTAATCTCAGTGCTAACATAGCACTGTGAGAGCTGGAGCTCTACCAAAACAAAACTCAGTGCCTACAAAAGATTCCAGGAATTGGTTGGAAAGATTTCAGTACCAATGAAGAGATCCGAGAAATCACCAATCGGCAGTTTGTTTCCACCAGAATCAGAAGGAAGTGCTGGCTGTGGCAGGGTCACATACTCCTGATCTCAACACAGACTCCCACATGAATGGAAACCACCTGGTGCGAGGAAACACTGTGAATGGGGGTACGGAGAGAGAGGGGAGCTACGGAGACCTGGTGGGGCAGGGATGGGCAGCCGGCTCCAGGCTGGAAAGGGGGATCCCAGCTGTTCTTACCTGCTCCGTGGCCAAATCCTGGGCTCTGTGGCAGCAACTTAAGTACCCCCAGGTCCTGCTCTTGCCTCCAGCCCAACCTCTGTGTGCATGAGTTTACACAGGGGCAAACCCCCCTCACCCCCCAGCTTCTGCCACCCCTGTTTATGCCAAACTGACTATTTCACTGCCAGTTACTTTTGTAGAAACGGCTAGTACTTATTCTACAATCCCCTAACCTAATGCTTCCTATGCCTCTGCAGGTGTTGAATTTAATACCTAAATAACAGGCTTTCTGTCCATTGTATTATTCATTTTCATATTCAATGAATTCAAATCTTCAGCAGCTTAATATAATTAAGCTGTCACAGACTTTCCAGTCCACTGCACCAGCCCAGAATCAAAGAAATGTAGGGATGGAAGAGACCTCAAAAGGTCATCTAGTCCAGTCCCCTGTACAGAGGCAGGACCAAGTATACCTGGACCATCCCTACCAGGTGTTTGTCTAACCCAGGGGCGGGCAAACTTTTTGACCTGAGGGCCACAGCGGGTTTCTGAAATTGTATGGAAGGCTGGTTAGGGGAGGCTGTGCCTCCCCAAACAGCCAGGGGTGGCCTGGCCCTGGCCCCCTGATGGCCCCCCTTGGATCCCTGCCCCAACCCCCGCTGTTCCCTGACGGGCCCCCCCGGGACCCCTGCCCCATCCACCCGTCCCTGTCCCCTGGCCAGCCCCGGAACCTCTGCCCGCCCCCCACCACCCAATCCAACCCCTCCTCTCATTCCTGACTGCCCTCCTTGGACCCCTGCCCCATCCAACCACCCCTTCTCCCTGCCCCCCTGCCCCTGACTGCCCCATCTAACCCCCCCCTTCCTGACTGCTCCCCCGGGACCCCTGCCCCCATTCAACCCCCCTGTTCCCCGCCCCCTGAGCACCACCCAGAACTCCCCTGCCCCCTTACCACGCTGCCGGGAGCACTGGTGGCTGGCGGCGCTACAGCCCCGCCACCCAGAGCATTGCGCCGGTGGTGCGGTGAGCTGAGGCTGCGGGGAAGGGGGAACAGTGGGGGAGGGGCCGGGGGCCAGCCTCCAGGGCCAGGAGCTCAGGGGCTGGGCAGGAGGGTCCCGCGGGCCGGATGTGGCCCACGGGCCATAGTTTGCCCACCTCTGGTCTAACCTGTTAGTTAAAACCTCCAGTGATGAGGATTCTACAATCCTCCTTGGAAGCCTATTCCAGTGCTTAAATATCATTGTAGTTAGAAAGCTTTTTCCTAATATCTAACCCTAATTTCCCTTGTTGCAGATTAAGCCCATTACTCCTTGTCCTTGGGGGCATGGATCAGCGTTCACATCGCACATCACATCAGTACCCGGCCTGGGCGGGGGAAGCTAATGAGCCAACCAGCAGACTAAAATTCGGTGATGAAGCCTGGTCATGTGCCACCTGAGACACATTGTGCATACGCTAAGAAGACTTCTTGTGCTATCTTCAAGGTATATGGAGAACAACTGATCACTGTCCTCTTTATAACAGCCCTTAACATATCTGAAGACTGCTATCAGGTCCTCCCTCAGTCTTCTTTTCTCAAGACTAAACATGCCCAGTTTTTTAACCTTTCCTCATAGGTCAGATTGTCTAAACCTTTTATCATTTTTGTTGCTCTCCTCTGGACCCTCTCCAGTTTCTCCACATCTTTCTGAAAGTTTGGTGCCCAGAAGTGGACACAGCACTTCAGCTGGGGCCTCACCAGTGCTGCATAGAGCAGTACAATTACGTCCTGTGTCTTAGATATGACACTCCTGTTAATACACCTGTAATAGGGTGGTTTGCCTGTGGCTAAGCCAGCCCTGATTACAGGATGAGCCACCCCTGGGTTGAATGAGGGGCTCACCATATCAAAGATCAGGAAGTTGCACTGAAGTGAGGAAGTCCAGGAGACTTTGTCTGTGCTAACAAGTTGTTTAATAAATAATAATCACACCTAATGCTGAGATCTTGGCATAGACCCAGCTTGCTGAGGCATAGGTGAAGTCATTCTGAAAGTGCTAGCCCGTGCTGGTGATGTGCGCGCTCGCTCTCTCTCTCTCTCTTTTTTTTCTTTTTTTTTTTTTTAAGAGAGAGATGTGTTCTGGGTATTTATACCACTCCCAGCACCACACACTCCAAGCTTCTGGGATTATTTCTTCTGACACAAGCAAAACTGGCACCCACAAGGAACTACACTGACTTTTCAAAGTGCCCCAGCCCTTGAACTACCATTACAGTGGATGGGAGCTGTATGCTTGGAGGGTTTGCATGATTTGAGCCAGATATAAAGGGGGAAAAGGTGAAATGATGAACTCTCTCCAACCTTGTTAGAGTTCCTCTAAGATGGTAGAAGCTACCTTCAATACCCCACCCTCCAGCTATTCTTTCCCCTTCGGTGAAATTCCTTTCTAAAGCTGTTTAAAACTGACAAATGGCTGTGGGCTGGAACAGGAATAAAAAGGGGAATGTTGGATGTGTTTTCAAAGCACAGTAGGCAGCTGTGGCTCATTGATCTGCTAGCGGTCGCTGAGAAACACTGTACGAGACGGTGCAGGAGCATCACACCAAGTCAGCGTTTCTCTTGGCTCTTCTCCTGTCACTTAGTGCAAAAGGTCACCTTGCTTACTGACTAGTTAAGAGTTCTGAACGGAGCTTTGATCAATGATCGTCATCATCTCCGCATGCTAGGAACATGCCTGGCAACGCTTTGCCTGCTGTGGGATGAAGCTGCTTGACTTGGCAGGAAACCTTGTGCACCCCCTGTTCTTTAATTCTCAGGGTCCTGACAAAATAGTGTTAAATGGGACCCTTATTCATGAGTGTGATTCAGAGCTTTATGCCTCTCATTTGGATGCTCATCAGTTGTGTACTTATTTGGCACTTTTAAAGAGACATTTGTATTAACTATTTCAATTATCTTTCACAGCAGCATTTGCCTTTGAAGGATCTCAAAGCACATAAAAATAGGATGGTCTTATCCTGTAATCCTCTTAGACATGCAAGTAGCCCTTATGTGAGGAAACCCCACTGAAACAATAACACATGTAACTAAAAAAGGTGTTTGTGCATGTGGTGTTTGTCCTGTCCCTGCTCAATCCTTTGTCTCCTCCTGTCTTTTTTAGATTGTAAATGCTCTGGGGCAGGAATTGTCTCTCATCTGCATATACAATGCCCAGTACAATAGAGCCCCATGTGGGAGTTATAGTAACATAAATGTTCATGAAAAATAAATATGGATTTCTACAATGGCTATCATGATAGTATCTAAGGATGCGTGCAATCCACAAAGGTACTTATGCACTGAAGTCCCATTTTTAGGCACCACTGCGATTCATAAAATTCCTGCTTGGCTGCCAGCAAATCCTGTAGGTGCCTAAAACTCGGCGACTGAGTTTTTGCCTCTGGGCATGCATACTGCAGCTTCATTCGAGACACTGCTCCTGCCTGAGCATGCGCAGTACTGCCTCATGATTGGCATCCAGGTGCCCATCTCTTGCCTAAGCCCCAGGATAATTCCCAAACGCGGAAAGACAGGTGCCTATCCACCTAAGTTACGTATAGAGGCCTGATCCGGTAGGTGTGGTCAGAGGCTGCCAACTGGAGCGAGCCCCTTAAGGGAGCTCGCACAAAATGTCGAGGGGGAAGAAGGGATTTGAACTTGCATGTGAGTGCCCTAACCACTAGGTCATATAGTCATTCTAACTTTTATTGGCCCAATTAATATTAATTAATTAAAGTGGATCAACTTCAATCAGCAAGATTGAGGGAGACCCACATCAGAATATTCCAGAGCCTAGTTGTTAGCCTGACAGGTAGCACATCCCTGTTCAAATCCCTTCTCCCTCTCAGGAGGAGGGGGGACTTAATTGGAAGGTCTCCCACATTCAGGCTGAGTACCCTATCCACTAGAGGCTAAAGGTTATAAGGGAGATCCTCCTCTTCCCGCCATTTTGTTTCAGGCCCCGAACACAACTGAGGTGGCCAAATCTCTTGTCTTCTGCCAGTTCATGGATTGCTAGCAGTGCTAGGCACCTCCCCACAGCTGGACTTTGGCGCCTACCTCTGAGAAAAGGGCAGGGCTTAGCACACATCCCTCTGGTCAGTGTCTCCCCTTGGCTAGCTTAGGCAGCTCCCTGGGTACCTTGCTGCCTTTGTGGATCACAGTCTAAGGCACCGATCTCTCCCCCTTCGTTGTATAGAACAGGAGTGGCCAAACTTACTGACCCTCCGAGTCGCATGCAATAATCTTCAGAAGTTCAACACGCACAACCTGCTCCGCAGGCTGGCACCTGCCGGGGTGAGGCTTCTGCCCCAACTCCCCCCTGTGGGGCTAAAACTCTTAGACCTCCTCCCTTCAGGAGAAAGGCCCCGCCACAGGGCAGAAGCCCCTAGTCCAGGGGTGGGCAAACTTTTTGGCCTGAGGGCCACATCGGGGTTCTGAAACTGTATGGAGGACCGGGTAGGGAAGGGTGTGCCTCCCCAAACAGCCTGGCCCCCACCCCCTATCCGACCCATCCAACCCCCCCCTGCTCCTTGCCCCCTGACCGCCCCCTCCCGGGACCCCCCCCACCCCTAATTGCCCCCCTGGAACCCCCCCCATCCAACCCCCCTCGCTCCCTGTTCCTGACTGCCCCGACCTCTAACACACCCCTGCCACCTGACAGCCCCCCCGGGACTCCCATGCCTATCCAACCCCCCCTGTTCCCCGTCCCCTGAATGACCCCCCCCTCCCCCCCGAACCTCCACCCTATCCAACCACTCCCTGTCCCCTGACTGCCCCCCAGGACTCCCTGCCCCTTATCCAACCCCCCCGCCCCCTTACCATGCTGCTCAGAGCACCAGGACTGGCAGCTGCATTGCCTGGCCGGAGCCAGCCCCGCTGCCGCGCAGACTAGAGCACTGGGGCAGGCTGGCATCTCGCAGCCGTGCTGCCCAGCAGGAGCTCGCAGCCCTGCCGCCCAGAGCTTCGGCAGGGTGAGCTTCGGCTGCAGGGGAAGGGGGACAGCAGGGGAGGGGCCAGGGACGAGCCTCCCTGCCCGGGAGCTCAAGGGCCAGGCAGGATGGTCCTGCATGCCAGATGTGGCCTACAGGCCGTAGTTTGCCCACCACCCAGCCGCAGGGCAGAAGCCCCGAGCTCCACCCTGTCCAGTCCAGTAGGTGGAGAATGGAGGATGTATGGGGGCGGGGGAGGGGGCACCGCATGTTTGGCACCTAATTCAGGCTTTGTGTATTGAAGTGTTTGTTGTTCCTGTGATTTTTCTAGGTGCCTAAAAGGTAGGCGCTGCAAGACTCGGCATCGTTACGCCTTTCCCCCTTCATGGGTCTTGGCCTGCATACTGAACAGTTAATCTAGATAATTTGGCTCCTTATTCTGCACCTTAACTGCAGAAGCATCCTGCTAATAACTATCTGGTCCCAGATCTCTTCAGAAGGTAAAGTTCAGTATTGCTCTAAAACTTTTCTTCTGCAATGAGCTGACAAACTAATCTCCTTTTCAAAAATCTATAGCAAAGTGAGAAGCACCAGGGGATACAGTACATAAACACCAAAATAATGATGCAATAACCATCTGAAGCCTTGTAATCTCAACAACAGGTTTTGAGGAAGTCAATGCTCGGAGGTCATTGAAAACTTCCCCTAATTTCACATGCAGTTGTCACAATCCTCTCTCTCGAGATAGCACAATTTGACACAAGGAGTCCAGAAACAAATTGCTGTTGGCCTAAGGTTGCCTGTAACTGAATTTGCCTCTTGGTCATCACAGGATGGAGATGGTTGACCTCTTAGCTCACTAAATGCTACTCTTGACCAAAATGACACACGTCCCCCAGCCTGAAAGAAGAGAGTGAGATGTGTGTAATAGACTGGCAAATACTGGCCTTACTGCTTAAATATATGGCTTTAAACCTGAATCACCTTCTTTTTTTTTTTCTACTGGGAAACCTGTATTGTCTGATAGTACAGTATATTGGTAATGATCTCTTTGTGAGATACACAGAAAATACAGTGAAGGAGCAATGTGAAAAGTTGGCTGGCTCTCTGTGTGGAAGATTCTGTGCACTCTGCCTTGCATTTGGCGGCATTTGCCTTTATTAATTTTTATTGTTTGTATTATTGTAGCACCTGGGAGCCCCAGTCATGGATCAGGACCCTGTTGTACTAGGCACTGTACAAACACAGAACAAAAAGACTATCCCTGCCGCAAAGAGCTTACAGTCCAAGACATCAGATGGGGAGTATAAAGAAACAATTTTCAGAATGGTAACCATGTTAGTCTGTATCAGCAAAAACAACAAGGAGTCCTTGTGGCACCTTAGAGACTAACAAATGTATTTGGGCATAAGCTTTCGTGGGCTAAAACCCACTTCATCAGATGCATGGAGTGAAAAATACAGTAAGCAGTATATATATGAAAAGATGGGAGTTGCCTTACCAATGGGGGGGGTCAGTGCTAACGAGGCCAATTCAATTAAGGTGGACGTCACCCATGAGACAGTACTGGCCAGTGTGATTGGCAATGGTCTCACTTTGTGGTGAAAAATTGCTCTCCCTACAAGCTCCCTTCTTTGAGCCTCTTTGTTACATTATGCTTCGGGTTGGCAAAAAAGTTTATATTTTAATTTTGACATATCAATGTTTAAGTATTTCTTTTACACTTTTATCTATTTAAATGTTCATAGTCGCATGAAATTACGGGCTTTAAGCATTTTCTAATTTTGATAGATTTAGATATTCACAGCTGAAGGAAACTGGCGAGGTCAGATAATTTAATGACTAACTATTGAGAGTCAAAAAATTAAAGCTTTATAAACTGTTAAAACATAAATGATTAACATCACGTCAAAATATACAAAGTAAATATTCGTAAATCAACAAACCATACCTGTTTTTACTATTCATTTGCTAGTCTATTTGTAAAAGCCTCCTTCAAAAGCCTAAATCAGTAGAGTTTGACTCTAATAAGTCCTCATGCTCATTTTAGTTATTTTGCCTAGCTGTAAATTTAAATTACTGATGGAAATATTTGTTTATCAGTTGGTGCATGTGTGTATGGTGGAATTGATGTTTACCTTTAAAAATCTTCTCCATCCAAGCCTAATTACAATGCACCTCTCAGCCGGTGGCACAGAAGGGGGCAGATAGGACGGCGCATAGCCAGCAAACAGTGCCCACAACCCTGGAGAAACAGAGGTGAATGAATTCTTCCTCCAGCCTGACCCTCCTATTCTCCCCCACACTGTGGAGTGTCCCTGCAATTTGGGGGAACACCTCCCTCCCCCAAACCCGATGCCAACTAAGTGCTAGTGCCGGGCAGCAGCCTTGCCCCATTGTGTGTCAGAGCTCCTATACTGCTAGTGGAGATTCCCCTATAGTTCTAAGGGCAGGGGCATGTGGTTTGGCAGCAGTAGGCTAAGGCCAATGATGGCCCAGGGGCAGCTAGAGAGAGCTCAGCCCCCACAGCAGCTGCCCTACCACAGCTCCTGCAGCAAGGCCCTCAGGGCTCAGAGGGCATCATTCTGGCTCCTCAGAGGTAGTCTACTTGCGCATGCGCACAGCGAGATGATGCGAAGACAGGTTCTTTCAACTACGCTGCATATGAAGAAGCAACGAGAGGAGCCCACCGCGCCGTTCTTCAGGCGCATGCGCCGGAATCGGAACAACGGGTGGTTTTCCCACTGCGCATGCGCCACCGGGGGCCGCGTTACCTCTTCTCTAACGTTCTCAGGTCGCTCTGTGATGAGCGCGTGGTCTGGCGTCTTGTGCGTGCGTCTACGGCTCTTGTCTGGCGGGATGACGTTCTTCTCAAGCTCTCCCCGCCCCGTCGGCCCTGGCTTTGACGGCCCCTGCGGTTTACGTCACGAGTTTCTGGGTGGAGGAGGTGGAGCTTTCAGCGGGGACGGCAGCGGCGGTCGCGGNGGGGGGGCCCCCCCCCCCCCCCCCCCTTCTGTCCTCGATCCGCGTGAGGGTGGCGGGCGCCCCCCCTTTGGCAACTCGCTCTCCATCTTCGGCCCCCCCCGCTCCGGCCTCTCTGCCGGGTGTCTCCCGCTCCGGCCTCGTCTCCCGTCACCCCCGCCGGTAGGCCCCCAGTCCCGCAGCGCCGGGGGGCTGGGGCAGGCGGGCTGCCGGGTCCTGCCTGCCACCCTCCCCCCTGTGCCCGGAAACCTGGCTGCGCCCCCTGAGCCTGCTCCCCACCCGCGTCCCCCGGGCCTGCAGCGGGGCAGGGAGCTGTGGGGGGGCTCCCTGGGCTCGGGCACCAACGGCTTCCTCACCCCCACTCGGGGCTCGGCTGGGACCCAGGTAGGTGTGTGGCAGGTGTGGGGGAGGCGAGAGCGGGGGGTGCCGAGGTCGGAAGGGGGCTTGCATGGGGGGCGGGAGAGCCTTGAGTGTGGGGGAGGGGACCCTGAATGTGTGTATGGGGG